>SKCR01026261.1:0-202204 GCA_019454045.1 Zanthoxylum bungeanum | reverse complement strand
GGCTGTATGAGGATCTGCTGGTTTCGGCAAATGAGAGGGATTTTCTTTATGCTGGGCGTGAATGTCTAGGGCTTTAAGAGCTTGGTTTGGGTGTCTTTTATAGGAGAGGGTTGAGGTTGTCCTTGTACGGGTAGGGAAAGTATCATGCAATTATGGAGGGTATCTTCTAATTAGTGTGCTACAAGGAAAAGATCTCTCTAATTTAGGGAGATGATTGTTTTAGTTTAGGAAATGGATTTATGGGATTTGATTTGATTTCTTTAATTCGGGAAGGTGATTTGTTTAGATTTCAACATGTATTTAATGTGTTAATTATTATTTTGGATGGGTTTGAATGGCCTTGGCGTGTGATTGGAGGGCTTGTGGGCGTGTGTTTGGTTCTTTTTGGTCGGCTTGGTGTGTGTGGGCTTGGTGTGTGGCTTGCAGGGTTTTGGGCCGAGGATAAATTTTAAAACATAGATCCAATAAGCGAACCCGAAGCTAAGCAAACGAATTAAGTCCAACAAGGTATCAATTTCTGAATTTTCCCTTCTGATGTCCATTTCCCGCGACTTCCGCAACTTAAAGGGTAGTGCCTCCGTACAAGGCTCATCATCGGGACTTATATGCAAAAATACAGTGCCTACAATTAGAATTTAATTAATTGGGCTTAAGTTGTTGTATTTGGGCCTAATGGGGTTGGTTGAGCCAAGTTGGTTTAGGACAATTGGATTGGATCCAAATTGGGCCTAAAACCATTCAATTAAGTCCAAATATAATAAATGAGCCTTTAAATAATTTAATTGGGCCTAATGGGCCAAAATTAATTTAGTGGCAAATGGTGATTCCTTATTGGGCTTTGGTTGCCAAAGTCCATACCTTGATAAATTAATTGAAAGCCCATTGGACTTTAATTAAATTGACATTGGATGTTAATTAGGCTTTGAGACCCATTAAGATTAGATTTAGAATCTAAGTCGTAAAGGCACATTAAAAGTGTAATTATTTAATTTGGAATTAAATAAAGAATTATTATTGAATATAAAATAAATTGGATTTAAAATTGTAGTTCGATATAATGCAAGAATTCGTACTTTGAGTACTTATTCTTAACGAGTTGGACTCGCGCAAATCAAATTGTTGTTTGAACATTGGATGATCACTTAATTCAAAGATTAATTAATTGGATTAGATTGATTGAATAACATGCTTGTGTGAATACATGGATGTGTTGTATGAATAATATATATCAGATGGATATTAGATGGGTGAGGGCAATTTTGAAAATTGTTGTAATAAATTTAGAATTTATTAAATTGGACCTGCGTGTCCAGCCTTTATCTCTCGATTCTTTGTAATTCTCTTCTCACCAATTCCCATCAATGTAATGAGGTTTCTTTAATGTATTATGTAATTGGGTAGAAGTTAGAATAGTGCTAGCTGGGGAGAGGAAATGTAGTGATTTGTTCTAGGAATAATTTGTGAGATATCCATCCGGATATCATTATTAATTTATTTATCGCGCCTTATTATGCTTTTAGAATGCATGCTTAAGGGTATATGATGAGACCTAATCAAAGATAATTAATTGGTTTCCAATTACACGAAAAACCCTCATCAAATATTAAGTGTTTTCCTTCCATTGAATGATTCATTCTCAAGATCCAAGATTGGCACTGGTTTGTTGGCCAAAGTCAAGACCTTTTTCCATCGCGGATGTGTTTGAATAATGAAGGCTTTGTTCCATATCGTATGTCTTGCCCAAGTTGTGATTTGTTGGCCAAATTCAAGATCACTTCTTGTTCATCGACATCGATTACGAAGCTTTCCAAGGTCAATGGGTCCCGTTTAACTGGAATCATTAAGCTTGTTGAGCCAAAGCCAAGGCTTAGTTGATTCAGAGGAAAAAGGTTAGGAAAATATATTGGATATATTAGCATATATATTCTCGGACTTGGAGGCCAGTATTGAATTTGCAATTTCATTCAAATACTTGGCATTACGCGCTTTCAAATTATTTCATCAATTATATATTTATTAGTTGGACTAATATTCTATTATTTTTCTTGTAACAGTTGGACTGTACCCAAATATCGTTAATTGAATAGTTTGACTATTACAATTAAGATGGCTGGAAAGATCGGAGTTAGAGACATTATCAATGGCAAAAATGTCTTTAATGGCGCGAACTTTCCTGATTGGGATATGAACCTCAAGATTGTCCTAGGGGCTGAGAGGATGCTCTATACGATAGAGAGACCCATCGGGCCTAAGTCCGGAAATGAGCAGCCGCTTGAGCTTGAGCTTTGGAAGACTCATAGCGATGATAACTCAACTGATCAGTCTGTCATGCTCGCTGCAATGACCTTTCAATTTCTTCACCAAAATAAGGGATTGGATCTCTATACTATGATGGAAAATTGAAGGACCTTCATCGATCTAACCTTAGATTGCAAAGGTATGAATTACAGAAAAAGCTCTTTCGCTCTCGAATGTCAGAGGATACATCTGTTGAGCACCATCTGTCACAGATGATTGCCGACATTGAACTGCTAGGTCAGCTAGGCATAACCTTTGAGGCTGAGACTTTTATAGATTTGATCTTGCAGTCTCTTCCTGACAGCTGGAGCGAGTTCATCATAAACTACAATATGATGAACCAAGACCATACTCTTGGAGAGCTGATGGCAATGCTGCGTGAAGCAGAAAAAAGCTGATGAAGGGCAAAAAGCACGAGGCGCACTTCGCTTCAACATCTCAGTCTCCCAAGGCTTGGCCAAAGGAATTGAAGGTGTAAAGAAGAAGAAGAAAGGCAATGCCAAATTGTCAAAAAATTCTGGGAAGGGTCAGGAAAAATCCCAAGATGTATGCCTGCAGTGTGGAAAACAGGGTCACTGGAAGCGTGACTGTCGTGAGTACAAGGCACACATGAAGGAAATCAAAGCGGGCAAGGCACGGCTTCAGGTATGTTTGTTATAGAAATAAAATGTCTACTTCTAGTTTTAAAAATTGTATTTTTGATTCTGGTTGTGGTACTCATATATGTACTGATATGCATGATCTGCGGATTAGCAGGAGACTGGCCTCAGGAGAGATTGACCTCCGCGTTGGAAATGGGACTCGAGTCACCGTTTTGGCCGTTGGGACTTATATTTTGGAACTGCCCTCGGGGCATGTACTTAATCTTTCAGACTGTTATTATGTACCTAGTTTGACTAGGAATATTATATCTGTATCTTTATTGGCCGAATGTGGCTATACTTTTATTTTTAGAAACACTGAGTGTTTTATGTACAAAAATGATATGGAGATATGCAGTGCTGATGTGAATAATGGTCTTTATATTTTGAATATAAATCAATCTCAAACATATAATGTAATAAACAAAAGGCTTAAATTAAGTAACAAAGATGAAACTTATATGTGGCATTGTCGTCTGGGACACATTAACAAGACTCGCATATCCACACTTTCGAAGAGTGGGTAATTGGATGGATTTGATCCAAATTCATATGACCTTTCGAATCTTGTTTATTAGGAAAAATACCTAAAACACCTTTTAGCGGTAAGGTGTACGTGCTACCGAACTGTTAGCCCTCGTTCATAGTGACGTATGTGGGCCCATGTCTAGCCAGGCTAGAGGTGGATATGAATACTTCGTAACCTTTACGGATGATGCATCGCGTTATGGTTATGTGTATCTCATGAGACACAAGTCGGAAACCTTTGAGAAATTCAAAGAATTCGACACGAAATAGAAAAATAGACCGACCAAAAGTATTAAAACATTACGGTCAGACCGTGGTGGAGAATACTTGAGCAATGAGTTTCTTGATTATTTGAAAGAGTATGGTACTCTTTCACAGTGGACTCCTCCCGGAACACCGCAATTAAACGGTGTGTCCGAAGGAGAAACCGAACTTTGTTAGATATGGTAAGGTCGATGATGAGTCGCACAGAGCTACCTATTTCCTTCTGGGGATATGCATTGAACAGTGTAATACTTATTTTGAATAAGGTTCCGTCAAAGTCTGTTCAACAGACTCCATATGAAATATGGACAAGAAAGAAACCGGGTTTCTCATTCCTGAAGATTTGGGGTTGCTGGGCATACGTCAAACGTTTGGAATGTACCAAACTAGAACCCAAATCAGATAAATGCCTATTTGTAGGATATCCTAGGGAAACCAAAAGATATTACTTCTATCACCCACAAGAGAACAAAGTATTTGTTGGTCTACATGCGGTTTTCCTTGAGAAGGAATTCCTAAATGCAGTGGTAAGTGGGAGGAAAGTAGAACTCGATGAAAATCAGAGTGATACTGTTCTTGGCACAGAATCCTTAACGGAACATGAACAGTTCATCAGGGATGAGACTGTACCACAATCTTCGAATACACAAGAACCTCGTAGGTCGGAGAGAGTCAGAAAACAACCTGAGAGGTATAGATTTTTGATCTCACCTCATGTGGATATTAATCTTATTAAGGAAGATGAACCAGCTACGTATGAGGAATCGATACAAGGTATCGACTCAGGTTTATGGCAAGATGCCATGAAGTCCGAAATGGATTCCATGTACACCAACCAAGTTTGGACACTGGTTGATGCACCAGAAGGCGTAAAGCCTATTGGTTGCAAATGGATCTTCAAGAAGAAGACCGACATGGATGGAAACCTACAAACATACAAAGCTAGGCTTGTAGCGAAGGGGTATCGTCAAAGACATGGTGTCGATTATGAAAAAACTTTTTCACCCGTTGCCATGATTAAATCCATTCGGATTATGCTTGCTATTGCTGCATATTTCGATTACGAGATATGGCAGATGGACGTCAAAACCGGTTTCCTGAACGGAAACCTTTTGAAGGATGTTTATATGCAACAGCCTGACGGGTTTTTCATACCTAAACATGCAAGCAAGGTTTGCAAGTTAAATCGATCCATTTATGGATTGAAGCAAGCATCGCGTTCTTGTAACCAAGATTTTTTGATGAGATCATAAAAGAATATGATTTCATTCAAAACGAGGATGATCTTTGTGTATATAAGAAGGTTAATGGAAGCGCACTGACATTCATTGTCCTTATGTCGATGATGTATTGCTTATTGGCAATGCCATTCCCATGCTACAATTGGTCGAAGCTTGGCTTTCATTAAAATTCTCCATGAAGGATCTGGGAGAAGCAGATTTTTCTAGGAATAAAGATCTACCGGGATAGATCTAGAAAGCTGCTTGGACTCTCCCAGAGCACATATATTGACAAAGTGTTGAAGAGATTCAACATGGAACAGTCTAAGAGGAGACTGTTGCCAGTGTCACATGGTGTCACTCTATCTAAGGACATGTGTCCTAAAACTCAAGATGAGAGGACAATATGAGTTAGATCTCGTTCGCCTCGACAGTCGGATCGATCATGTATGCC
The DNA here is from genome assembly GCA_019454045.1 of Zanthoxylum bungeanum. Classification (NCBI taxonomy): domain Eukaryota; kingdom Viridiplantae; phylum Streptophyta; class Magnoliopsida; order Sapindales; family Rutaceae; genus Zanthoxylum; species Zanthoxylum bungeanum. Next base: position 196,799 of record SKCR01026261.1, on the reverse strand, counting down.
ATGATATGTCCGCGACCTGATGTCTCGTATGCTTTGAGCATGTGTAGTCGCCATCAGGCCGATCCAGGTGATGGTCACTGGATGATGGTTAAGAATATCCTTAAGTATCTTAGACGAACTAAGGATACTTTCTTAATCTATGGAGATGGAGAACTTGAGGTAACTGGGTTTACCGATGAAAGTTTCCAAACCGATAAAGATGACTGTAAGTCACAATCCGGGTAAATATTTTGTTTGAACAACAGACCAGTAAGCTGGAAATCTTCCAAGCAAGAGATTGATGTTGATTCAACAACATAAGCGAAGTATATTGTTGCAGCTGAAGCAACAAAAGAGGCAGTTTGGATCCGTTAAATTCCTAATTGGATTAGGAGTAGTTCCGTTAGCAGCTGAGCCCGTTCCATTGTATTGTGAAATAACAGGGCTATAGCGCAGGCTACGGAACTGCAGTCTCATCAACGATCCAAGCATGTTCTTCGACGTTTCCATCAGATTCATGAGATCATACATCATGGCGATATGAAGATCGAGAAGGTCGCATCAGAGGACAACATTGCAAATCCGCTGACGAAAGCTATTCCTCAGCAAAAGTTTGAGCGACATGTACATAGTTCAGGTGTTAGATGCTTGAGTGACTGGCTATAGGCCAAGTGTGAGATTGTTGGACAATTATGACCCATAGCGTCACTATTTGTAAAAGACATTGTGGTTTTTGTACAAATTAACTATGTGACAATGGAAATTGTATTTTATCATTTTGTAATTAGATTACTTATATATATAAATGATAAAAGTCATTATGATTAGTTCCGGATTATAAGATATGAGACAATATCAATCCAAAAAGTTTTAATCATTAAATATCCCTAGTCGTAATATTATCGAGACTGGACATCGATAATGCAGAATAGACTAGTATTGCACTTATGCGTGTTATGGAAGTGTAACATCATAGTTCTCATATATTTAAGTATTGGATACTTATGTAAGTGTGATAGGAGGTTGTGTTTACCGATGGTACGGAAACAGCTTCGCTCTGGATAGACCCCGCAGAATCCCATTGGTAGTATGACTATGTGTCTATGGGAATCCGCTTCGGGTATGTGTATTTGGTCTTAACCTGAGACTTGCATTGCTAGTACTTGCGACAATCAATACGCTTTGGTTTTGGTCGTCCGGGACTTTAACAGGTTTTGTGTATGCCCCTTCTGGGTTTATTGAGAATCGTAATGTATTGGGTGTGATGTTAAGGCGGAAGTATCACTTCAGTCATTTGGAGATGATGATCACGCTGGGATACAGGACCGGTTCTCTATTATGTTGCAACTATTGGGATAATATGACAAGGTCATGATTATCCAATTATAGAGGCTAGTTGCTTGTGATCCGATATAGGTTTCGTACGGGCAGACACTATTCCAGCCACAGGCCTTGCATGTGACATCAGATACTGGATCGCAATACGCAATACTATATATAATACGCCTGTTATAGATTATATATTCCTTAAAGAATATTTCTGGAGAATTGGGTAGGCGCGACGCTTTGCTAGAAGCCAACCATGTCTCGTAATCGGTAAAAATGTGGTACGAGGTACGCACGTGTTCGGATAGTCCGACGACCGGATTTACTGCCAACATATCCAGGGATCTCAGGGGTCGCTTCCCGAAGATTCACCGATGACGTATGACTTGCACAAAATTAATCTGGGATTATTATAATAGAGAGAAAATTAATATGTGATTAATTACAACAAGATTTTATCTGGGATAAAATTCTATAAAAGAGAGAGAACGATTAATTTGAATTAATCGATTAAATAATATATTCGATATATTAAACGAAATTCGATTTCATAACGAATTAAAATTAGATTTTAATTCGGGTGAACGAATTAATTTAGAATTAATTCGCGAGCGACTTTAATAGTAATTTTGCTAGGCATAATTATTTAATTAAATTTGATTTAATTACGTCGCAACGGAAAATTCGTTAATTTGGAATTAACTAACCCGAGCCCAGAATGTGTTTACGGGCCCGCTCGGATTTTGAATCAAGTGGGGCCCACATGTCACATCACATGTCACATCACATGTCTTTCTCATCACTTTTTGGTGGTAGAATTTGGTGAGTTGGTAATGATGTGTTGGTGACTTGTAACTTACACAATTGTCAAAAGTGATGAACTTATTACCAACTTTGTTTGTTTTTGGAAATCAAATAGAAGTCAACACACATCACTCTCTTTCTTCTTCTCTTTCACGCCCAAGTGAATAATTTCTCTCCCCATTTGGCTTGGCCGAAACTTGCTAAGAACAAGGTGAAAATTGTTGCAATTTTTCTAAGTGCTAGCACACATCAAGAATCATATAAAGGTGTTAGGGAAACTTTCCTATTGAGCTTGGAATCAAAGATCAAAGCTTGGAGCTTGATACACAACTTGGAGGAGCTTGGAACAACTTCAAAGAGAGTAAAAAATTGTGTTTACAACACATCCTACAACCGATCTTTGTAAGTATAATTCTGCTATACTTCTTTTCGTATTCACAATGTTTCATGCTTGAAATATTCTTGGGATGATCTTAGAGACCCACAGGAATAAGTTGTAGATCATTGTTTGGAAACACTTCCAACTAACTACAACATTATTAAGAGTAAATACAAAACTTGAGGTAAACTTTCTATCATCAGGATTTGACTGAAAGTCAAAATTTGTATACCCTCTTATCTATAAATAACCTTCTTCATAGATAAGAAACTTATCCTTAGTACCTTTTAGATACTTTAGGATATGTTTAACGGTTTCCAATGGTCGTTACCTGGATTTGACAGATATCTGCTAGTAACGCTTACTGCATGACTAATATTAGGACTCGTACATAACATGACATACATGATGCTTCCTAAATATGATGCATAAGGTTTACTAGACATTCTAGAATTTTCATTTTTCGTTTGAGGACACATCTTATTCGAAAGATGAATGCCATGTCGAAAAGGTATATTAGCAACTTTACTATTACTAAAGTTATACATTTGTAGGATTTTATCTATGTACGAAGATTGAGATAACCCAATCAGTTTCCTTTGTCCATCTCTATAGAGTTTTATACCAACTATATAGGAAGCGCACTTCGTTACCTCCATCGCGTAAAGTGGAATACATGTTTCTTAAGTCTGCTATAACATTCTGGGACACCGAGAACCATATTTTTTTATTTCACGGCCATGAACTATGCCCCCCTGCTTGAAGAGTTTGTTGCCATTCGGGGTCTATAATTTTCTCCTTCTACTCTCGTGGCAATGCCTTTTTCAAAAAGTCATTATTCGCTGGAGGCTTCCATAATATTTCTCATCAACCTTGCTGAGATGAAGAGAGTGATTCTTACCCTTCTGTTCATTGAATTGTTTACACTGTTGGATGCCGCTTCTAGCATGGAGGTAGGATCCCATCGTCGGATAAGCGTGGTCATGGTTCGTATCTTGGCTCGATACCTTCCAGTAGGTAGTGATAGTGAGATAGGCGACCACCGATAACTTCATAATTTTTAAGGTATCTGATGCGGCCATGATCTGTCAGATGTTATCTCGAATGAGATAATATATAGCTTGGATGGAATCAGATAAAACCCTCCCAATCGTTTCTTGGGTAATCCATTACTTTTATAGGTATGCCCTAAATTTTTCCTAGACTATCATTTCAGATTTTCAGCCTAGCGGGCTACTCTAACCTTTGTCTGAGTTGCATCTTCAGGTTTTCATCCAAATGAGCTATATATTTTTTTAGGTGTGGCTGTAAGAGAAGTTTAGGCTCATCACCCCTCTGCCTAACTGCGTCATCTCCTTATATAGTCATTGGCATCACCTTGTAAGTGTCTTGGTGAAGAAGAACCATTATTATGATGTGTGGCGAGAATGGTTGCATCGGCTTTTGGACACTGAGATTTTTTGGGTATGCCATTGGTGGAGTCTTCGCCATGTCATTATAGACCACTTCGTCCCTACTTATGGTCTCCATGCCAGCTCATTCTGCCCGCCAACTAAACTTTACTGATAGTATGGGTTCCTCTTGCCTCCTGGCCCTGAAAGGCGTACCTTCCAAGATAGTTTTGTGTCTAGTTTCTTCTTAGGTCGTTTTCATAGCAAGTGGATTGAATGACATGTTTAGACACTCACTACCCCTGTGTCTTCCAATGCCTCCGATGATCATGACTCTAACACTCCTGACCTAGGCCCCGAAACGAAGAGGCGAAGAACATGATTCTTACATGCTCGTCCTAAATTTTTCTCATTTAGCACTTTGTATTTTGTCAGTATTTTGACCTTTTATTTCAATAAAACATCAATATTTTTTCTCAGTACATGCGTTAATATATTAATGGCTTTATTGCGAAGGTACCTCTATTACTAACTAGAACTTTTAGGTTTTATAATTAACTATTTTTTCGCTCACTTATCCCTAACTTTTGCCTAAACCATTTATGGTCTAGTGAGATGTGCTCTAATTTTTACTTGAGTCGTCCTTTGTGGATTTTCAACCCAACGAGCTCTTTCTTTTTCTTTTTGTCTTTTTTATTACGCAAAGTATTTTTTTCATCCTCTCTATCTTGATAGGTTCCATGAACTGATTCCCTTCCAAGTCGGACATCTGTGCTACTCCATTTCTCAAAACTCTCTTGACCAAGTAGGGTCCTTCCTAATTAGGCTTAAAATTCCCTCATGGGTCCATTGACAATAGCTTTAACTGTTTCAATACCAGATCCATCTCCTTAACCTTGTTGGGTCAGACTTTTTTATTGAAGGCCCTAGCTATCCTTTTCTGTTATAATTGGGTCTGGTACAGAGCTCTCATCCTCTTTTCGTCTAGCAATGTTAACTGTTCATGTCTCCCTCTAATCCACACTTGCTCGGGCAAATCTGTTTCTATCATAACCCGCATTAATTGTACCTCAATCTCCACTGGTAGTACAACCCACATCCCATACACTAATAAGTAAGGCGTGGTTTATGTCGCTTTTCTCACCGAAGTTCTATATCCCCATAGAGAAAATGAAAAATTATATGCCCAATCCTTATAAGTTTCTGTCATATTGGCCAAGATCTTCTTTAGGGTCTTATTAGCGACCTTTATTACCCAATTAGCTTGCGGTCTATATGGAGAGGACTTGAGATGCCCGATCCCGTAAACTTTCGTATCATAGCTTTGGTTTCTCCTTGAAACTGAACATCATTATCTGTACCATATTAGACCCGGCCACGGTTTCGGTTCGATACCGAAATCGAACCAGAACAGAACTGGTTGGAACCGTCGGTTCCGGTTCCGGTTCTGAAATCGAAACCGAAATCGATTTTGTTCAGTTCGGTTAGGGTTCGACCCTAGCCGAACCAAATGGAATCGGACGGTTCCAACGGCTACTAGCCGTTGGGCGGCTCCCAGCCCAATTTTTTTTTTTAAAAAAAAAATGTTTTTTTAAATCTAATTACTAAATTATCATTAATAACATTAATAAAACCACTAGTTTTTGGGGCAATTTAGATACCATAAAATAATCCAAAAATATATAAATATGGGTCATTCTTCATTTTTTCAATACACCAGTTCTCAATTCTCTCAATTTCTTTAATTCTTTTATTCTCAATTCTCTCATCTTCAAATTTTGATATTGATTTAAATTTTCAATTCTTCAATATTAATAAAAAAAATTGCAAGCTTATCTGATAACATCATGTCCAATGTGCCAACCTAAGAGAGCGTCCAAAGTATCGATACACGAATAAGAGAAGTTAAGTCTTGATCTTTTGATATTTTCAAAATTCATTTTCATTTAGTCGAGACTGAAAATGAAGGTCCAAGAGAAATATGAAACTATTGTGGTGTATCTTACAAATTTACTGATGACTATGGCAATAAGAACAAGCACTTTGATAGACATCATGCTGCTAAAATTGGACTTGATATAATGCAAACTCAAATGGGCATGTATACTTCATCTAGTAGAGGTACGAGTTCTTTTTATTTATTTAAATATTCTGATGCTAAAAATAGAGAAGAATTTATTAAATTTACTTGTATGAAACGTCTTTCTTTAAGTTTTGGTGAAAACATTACTTTTACTAATTATGTTCAAAATTCTTCAAATACTATTGCTTGTAAAATGACTAGAAATACAATAAAACGTCAAATTTTAAAATTATATAAAGATGGTAAAATTATTTTAAATGAAATATTTAAAGATATTAAATGTCGTCTTTCTATTTGTTCTGATATTGGGTGTGACTTGTCATTGGTTTGATGTATCATGGAACATGCAAAACGACTTATGGCATTTAGAGTTTTTGATTAGCAACATACTGCACAAAATATTTATAAAATGATTAAAGTAATTTTTGATAAATATGGTTTATTAAATAAAATTTTAACAATTGATTTTGACAATGCATTTCCAAATACTACATCATTTAGAAATTTAAAAGAAATATGCCAAACAAATTTGGGGGGTCAATTTTTCATGTTCGTTGCACATGTCATGTCCATAATTTATGTGTTTAAGATGGTCTGACTTTTTTAGAATATCACATTGATACTATTAAGATTGAACTTAATTGTATTTGGTCATATTCTCAAGTTAGGAGAGAATGGGCCAAGTTTTGTAAATTAAATGGTGTTAAATCGGTAAAATTTTCAAGAGATGTTCCAACTTATTGGAATTTAACTTATTTTCTTTTAACTCAAGCTTTTCAATACAAAGATGTATTATGTAGTTTTTTCCCCAACATGTTTAACATATAACACGTTTTCCTAATCAATGGGAAATTTGTGAAAAAAATTTAGAACTTTTAAAAGTTTTTAATGACGCTACAAATATTTTTAGCAGAGTTTATTATCCTACAATAAATTTATTTCTTGTTGAATGTTTGAATATTGTTGGAATCTTATATAAGCATGCTGAAAGTTCTAATGTTAATGATATTATTTGAATTGAAGCTATTGCTTTTATGAAAAGAAAATGATTGATTTATTTTAAAGATATTTCATTGCTTTATCTTATTGCCACAATTTTTTATCCTAGATTTAAATTAGAATATTTGAATAGTGGCTTACTAACTTACTATACACATTTAGGAATAACTGGTGAAATTAATATTACAAAAATAATAGATAAAATAAAAAATTTATTTAATAGATTGATTTAATGATTATGTTTGTGGATATAACTTGCAATCATTAAGAAAATCTAGTAGCGAACCGTAATACATTCAAGACTTAACGTAGTTGATCGTTGGTTACTACAACGAAATAAAAAACATATGGATAACACGACTAACAATCCGAAATTAGATAATTATTTATCTACCAATTTTGAGTTTCCTCCTGAAAGTTTAGTACATAAAAATTTTCAATACTTGACTGGTGGAACCGACATCAAAATATCAATCATATTTTATCAATTATTGCTAAAGAGGTTCTGGCAGCACTTGTTTCCACTGTTGCAGTTGAATAAGCCTTCAGCTTAGGAGGTAATATTTTGGAAGCGAGACGGTCTTCATTATATTCAAGCACTTTAGAAGCAACAATGTGTGTGGATGATTGGACCCGAACTGATATGAGGCAACAAGAAGATGCCCCCGATGACTTTGAAGACTTGTTCGACAATACTTCTCCAATTGCAAACGGAACGAGAACTGAAGGATCAACAAGAAAATATAATGATGATGATTGATTAGTAAATAATTATAATGGGGAACTATCTTAAAAATATACTGGAACTACGTGAGCTTTGATTCCTCTCATCCCTAGAGGATACATATGCAACTTAAATTTTTAAAAAATTTAAGTTCAAGCTCTTTTATTTATTTTTAATTTATTGTAATTTAATTAAAATTAATAATTATAAATAAATTTTAATCTCATTTTTATTTTTTAAATAATTATTATTATAATTTAAATTAAAAAAATTGGAACCATTCAGGTTCGGTTCCAGTTCCACAAGATTGTGGAACCCGAAATCGTTTGGTTTGGTTTCGATTTGAAACCGAACGAAACCGTTGGCTGGGTGTACACCACATGATGCAGCACCCTATACCGAAAAATGATGTTTTGAGTGATGAATTTGTTGGACAATTATGACCCATAGCATCACTATTTGTACATAACATGGTGTTGTTGTACAAATTAACTATGTGACAAAAGAAATTGCTCTTTTATCATTTGTAATTAGATTACCGGGATATATAAATGATAAAAGTCCATATGATTAGTTCCGGATTAATAAGATATGAGACATTATTAATCCACTAAGGTTTAATCATTAAAATATCCCTAGTCGTAGTATTATCGAGATTGGACATCGATAATGCGAAATAAACTAGTATTGCACTTGTGCGCGTTGTGGGAGCATAACATCATAGTTCTCATATATTTGGGTATTGGATACTCATGCAAGTGTAATAGGAGGTTGTGTTTACCGATGGTACGTAAACAGCTTCGCTCTGGATAGACCCCTCAAAATTCCATTGGTAGTATGACTATGTGTCTATGGAAATCCGAATCAGGGTAGGTGTATTTGGTCTTAACCTGAGACTTGCATCGCTAATACTTGCGACAATCAATATACTTTGGTTTTGATCGTCCGGGACTTTAACAGGTTTTGTGTACGCCTATTCTGGGTATATTGAGAATCGTAGTGTATTGGATGTGATGTCAAGATGAAAGTATCACTCCGGTCATATGGAGATGATGATCACGTAGGATACAGAACTAGTATTCTTTAGTACTGCAATCATCGGGATAATATGACTAGGTCATGATTATCTGATTATAGAGACTAGTTACCAGAGATCCGATATATGTTTCATACGGGGCAGACACATTTCCAGCCCCAGGCCTAGCATGTGACATCCGATACTGGATCATAATACGCAATACTACGTATATTACGCCTGACATAGATTATATATTCCTTTAAGAATATTTTTGGAGAATTGGGTAGGCATGGTGCTTTGCTAGAAGTCAACCATGTCTCGTAAATCGGTAAAAACATAGTACTAGGTACGTACGTGTTCGGATAGTCCGACGACCGGATTTACTGCCAACATATCCAGGGATCTCATGGGTCGCTTCCCGAATATTCACCGATGACGTATGATTCGAACATAATTAATTTAGGATTAATTGCGGAGAGATTTTATCTGGGTTAAAATACTATTTGAAGAGAGAGAACGATTAATTTGGAATTATTCGATAAAATAATATATTCGATATATTAAACGAAATTAGATTTCGACACGGAATTAAAATTGGATTTAATTTGGGTGAACGAATTAATTCACGAGCGACGTGAATAGTAATTTTGCTAGGCATAATTATTTAATTAAATTTGATTTAATTAAATCGCAACGGAAAATTCGTTAATTCGGAATTAACAAATCCGAGCCCGGAATGTGTTTGCGGGCCCACTCAGATTTTGAATTAAAGTGGGGCCCACAAGTCACATCACAAGTCACATCGCCAGTCACTTTAGTGATGGAAGTCAAGTCACCTTTTTGTGATTGACATCTAGTCACTATTCATGATGGGAGTGGTTGGAAGCCTTAATTGCTTTTTTCCCCCTCCAATTTGCTTTATTCTTTTTTGAAAAGGATATACCAAATTTTGGCGTTGACTTTTCATAAGTGTATTTTGGTTTTAGAAAAAAAACAACACAAGTCTTACACTCTTCTCTCCTTCACGGTTTTGAACAAAAATTTGACTCTCTCCATTTTTGTTCCTTGGCCGAGAGTTGCTCTTCACCAAAGATAAAAATTTGTTTCAATTTGTGCTAGCACACACATAAGGAATCATATCAAGGTGTTAGGGAAACCAACCTTTGAGCTTGGAATCTCAAATCAAAGCTTGGAGCTTGGATTCAACACTTCAAAGAGGAAAGCTTGGAGATCAACTTCAAAGGGGCTTAGCCGAAACTTCAAGGAGCAATTTTTTGTGTTCAACGCATCCAAAATCCGATCAAAGTGAGTATTTTCTGCATTCTTACTTTGTTGTATTCACATGATTTCTTGCTTAATTGATCTTAGTTTGACCTAGAAAACCCAACAGAATTTTTCCATTTTCTTGGCGGTGACATTATGAAAAGATTTCGGCATCCACCCATTTAGAGAAGTAATCCACGACTACTACTATAAAAATATGTCCATTAGAAGCTTGTGGCTAGATTTCACCGATTAGATCGATGCCCCAAGATTGGAAAGGTCATGGTTCCAATAATCCGTGCAACTCTGTTGGTGTTAGATGATTCAGGTTCCCATGAGCTTGGCAATCATGACAACGCTTTACCAATTATGCGCAATCTGCCTCCATAGTCAGCCAATAAAACCTATGCCGCACAATTTTTCTTAATAAGTTCAACCGACTCAAGTGTGGTCCACATACCCATGCGTGGACTTCTTCAATCACCTTCTGGGCTTCCTAATCTTTTAGGCACTTCAACTGCACTTCGTTAGCTTGTCTCTTATATAAATCCCCTCTTAGGCTTATGAATTGAGAAGTTAGTTTCTGGATTTCCATCATATCCATCATATCCTCTCCTTCTAGGAACTCCTCATGATCTTGAAAGTTTTGAATGTCGTAGTACTAGGGCTTTCCGACGTTTACTTTGACACCCATGATCTTCTCGATTTCATATCAGGGTTTGTTGGATGTAGTCAATACTAGAAGTTTCATAGTCAATTTTTCAGAATTCTCCCTAGACAACTAGAAGACATTTTCCATCTGGTTGTCTTCCCGGGGAAAATGTCGGAACACATAGCCTGAGACATTATCTAACAAAGACCTAAGATGAAATATATACGACTTTAGTTTTCCTTTTTTCAACTCTCAATCCCCTCGTATCTGTCAAATTACTAACATTGAATCACCATGGACTTCTACATCGCTCGCCCCTAGAGCTATTAGTGCCTCCAATCTGAAAATACAGGCTTCATATTCAGCCATGTTATTGGTGACTGGGAAGGTTAGCCTTTTAGCTATAGGTAAGGTCTCTCCGCATGAGGTTACCAAGACAATCATAATTCTTGCGCTTTTACAGTACACAGCTTCATCGAAATATATCTCTCTGCCCTAGATTGCTACAGTTTTCAGTCTCTCATCTGGGAACTCAAACTCATATTTGTCCCCTTCGAGTGGTTGATGTGACAAGAATTCCGCCACTGCGCGCCTCTTGATCACATTCTTAGTGATATACTCAAAGTCGAACTCTGTTAACAAGACTAGCCACCTTCCCAATTTCCCGACGAAAGAAATGTGTCGAATATAAATATCACAATGGATTCTCTTTTGTGACTACTTGTATTTTATACGACTAAAAGTAGTGTTGTAATTTTCTAGAGCCCATACTACTACCTAACAGATTTTCTCCACTTCTTGATATCGAGTCTCGTACGACAATATCTTTTTGCTAAGATAATACACTGCATGTTGTTAGTGTCCTAGACATGCCACGGGATCTCTAAGCGTGATTCGTGTGTGAATAAAAAATCAAAAATAAGTTGCGGAGGACTTACATTGATCGGTTGAGTTCAAAACTTTTCATGGATGTTGAAGCTTCCAAGCTCATGGGTGAGTATCCCTATCACCTTCATTTGACTCCCATATATGCTAGCAAGAACAAAATGGCAGAATTTTGCTCTCCAAGAGAAGCAACAAATCGGCCTGGAGAGAGGAAGCAATCGGCCCTTGAGAGTTAAGGCCATTCGGCCAAATAAAAAGAAGAAAGCCATTGCCTTTAATTTTCGGCCAAAAAGAATCAGAGAGTAATTGCTTATCTTCTAAAGACAGGCCATTATCTTTTATTCTTTAAATCAAAGCAAAATGTTTCTTTTCATTCATTCGGCCATTTTAATGGCCATTCGGTCAAAGCAATTCAAGTCCATTCGGCCAAAGCAAGGCCAATCGGCCAAGGTGCAAGGAGAGAAAGAGAGCATTTTGTTTCTTTTTATATGTTTTCTAAAAACAACAACTACAAATTTTGACTTCCAAAGCCTTTTAATTTAAGTTGGTTGTTGTGTGCATTTAAGTCATCCAATTACTATTCCAACCAATTCCATCACAAAATGACTAGTTGATGTAAGTTGGTGGGTCTTACACTTAAATTCAAAATTCAAGTTGGGTGAGACTACACACTTCGAGCTCGGGTTCGATTATTCCGAATAAACAAATTTTCCGTCGCGACGCAATTAAATCTAATTTAATTAAATGATTATGCCTCGTAAAATTATTATTAAAGTCGCTTACGAATTAATTCCAAATTAATTCGTTAGCTCGAATTAAAATCCAATTTCAATTCCGCATTTAAATCTAATTTCAATTAATATATCTAATATATTATTTTAGCCCAATTAAATAAATTAAATAGTAAAATCCAATTTCACCATTAAATTTACTTTGCCGATTAATTCCAAATTAATCACGTTCTCTCATTTTGACGAATTTAATCACAGATAAATTCTCGATACAATTAATCCCAGATTAATTCTTTCTCTGATAATTAATCCCAGATTAATTTTGCTGTAATTAATCCCAGATTAATTTTCTCTCTTGATAATTAATCCCAGATTAATTTTCTGTTCGAGTCAAATATCATCGGTGAATATTTGGGATGCGACCCAAGAGATCCCTGGATATATTGGCAGTAAATACGGTTATCGGACTATCCGAATACGTGCGTACCCGGTACCACATTTTTACCGATTTACAATACATGGTTGGCTTCTAGCTAAGCACCGTGCCTACCCAATTCTCCAGAAATATTCTTCTACGGAATACAAGATATTTTGTCAGGCGTAATATACGTAGTATTGCGCATTAGGATCCAGTATCTGATGTCACATGCTAGGCCTGGGGCTGGAGTTGTGTCTGCCCCGTATGAAGCATATATCGGATCACTAGCAACTAGTCTCTTTATGATCGGAAAGTCATGACCTATTCATACTTCCCGCATGGCTATAGCACTTAGAGTACCAGTTCTGTATCCCTGCGTGATCATCATCTCCATATGACTGAAGTGATACTTCCTTCTTGACATCACACCCAATACATTACGATTCTCAGTATACCCAGAAGAGGCGTACACAGAACCTGTTAAAGCCCTGGACGACCAAAACCAAAGTATACTGATTGTCGCAAGTATTAGCGATGCAAGTCTCAGGTTAAGACCAAATACACCTACCCTGATTCAGATTCACATAGACACATAGTCATACTACCAATGGGATTCCGAGGGGTCGATCCAGAGTGAAGCTCTTTCCGTACCATCGGTAAACAGAACCTCCTATTACACTTGCATGAGTATCCAATACCCATATATATGAGAACTATGTTGTTACGCTTCCATAACACGCACAAGTGTAATACTAGCATATTCTACATTATCGATGTCCAGTCTCGATAATACTATGACTATGGATATTTAATGATTAAGCCTTTGTGGATTAATATTGTCTCATATCTTATTAATCCGGAACTAATCATAAGGAATTTTATCATTTATATATCCGAGTAATCCAATTACAAATGATAAAAGAGCAATTTCCTTTGTCACATAGTTAATTTGTACAACAACACCATGTTCTGTACAAATAGTGATGCTATGGGTCATAATTGTCCAACACATGTCTATTATAATATCATCCTCTTGTACTAGCATTGCTCACAGGGCTTTCGATTCCACGACTAAATATAACACTAAGGGTTTATCAAGTCTTGGTGGCTTCTAGATCGGCGGGTTAGTAAAGTGCTACTTGATTTTCTCAAAGGCTTCTTGGCACTGTTAATTCTACTCCATCGCTTGATTTTTCCTAAGTATTTTGAAAATTAGTTCACAAACCAAGGTCAATTTGGCAATGAACCGACTGCTGTATTATATCTTCCCTATGGATGCTCTCACTTTCTTTTCTATTTTTAGTACGGGCATCTCCTTTATTTCCTCGATCTTCCCCGAATCCACTTATATTCCTTTCTTCCCCATCGTATATCCTAAAAAGTTTCCGGATATGACCCCAAATACACACTTTTCTATTTTTAGAATAAATTTATGTTTTTGTAAAATTGAAAAACTTGATTTTTATTCTATAACATGTGTTAATATTGGTTTTGATATTAAAAATTAATTTTGGGTGTTTTTGAAGTGTTTAGGGAAGACTGAAAGCTATTAGGGTAATAGACCCTAATTGCTTCAGCTCTCTGGAAATTTTCCAGAGAGCTGAAACATTTGCTTTGAAAACAAAACAATTGTAAACAAAAAAAAATTGATGATGCGTGCTACAGTGACACGCGCACTGTAGCGCGAACAGTGCACGTGTCACTGTAGCACGCGTGGGTACACGCTACACGCGCTGATTTTGTTTTCTCTCGTTCTGAAGCTTCCGGACTCCGATTCAGTCCCGATTTTTTTTTCCTATACACTCGTATTAGAATATAGTATTTCATTAAATAATTTAAAATTACACCTATACTTGATTTCCATGGGTTAGACCCATTTTCGCTGCCCGAGGCATCGATCTGATCCTAAGGGTTCCACAACTGCCCCAACCCTTTTAACTCTAATGGCTTGCATGGAGTTGCAAATATGATTAAGACTACCAGTGTCTAACACCCAAACACTATTTACATCTAAAGCTAATGAGATGTCAATAATAGGAAAAATACAAAACGTACATGGGGTTCCTTCTTTTCCTTTCAACTCTAGACAATCTTTTTTCCAGTGTCCAAACTTCTTGCAGTGTAGACATGCATCACGAACTACATGCGACATTGCAGTTTATTTCTTGGAATCTTTCTTATTATTTCTCATTTTAATCTTCTTAGACTTCCTAGAAGTCTTTGGAGAGCTTGCTCCACCATTGAGGTACAAAGTGGGATTCTATTTCTTCAAATCATGTTCCACCGAGCGTAACATATTTTGAAGCTCTTCATATATGACTTGCATTGAATGCATCACAAAGCCAACATATGTACCGGGTAAAGATGACAGAATCAGATTTTGGCCTAGCCTTTCATTTATCATAATGTCATGTTATTCCATATATCGGATCTAGTCTATCATGTTCAAAACATAAATGCTAACCGCTCATTTATCCTTGAGCATAGCTTGGAACAATTCCTTAGACCTTCGATATATCTCATTTTCTTGATTTGTTTCGATCAACTCCTTGTGTGTTCTCATAATGCTCCAAGTATTTGGTACATCTATGTACTGTCTGAGCAAATTAGGAATAATTTCGACAGACATTGGATTGAGCGTAACATACCTCAATCGTTCGGACTCCAAGAAAAGACGAATGTTCATTTCCCATTCAAAATAGTTCCCGACTCCTTTCAATTTATTAGAATCCAAAAGTCGTACTAATGGATTTGCAACAGTCATCTACAAGACAACAATTAAACACTAGTAGAATACTTTTCATTTCAATATAAAAACACTAATACGATTATGGATTTTAAATCTAATAGTGCGTTTCCACTACTTTACGTAATTTCGTAATCTCTCTTAACAGATAAATAAAAATTTGACAATCAAATTTCATAGCAGGAAGTGGATCCCATGACATATACTCCAGCCTCACACTAATGACGATCATGACCTTCATAAACTCATTAGGTAGACCTTAAAGGTCAATCACATCCATGTGACTCTTTGTTTGGTCCTGAACCGTTTCTTATCCTCACACTAATGACAGTCTTAGATTAAGACGTGTTCCAGGTGTATACTTGTCAATGTGCACTAATGAGCTTCGTAAGTACATCCTCACAATAATGATGGTATTGGGTGACTATGTTAACTCATCACGCTACATCTAATGTTTTACCGGAGCGACCTAAGTTCCGAGCACTTATACCCTCACACTAATGACGATCTTGGGCATAAGTAGTAAGAACGCATTCATCTCCGTATTGACAAGACGAACCATCCAATAATGCTCCAACATTATTAATACTATTACTTGAATAAAATAATCACCTAATCACGAGAAATTTATGACAATCAAGTCATTAACATTCTTGGGTCAAAATAAAAAATTTAATTTAAAACATACAATGCATATCCAATATGACTTATGCATAATTAAATTAAAATTATAGAGGCATAGATTCAAATACATGTCAAACATGCAACATATGTTATGTGGTTAAGATTTTCTATCATATTGTTCTATTGGGGTGGATGTGGGACCCTTAGGGTCGGATCGGTGCCCTGCGCAATAGAAATGGGTCTAACCCATGGATATCAAGCATGAGAGTATTTTTAAATTATTTTAATGAAAATTATATTCCATTACGAGTCCGTAAGGATAAACAGGGACCAAATAGGAGTCCGGATATTCCGGAACAGAGAAAATTGAAGTTTCAATGCTCATAAGCATTAGCTCTCGGCGTGTCACGAAGCGCAGGCTTGGGCGTCGCAACGCTTAATCTACGAGAGTTAGTGTTGCACCGCGCATGGGTTAGCATCGCGAATCTCAATCTGTGAGAGCTCGGCGTCGCGTCATGCAAGTGTTAGCGTCGCGATGCCAGAAGGTATGAAAGCTCAGTGTCTCGACCCCAGAAGGTCTGAAAGCTCAGTGTCGCGATGGTTAGTGTCGCGACGCTGCCTTGTGTCAAATATTGAAACATAGCATTTTAACCTTAAAATCAATTCTAAACACTTCCAATTTTCTCCAAACACTTCAATACACCTAAAATCCAATTTTAACATCAAAATCAACATCAACACATGTTATACAACAAACATATATGTATTCTAAATACATATACGTATTTCTTTGAATCAAAACATAAACCAAAATAGAATCCCACAATAAAATGACTCATGAACAATTATACGTCACTCAAAGATGGTCAAGTGATTTTAAAATGGTAGCCATATCTCCAAGCTATCATCTAGAGTTCCAAACTCTAATTTAATGTTCCATGTCCAACATGAACATATTTGACCCAATTACAAGCATATTGTGTCTATGCTTCCAAAGCATCCATACACAATTCATTAGCCTAATTTCAACTTCAAGCTATGTTATTATGTATCCAATACATAATACATCACTATATGCTTCATTAATGAAAACAACTCACTAATGAAAACATAGTTTTAGAGAATATCAAACTCACATAGTAAGCTTGATTCCAATATCAAATTTTCTTCTCCTTGTTGAAATGTTGTGGAGAACTTCCAAAGTTAGCAAGTTTGACTCCAAGATCCAATTTTGACTCCAAAGCTAGCAAGCTTTATTCCAATATTTAATCTTGATTTCTCCTTGTTGAAATGTTGTAGAGAATTTCCAATGCGTCTCTAAACATTTCCTTTACTTAGGCTAATATTTCTAATATTTGCTTATTTTAGCTTTGTCAAGCTTAACTTTCTTATGCTCAAGCTTAATTAAAACAATGCTCAAGCTTTCATTTTATAACAAAACTTATGCAATTTTTAATTAATAAAAGTCTTAATCAAATATTAGGTAGACTTAATCCAATATATATAATTAGGTGTGACTAATCACATTGTCTACTACTTTGATTTAATCCAATTAATTCAAGTCAAATACACATATTATTACATATTTGTAATTATCAAAATATCCTCAAATGGTAGAGATATTTATGAAATTACAACAAAGCCCTTGTGTGATTTTGGATTAATCCAATTAATCGAATTGGGTCAAAGTAAATAATTAATGTTATCCAATAACACTTAATTATTTTGGTTGATAATTATAATATCAAATATTATTTATTATAAAAAATTATCGAATACCCAAATGCTCAACGAGTACATTTCATATTGTGGGACTCTCTAAGTCCAAACACTTTCGTCATATAAGCCTAGCATATATGTACGTAATTCGGCCACTTCCGAATTTGCGAAGAACACGAACGACCTTTCTGAACTATAAAAGTCGAGGTCATCACATATGTTTAACAATCTCTCCGTCGTAGGCTATCCGAATTGTGCTTAGGAAACATAGATTACACCGTCAAGTTTCCGAGGCGCAAATCTCATGTCGACATGTCCATGATTCTTTACAACTAATCAGAAACCATTTCTGATATATGCGATCCATCCTAGGTGATCGGCTTTGGCGCCAAAGCCTTAAGAATCGTGACTTACTCACATGGATACCTAAACCCCTTATGGTACACATACGGACCGACATATCATATCTTGATACGTATTTGATTAACGAGTGTATCAGTCCACACCCAACAAATATCTAACGGTTAGACCATGAAAGGTCTCTGACATATATGGCATCAAAGTATGGAGGATTACACACAAAATCAATGTTATCCTATAGTCAAAGGATCACATATACTGCTCGACTCGAGGAGATTCCTATTGACGGTGGTGTGTACTCCCAACTATTAGGAATCACATATGAGTCATTCAATATTCGCTCCAATGAATATCCACATGTCTATACGAGCTTTCCAAGCTCATGGTACATTGGATTAAACCATTGAAACTCCAATTCCAATATACGACATGTGCTAGTCTTCTAGGTTATAGGAATTCAACCGTATACCAAAATCGACGATTAATCAATTTGGCGCTCTAAGCATCAACTCCAACATAAGGATCCCAATTGGTCGGGTTCAACAAACTCTAAGAAAACCTCAAATCTATCTCTTCATGTGGTCGGGTCGGTACTACTAGCTTCATCTCCAACATGATTTGCCCTCAGGAGACTTCTCTACAGCATGAGGTTGGGTCTTTTTATCGAACCCCATTTCTATCTAGGGCTTTAAGCATTTGCTATCCACTTTTGGCCAAGTACAATTTGTATTATACCCCTCATCGATATTTGAACATTTTCTAAAGATTATAACCTTCAAAAAATCACTATCAACATATAATAATATGATTTTAAAAAAAATTATATGTGTGCTACGATTACATAATAGAATTTTTCCATCATAAAATTTATTGGTCCACTAATTTATTCTCTTTATTTATCATTTTGTAACACATATATGTTGTAAAAATAGTGTCATTAAACAACAAATCAACATGCTTCAACCAAATCAAAGGACAAAACCAGAAAACTACATGCAAAACCCTAAGACATAGAAACCAGAAAAACCTGATGAATCCAAGTCGAGATAATACTCTGTCCTTAAGAACTTATTAGCCTCCGTCTCTGGTGCTTCACAGATTCAAATTGGCCAATATTCTCCCAGGATAACTTGGTTGCTTCTTGTTCAAGGAGCACTCCTTAACAAGTATTTGAACTTGGAATATGGTGGAACTCTCTCTCAAAACAAATGGAAAACTTGACTCTTAAATTCGGATTGTCTTCTATATGTCTTAATTGGACATAGAGCCTCCTTTATAAAGGCATGGAAGGGTGCCAATGGGGCACCCATTGGGGTGCGGTGCAACCCTCCAAAGGGTTGTAGCCCTCTCATGCACCC
Source organism: Zanthoxylum bungeanum (assembly GCA_019454045.1). NCBI lineage: Eukaryota > Viridiplantae > Streptophyta > Magnoliopsida > Sapindales > Rutaceae > Zanthoxylum > Zanthoxylum bungeanum. The sequence continues at coordinate 177,340 of SKCR01026261.1, read as the reverse complement.
ATTGCATCCAAAAGACACATATATATCCTTAATGAATATTTAAAGAATTTCCAAAAATCCCCCACAATTCTTCAAATATTCATGTAGACACTTGAGAGAGTTACCATGAACTAAAGCTGCATCGAAATAGGTAGCTTTCGCCTTGAACCTTTCCTAGTGAATGACAATCGGATTTACTTGGCAAACCAGTGACCCATAGTCTTGAACTGTTCTGCCGTTGGTGTAAACCAAGAAAACTGCCAACACACAGCTTTATTTCGACCATTTTCCCATTCTACGGTTGTGTTCATTTCGGCCCGAAAAACGGTCCCGGATTCATCAAGTACTTTAGGGTAACCCGCCTTTAAAAGTTCCCATGGAAGCGGCTTCACTTCTTACTTGAAATAGGTGATATACTATGAAGAGGTAATTTGTCTTTACCCCCATTAGGACTCATCTCCTAATATAGTGATCATTAAAAGCCTTAGCTTATCCTAACCAATGAAGACAGCACCCATCGTCATTATCGGAATGGGAAAGAGTACAAAACTCTTTAGTGCTTATTTTGAATTGCACAAAGTTTCGGTTGTCCCTTTTGAACCTAGATCTTGGGATCTCCAGTTAGCTAGGTTGGGTTTCCACAGTGACAATCTTAATTTATAGCTTCAAGCCCATTCCCCTCGATGACTTCTCAACTTGCTCTCGAGGTAAACCTGTAGTTAGTGGATCCGCTAGGTTTTCCTTTGACTTGACATAATCGATCGTTATTATGCAACTTGAGAGCATTTGACGTATGGTATTATGTCTCCGACGTATGTGTCGAGACTTACCATTATACATTGTATTTAAGGCTCTCCCAATAGCGGATTGGCTATCACAATGTATGCTAATCGCTGGCACCGGTTTGGGCCAACTAGGAATATCCTCCAGGAAGTTTCTAAGCCATTCTGCTTCTTCCGCTGTTTTATCTAACGCTATGAACTCTGATTCCATAGTAGACCGGGCAATACATGTTTGCCTCGATGATTTCCATGACACTGCTGCATTACCAAGTGTGAAGACAAATCCACTCGTAGATTTGGAATCCACCGTATCAGATATCCAGTTAGCATCGTTGTATCCCTCTAGTACAGCATATCTCTCGTAATGTAGTCCATATTTTGAAGTTTCTCTCAGATACCTCAAACTATTAAAATGGCTTTCCAGTGGTTATTGATGAGTGGTAAATCTATCACTATTTCCCACTCATTTAACCTTATATTTTTTATAGTTTCTTGAGTATTATGAATATTTTGATGGTGTTTTGTGTTATTTTGTCGATAAATAAAGTTTCAGGACATTCTGGAGGTGATTTGGGCCAAAACAGTGAAAATTGGACGAAAATGGCATTTTCGGTAATTTCTCGCATCGCGACGCCAAGAGCTTCCGCGTCGCGACGCCTAACATGCGACGAACAGTGATAACATGCGCCGGGTCCACAAATCAGAATCTGAGAAAAGTTGACTTTGCTAACGTGCGCCGTGTCACGTGTCACCATCACAACCGATCTGCTAAAATACGTCGTGCCACGTGTCAGCATCATACGTGCCGACAGTCATCATCGCCACGTGTGCCACGTGTCACTCCATGTCATTGCTGCGTCATCAGCCACATCACCAGTTGACCAAGTCAAACTGCCACCTCACCGCCACGTCATCATCAGCGAATCAAAAAGTGCCACGTGTCGCAATCCTACGGTGCCGACAGTCTCTTTCCCACATGTCGCCGCCAAGTCACCGCCACGTCAGCATCAATCATTGAGTATCTAATCCTTATCTGACACGTGGCGGATAAGAATCTCATCGACCAATCAGAAGTCGCCACGTGTCACAATAATTGAAGCCCAACCACCTCGCCACGTGTCACCTTATCAGCTTATCCAGAATCTGCAAACCGACGAACCAGAGCGTGCCACGTTGACAGAAGCTGGCGTAGCGACGCCAAGACCTTCAGCGTCGCGCGCCTGAAGCCTACCCGCGCCTATAAATTTCAGAATTTGTTGTACCACTCTCTCTCTTCTATTCTATATAAAGAGAGAGTTTCTCTCTCTAGTTTCTTTTAGTTTTTAGTTTCTTTTAGTTTTTAGTTTTTTTTAGTTTTTAGTTTTGTAAATAATTTTAATTACGTTTTGTTAATATAGTAATTTACTTTTTTTTACTTTTTACAGTTTTTACTATTCACTATGAGGAGGTAATTCCCCAGCTAGGGTGAAAGTTAATTATTTTACTATTACTATTTAGATTAATCTCCCTTAAAAATAATATATTCACTATTTAAAATATTGACTTAAAAAGTATACCGCCAGATTGGTCGGTTGGTAATTCATTTTAATCTGGTTTAAACCTGACTAATAAAGGATACCGCCAGATTGGTTTGTTGGTAATATTATCACAAGTTTATATATTATTTTATGGGAGACATCTAAAATAGTAAATAGTAAAAGTAATTCTTTTTACCTTAGCATTTTATTTTATTTTTACTTTTCAGCTTTACTTTATGTCTTTTACTTTTCAGCATTTTTACTTTATGTCTCTTACTTTTAAGTCTTTACTAGCCCTAGTTATGTGTTAGTTATTTGGGGTTGTGATGAATTCTAATATCACCGGTTTATAAGGGGTTATTTTATAGTTTGGGTAATTTAAAGGTTTTACTTATTAAGTCTTAAGTTTAATGCTTCTTGTTGTCTGATCACCAATAAGATTGATGTGGTAAATCTAAAATGAACTAGACATATGGATTTTAGGTTTCAGCCTTAGACTTAATATAGCCCACGATCTTCCTTGAGGATAGATAACCCTTTAATAGATTTCCTTACAGGATAGACATATACCTGTCGGGCGGGGGTAGCCATAATTGGAACTTAAACTTAATGAATCCAGATAATTTTGGTTGACATAGACATATGGTTCAATGGGTTAAACTGGGTATTTGCGTCTGACCATCGACTGAGGCTTTTGCATAATTTAGTGTTTCGGGTTAGTAAACTGATTATTACACAAACATAAAATAATCACTTCATCTTTTAAAAGATATTAGAATGATTCACAACCCTAGATCTTTGTGTCTTTTGTTATTTTCCTTAGTATTTTCTTTTGTCTTTTTTATTTATTTATTTATTTTGCAAAACTACAATCAACCAAATCATCAAGCATCATTCTCTTATCCCTCATTAGATACCTGTAAATAAATAGATTCAATAATTAATAAACAATAGTAGGAATTAAGTCCTCGTGGGATCGATATTTTTATACTACTTGAACGATAAGTGCGCTTGCGTTATACGCGTGTGTTTTACGCCGGTCAGTTATGTCCTGGATTGCTCGTATATCTACTAAGCCGGTTCACAGCTTGAGCGATCTGGTCGTGTGCAATTCGTGAGATACATCAGACTTCCGATGATTCTCGAATACTCTAATTGTGATACGCTTGAACCAGTATTCTTTGATAGATGAAGAGTTATGTCTACAGGGGTTCTAGTCACATTTAGATCCCCTTTGATATATTTATCAAGTATCTTCTCAATATAATGAGTATATCCGTCTGATGTCCTAGAAATCTTAATTCCTAGGATTACATCAGCTATTTCCATATCTTTCATATCAAATCTGCTAGAAAACATGCTTTTGGTATACTGAATCATTTCATGATTACTACCAATTATCAGCATATTGTCTACATAGAGACACACAATGACATATCCTTTTTGAGTTGATTTGGTGTACACACACTTATCACACTCATTGGTTTTGAACCCACTTGACAATATTTCTTTGTCAAATTTCTCATGCCATTGTTCAGGTGCTTGTTTTAATCCGTACAAGGATTTTACAAGTTTGCACACCTTCTGTTCTTGTCCAGGAACACTAAACCCTTCTGGTTGCTCCATGTAAATCTCTTCATCCAATTCACCATTCAAGAATGTCGTCTTTACATTCATTTGATGTATTTCAAGACCAAATATAGCTGCTATGGCTATAAGCATTCTTATCGATGTGATACGAGTCACTGGTAAATATGTGTCAAAGTAATCAAGGCCTTCCTTTTGTCTATAACATTTTTATGACAAGTCTTGCCTTATACTTATCTATTGATCCATCCGTTTTCATCTTCCGTTTGAATATCCATTTGTAGCCCAGCGGCTTACAACCTGGAGGAAGATCAACCAACTCCCAAGTATGGTTCTGTAGGATTGAATCAATCTCACTATTAATAGCCTATTTCCACAGAGATGCCTCCGGAGAAGACACAACTTCTTTATAGCTTTGAGGCTCATTTTCTAACAAGTATGTCAAAAAACTGGGACCAAACGACGTAGAAGTTCTAGCTCTTTTGTCACGTCTAGGCTCGATTGTCTCAACATTTGCACGTTGATCTGATTCTTGGTCAACCTGATCACTGTCCTTGACAGTATCAATTGTTCTTTTGAGAGACTATGCTCTTTGTCTTTCCTTATAAGGAAACGTCTCTTCAAAAAATGTCGCATTCCTTGACTCAATTATCATGTTCGGATTGATGTCAAGAATCTCAAACTTGTGTACCAAGAATCGATACGCACTACTGTTGCGAGCATATCCAATGAATATACAGTCAACCGTTTTGGGTCATATTCTAACCTTCTTAGGTTTAGGAACCATTACTTTGGCAAGACACCCCCACACTTTTAGGTATTTGTAGGAAGGTACGAAACCTTTCCACAACTCATATGGTGTCTTGTCCAATCTTCTGTGAGGAAGCTTGTTTAGAACGTAGTTCGCGGAAAGCAAGGCTTCCCCCCACAAGTTCTGGGGTAAACCCGAACTCGTCAACATGGCGTTCATCATTTCCTTCAACGTTCGATTTTTGCGCTCCGCAATTCCGTTATGTTGAGGAGAATAAGGAGCAGTGGTTTCGTGAATAATTCCGTGCACAAAACAATATTCACTGAATGGTGAAACGTATTCACCACCTCTCTATCTCCTGATTCTTTTGATTTTCTTGCCAAGTTGATTTTCAACTTCGTTATTATAGTGTACAAAGCTCTCAATAGCTTCAGCTTTGCTCCTCAGCAAGTACATATAGCAGAATCTTGTGCTGCCATCGATAAAAGTGACAAAGTATTTTTACCGCCTCTTGTTTGCACAATATTCATGTCACACACGTCAGTGTGTACAAGTTCTAAAGGTTCAGAATTGCGTTCCACGGAATGAAATGATGTTCTATGCATTTTTGCTTCAACGCATGCCTCACACTTATGTTGGCTATCAATTGAAAATTTAGGTATAAGGTCCATGTTAATTAATTTACGCATAGTATCATAATTAACATGTCATAACCTCTCATGCCATACATTTTGTGACTCAATAATATAAGCAGAAGTACTAGCTTTATTAATAGCACGATTGACAGTCATTACATTTAGTTTGAAAAAGACCTCATTTAGGTAACCTTTTCCTACATACATATCATTCTTTGTCATTAAAAACTTATCAGAAACAAATACAAGCTTAAAACCAGCCTTACTAAGGAGAGATCCTGAGACTAAGTTCTTCCGAATATCTGGAACATGCAGTACATTCTTCAATGTTAGCTCCTTTCCAGATGTCATCTTCAGAACCACTGTGCCTTGTCCAACCACCTGAGAGGTAGACGAGTTTCCCATTGTCAGATGATCGCCGCCATCGACCTTCTGATACAAGGAAAACATCTTGCTATCTGCACAGATATGACGAGTAGCCCCAGTGTCTACCCACCATTCTCTCGGATTCCCAACTATGTTGGCTTCGGTTACCACTGCTGATAGTTCCATCTCAGAGATCTCATCAGTCAGCTGCTCTCCTTCAGTGACATGGGCCTCATTTTTCTTTTTCTTGCGCCTTGTCCTGAGACTTCTTGTTTCTGCAGTCCTTTGACATATGACCGCTCTTTCCACAGTTGTAGCATTTCCCCTTGAACTTCTTGTTCGAAGAATCAGCTCCACTGTTCTTTCTCTTCTTGCTACCCTTTACACCTCAATGATGATGTGGCCTTAGACTCCATAGTCTTGTAGCTGGCCTTCTCGGACATCCTGTTGTCCTCCTCGATTCTCAATCGAACACTGAGGTCTTCAAGGCTCATCTGCTTCTTTTTGTGTTTCAGATAGCTCCTGAAGTCCTTCCATGATGGAGGCAACTTTTCAATTATGGCGGCAACTTGAAACATCTCACAGAGTTTCATTCCCTCATCCAGTATTTCATGAATGATCAACTGCAGTTCTCCCAATTGAGACATCACCGTCCTTGAATCTACCATCTTGTAGTCCAGGAACCTACCCACGACAAATTTCTTTTGTCCGACATCCTCGGTTTTGTACTTCTTCTCGAGAGATTCCCAGAGAATCTTCGCAGAAGTCATGCCTTGGTACACATTGTACAGGTATTGTCAAGACCACCCAAAAGGTAGTTCTTGCATAAGAAGTCTCCAGACATCCATGTCTGTTCTCGCTCTTCCTTGGCCATTTCCGATTCACCCTCCACAGGACCCGGAGGATCTTTGAGGAATTTAGCCAACTGGAGAGTTGTCAGGTAGAACAGCATTTTGCTCTGCCACTGTTTGAAATTTGCCCCACCAAATTTCTCCGGCTTTTCTCCATGAGAGACCGGTACTGTGATGTTTCCACTAGCCATTTGTAACTGGAAAATCCAATAGGGGTCAATTAATCTACAAAAGATAAATTGCACAATGATCAACGTATGATCTTGTTCAAAATGATATACTAGGTAACCACTTGTTGTTCTATTGGACGGTGGTTCCAATAAACACAAGTCCTTGAATTTTAACTAAAGATTCTTTAGAAAAATGAATAAACGAATATTCCCAGAGGACGAGGGGGGTCCGAAGTAACCACTTAAGTCCCTGACCACTTAGGCTCTTATCGCCTTTTTGACAGAATATTCTTTAAACATTTTTTCAAAAGGATCTTTTAGCAATTCAAACCCAGAATTACACTTCTTCAATTGCACAAATAATATACGATATGTGTAGATATATGTGTAAGTGTCAATCAAGATTGGATGGAATTTCTTGTGTATGATTACACTTTAAATTCTCACCCAAGTATGCAACACACAATCAATTTCAACTTTATCACTATGTGTATGCTTGTGATAATTGAACAACCTAATAATAACTTAAATCTATACTACCAAGATTAATGTGTTACAGTATATGATTTACTAAGTTAATATTAATCTAAGTTTGCAGTTTATAATAATTACAGGACGATTTCGTTAGTGTCGCGTTCGTATCTACGTTCGAACGAGACTGTCCAGTGTGTGTGCGTTCGTGTTGCGTTTGACAACGCGTTCGAACGAAGTGTTTCCAGAGAGTTCACGTTCGAGTAGCGTTTGATAACGCGTTCGAACGGAATGATTCCAGAGAGTTCACGTTCGTATAGCGTTCGAAAACGCGTTCGAACGGAATGATTCCAGAGAGTTTGCGTTCGAGTTGCGTTTAGTACGCGTTCGAACGTTCTTAGGCAGAAGGCTTGCGTTCGAGTTGCGTTTGAAGACGCGTTCGAACGTTCTTACAAAATTTAAGATTTAAGCCATCAAGTTCATCGGTCGTTTGAACGCCCTACGGGTTTTTCATGCACAGTTCGTATTTTTCCAGAAAATTTCTAACCTAGCATGCGAATTACTATCTAACAACACTAGTGTAATAAATTCTTAAGATTGTTGTAAAAATAGTGTCATTAAACAACAAATCAACATGCTTCAACCAAATCAAAGGACAAAACCAGAAAACTACATGCAAAACCCTAAAACATAGAAACCAGAAAAACCTGATGAATCCAAGTCGAGATAATACTATGTCCTTAAGAACTTATTAGCCTCCGTCTCTGGTGCTTCACGGATTCGAATTGACCAATATTCTCCCAGGATAACTTGGTTGCTTCTTGTTCAAGGAGCACTCCTTAACAAGTATTTGAACTTGGAATATGGTGGAACTCTCTCTCAAAACAAATAGAAAACTTGACTCTTAAATTCAGATTGTCTTCTATATGTCTTAATTGGACATAGAGCCTCCTTTATAAAGGCATGAAAGGGTGCCAATGGGGCACCCCTTAGGGTGGGGTGTGTAGACGCAGGTTTTCGCCCAAGTCCACAATCGAGATTTTGTATTGGGGCACTGGCGATCCTGCAAAGTAAAGATGTAGAATGAGCGGGAGCACTGCCCACCGGTGTGGTGGGAGCCGGGATCACTCCGACGCTCAAGTCAGTAAATGAACAAATGAAGCAGTAAATGGTGGTCTAGGTTAGATGCTACCTTGAACTCCGTAGGATGCCGTAAGGGCGGAAGGTGGAAAGAGTGGTGAGCTTGAGGATGTCCTAAAGCTGTGGGTAGGAAAGCTAGAAGTTGAATGTGATTCAGCTATCAGAGTTCTCCCCCTTCCTCTTGGAGCCTCGTTTCCCTATATACCTGTTGTAATTATGTGTCTTTATTGCTATTTAATTGCTCGTCCGTTAGATCAACTTTATGAGGAGCTATTACTGCATTTGCCTGTTTGTAGTCTGGAACGGATGGGTTCATGAATGGTGTTTATGTCATTGGCGTTACGTGGGCTTACATATGGTGGGTCATTGGATCTGTACTGGTGTGGGCCTGCAAGTCGTTGGGCCGATATATACTAAATATGGGCTTCCTAAGAGAGTGAATCTGCGATGGCAGCTTGGGCCCGAAGTAAAGGTCGAAATTGCCCATGGGTCAAATTTGGCCCAAACAGTTTGTCCCCTACTCTCTAAGTCAATGAGTCCTTGGCTTGGAGAGTACTTGACACACGAGTCACTTGATGCCATTCTGTGTTGGTGTACTCGAGCGTTGATGCTGCCTACTAATTGAACCAAACGAATGTCAAGTTATCAACTTGAGTCTACAAGATCCATTTGGGGAAGTACCCAATCGATTGAACCAGGTGAAGGTCAAGATATAAGTCAAGAAACATGTGTATTTCATGTCTACAACTTGACTCGACATGAGTCTATGAGGGATTTCCCCGGACGTCTGGACTTGATGAGGCCATGAAGATATAAGTCAAACGACACGTGTAATCCATGTCTACAACTTGACTCGACATGGGTCTATGGGGGATGTCCCCGGTCGACTGGACTTGATGAGTCCAGGAGGATATAAGTCATACGACATGTGTAATCCATGTCTACAACTTGACTCGACATGAGTCTATGGGGGATGTCCCCGGTCGACTGGACTTGATGAGTCCAGGAGGATATAAGTCATACGACATGTGTAATCCATGTCTACAACTTGACTCGACATGAGTCTATGGGGGATGTCCCCGGACGTCTGGACTTGATGAGTCCAGGAAATATAAGTTATACGACATGTGTAATCCATGTCTACAACTTGACTCGACATGAGTCTATGGGGGATGTCCCCGGTCGACTGGACTTGATGAGTCCAGGAGGATATAAGTCATACGACATGTGTAATCCATGTCTACAACTTGACTCGACATGAGTCTATGGGGGATGTCCCCGGTCGACTGGACTTGATGAGTCCAGGAGGATATAAGTCATACGACATGTGTAATCCATGTCTACAACTTGACTCGACATGAGTCTATGGGGGATGTCCCCGGACGTCTGGACTTGATGAGTCCAGGAAAATATAAGTTATACGACATGTGTAATCCATGTCTACAACTTGACTCGACATGAGTCTATGGGGGATGTCCCCGGTCGACTGGACTTGATGAGTCCAGGAGGATATAAGTCATACGACATGTGTAATCCATGTCTACAACTTGACTCGACATGAGTCTATGGTTGATGTCCCCGGTCGACTGGACTTGATGAGTCCAGGAGGATATAAGTCATACGACATGTGTAATCCATGTCTACAACTTGACTCGACATGAGTCTATGGGGGATGTCCCCGGACGTCTGGACTTGATGAGTCCAGGAAAATATAAGTTATACGACATGTGTAATCCATGTCTACAACTTGACTCGACATGAGTCTATGGGGGATGTCCCCGGTCGACTGGACTTGATGAGTCCAGGAGGATATAAGTCATACGACATGTGTAATCCATGTCTACAACTTGACTCGACATGAGTCTATGGGGGATGTCCCCGGTCGACTGGACTTGATGAGTCCAGGAGATATAAGTTATACGACATGTGTAATCCATGTCTATAACTTGACTCGACATGAGTCTATGGGGGATGTCCCCGGTCGACTGGACTTGATGAGTCCAGGAGGATATAAGTCATACGACATGTGTAATCCATGTCTACAACTTGACTCGACATGAGTCTATGGGGGATGTCCCCGTCGACTGGACTTGATGAGTCCAGGAGAATATAAGTTATACGACATGTGTAATCCATGTCTACAACTTGACTCGACATGAGTCTATGGGGGATGTCCCCGGACGTCTGGACTTGATGAGTCCAGGAAAATATAAGTTATACGACATGTGTAATCCATGTCTACAACTTGACTCGACATGAGTCTATGGGGGATGTCCCCGGTCGACTGGACTTGATGAGTCCAGGAGGATATAAGTCATACGACATGTGTAATCCATGTCTACAACTTGACTCGACATGAGTCTATGGGGGATGTCCCCGGTCGACTGGACTTGATGAGTCCAGGAGAATATAAGTTATACGACATGTGTAATCCATGTCTACAACTTGACTCGACATGAGTCTATGGGGGATGTCCCCGGACGTCTGGACTTGATGAGTCCAGGAAAATATAAGTTATTCGACATGTGTAATCCATGTCTACAACTTGACTCGACATGAGTCTATGGGGGATGTCCCCGGTCGACTGGACTTGATGAGTCCAGGAGGATATAAGTCATACGACATGTGTAATCCATGTCTACAACTTGACTCGACATGAGTCTATGGGGGATGTCCCCGGTCGACTGGACTTGATGAGTCCAGGAGAATATAAGTTATACGACATGTGTAATCCATGTCTATAACTTGACTCGACATGAGTCTATGGGGGATGTCCCCGGTCGACTGGACTTGATGAGTCCAGGATAGTCTTTACTCTACTACACCTGATGAAGGTCTATGAGAATCTTCATTTGGAGCATTATTTAAGCTGAATCTTCATTTTTACAGTGTCAAGAGGCCCAATTAAATATCTCATGGGTCCCACATCAACCCATGCGACAACAAGCCCAATTAAGCTTTCAGCTCACTTTAAAGTAGCACACACGATTAAGGCTGACAATCCCACATCGCTCATGTTATTGCATAGTATCTTGGTACACTTGTGATCACAAATGCTATTGTGTGGTATCTTACTGATGAGCAATCTGGAAAGCCTTCTGCTCTTCCTGCATTGTTGCAAAAATTGAAGCAGCGTGCAATACACTCCAGGCGTACACAGGAGGCCTGGGTGGAATAGTAACTTCAGGTGTTGGGTCAAGCTCTTCTTGCATCCCAAAAGAGTTAAATAAAGAAGTTACGCCAAAGAAGAATTTACCCATGCGCCAAGTGACAACTTGCTACTTGAAAATTTGAATTAAGACAAAATAACAACATGCCCTACCCAATAGTTCTCTCTACAGGCGACAACACACATACATCCAATATTATCCAACCTACCTCAGCATGCTGCATATCTTTGGAGGACCTTCCAGCCGAGCAGATGAAGGGTAATAATTCATCTATTAGGCCGAACAACTTTTTCTCTCAAGACCACGTGGACTTCACATCTGCTCAGACTGCATTCCATGCAATATGGGGAATAATGTCGTCCGAGCCCCCAATACCGAAGACTCCCATTGAGAAAACACGGAGCAAAAGCAAACCGAGCTAAGTATTATTATTATTATTATTATTATTATTATTATTATTTTTTTTTTTTTTTTTTTTTTTTTTTTTGGAAAATTACAATTTTACATCCAAAAGAAGATGTACCTAATAAATACAAGGGGCATACCCCAGGAAGGGTTCAAGAGCTCAAGAAATAGCAAAAGAAACGGCACAATCAGCCCTCAAAGAAACAACACAGAGTATAGCCCAAGTCCACAAAAGCCACCATTCCAGCCCAATAACCAGGCTTCAAGCGAACGTGGAAAGCCCAAAAGGCCCAGAGAATCACGGTCCACAAAACAGTCCAAAACCTGGCTGCGGTTGAAGCCCAACAAAAGATCACAGACACACAAAACTTGGGCCGCCGTTGGAGCCCAACTAAAGAATGTCAACAGCTGCTACGAATATAAACAAAACAAGCCGAGTATCCCACATCGGTTATTAGCAAAGGAAGCGGCAAAAGCCTTGGTAATCGACAAGAAGAGGAACGGTGATGGAGAAGGAAATGATCCTCCAACATGTGCATGTTGCATGGGTGAGTATGCCAATCAGTTATGTTATCACCCCGTCTACCACACTACGAATTGGAACTGCACTTCTAACACACACATTCATCGCGTCGACTGGGCTGGACTTCAGTGATATTGCTGTGTGGTGGAGATATCATTCATAGTGAGTGTCCACGTCGTTATTTTTGGCAAGCTCTCAAACCACTTTGTTAGCTTTGTCGAGCGAGTTTATTGGATAAATGGTGAAGGAGATTCACTCAGCTGTGAGATGCAGGCTGTCTCATTTACGTCGCGTCACATGTGATTATTTTGGTCATACACTATACTGAAAATTTTATTGAATGGACCATACGGTGATATTTATAACAATGGGTGTTTGTCTACTGAAATTGGTCTATTCAGTTAGGTCGTCCCATGATACACACTGGTCCAGGGGCCACCCTCGCCTAAACCCATGAAGCTTGGCTCGAATGTTGAGCAAGACAAACCCGAGAAAAATACCTCAATGATATAACCAAAACCCTAAGGAATTCCAATCTGAGAGACCAGTGATACTCAAGAATTCTTGGATCTTCCCGCTCATGAACCCGATGAAGCCATATATCCTTCTTGCTCAGTCTTCAAAACCCGATTGTAGACTCAAAATTGGAACATAAACCATTCATTCCGCACAACCCCATATCATCCACAAACAACTCCAATCACAAAGTCTTCTAGCAAGCCTTAGCAAGCCCAACCAAACACGAACAAAAACCCAATCAAGCCTTAAAGGTCTACGACAAGAAAGAGTAGACACCAGTAGCCCTGAGATTGCGAACATCTTCACTGTCGTACGAATGAGATGAATGTAACAATTGAAAATTTTTAATGTAATCTTGTGGAAAATTGAACGTAATGGGGATATGAAATTTAGCCTTTGACTCTCACGCGTAGAACCCAAATATAGCCTGCCAACTGCTCCAGAAAATGCCACAAAGGCTTTATTCTACAAATTTGAAAACAAATCAGACACACTGACTGATCCATTAGGCTCAACGCTCTTCTCCAATCTCTCACAATTCCTTCAATTTCTTCCACAACAGATTCTTTTGTTCTTTGTGGCTGCTCCTAGCTGGTAATGTTAAAAAAGATGTCCACGCTAAGTCTTCATTCGGGTACGTCAACTGGGGACACCGTCTTCTTGCCAAGTACTTGTTCTTTATAGAAGTCCATAAGAGATAACCCAATCACGTAGTATGGAGCTGAAGGCAATCCATGCATTCTAAGGAAGATGACCATCATTTCACATGTAGTAAGAGGTTGATGACAATCAACCCATGGATCGTTGTGTGTGAAAGGATCGTAGATAGAGATGTCTTTGCTTGCTAAGAATCACTAGGGCCCCACGGTGGGCGCCAAATTGTAGACGCTGGTTTTCGCCCAAGGTCCACAATCGAGATTTTGTATTGGGGCACTGGCGATCCTGCAAAGTAAAGATGTAGAATGAGCGGGAGCACTGCCCACCGGTGTGGTGGGAGCCGGGATCACTCCGACGCTCAAGTCAGTAAATGAACAATGAAGCAGTAAATGGTGGTCTAGGTTAGATGCTACCTTGAACTCCGTAGGATGCCGTAAGGGCGGAAGGTGGAAAGAGTGGTGAGCTTGAGGATGTCCTAAAGCTGTGGGTAGGAAAGCTAGAAGTTGAATGTGATTCAGCTATCAGAGTTCTCCCCCTTCCTCTTGGAGCCTCGTTTCCCTATATACCTGTTGTAATTATGTGTCTTTATTGCTATTTAATTGCTCGTCCGTTAGATCAACTTTATGAGGAGCTATTACTGCATTTGCCTGTTTGTAGTCTGGAACGGATGGGTTCATGAATGGTGTTTATGTCATTGGGCGTTACGTGGGCTTACATATGGTGGGTCATTGGATCTGTACTGGTGTGGGCCTGCAAGTCGTTGGGCCGATATATACTAAATATGGGCTTCCTAAGAGAGTGAATCTGCGATGGCAGCTTGGGCCCGAAGTAAAGGTCGAAATTGCCCATGGGTCAAATTTGGCCCAAACAGGGTGCAACCCTCCAAAGGGTTATACCCCTCTCATGTACCCATTACGTCCAAAAGACATATATAACTTTAATAAATATTTAAAGAATTTCTAACAATTGTTTCTCTATCGGTAATTACATCTGAGAGCCTGAGTTTTGACGTCCTTCAAAATCTGGACAGTCTAAATTAGTGAATATTTGGTAGGAGGGTATTACCGTAAATTTGTGAGTGAGAACGTGAGATAAAAATAAAATAAAATAAAAATGACGGTGTGAACCGTTGACGTTGACATAAATATGATGTGGGTGTGGCTAATATTAAATGAAACATGCGTGAGCACCGATAGAAAAAGACTTTTGAATGATTATTATTTTTGGATTTGTAATTTTAAAATATTAAAATGAGATGAGTCATGAACGTGAGGGCAGAAAAAAAATATTTAAATTAAATTAAATTTATTTTAAAAAAAAAAAAAAAAAAAAAAAAAAAGGTAGAAACACTCTTCCTTCATTTGTCTCTCTTTCTTGAATGGTTATAAATGAAAGAAAGAAGAACCCATAATTAGTCTCTAAAGTCTATCTACATTCATCATTATCATGTACAATAATAATAATAACAGTATTATAGACATGGAACAACAAAAGCAACAATCATTATTACCATGGGATATTTATGAACAGCAGCAGCAAGAAGATGATGAAGAAGATAATGTAGTGGCTCTTTTGGGACCAACTGGGGTAAATGTTGAATCAAAAGCTGAAAGATGTGAAAATGAAGAAGAAAATAAAGTTGATGTAACAGCTGTCTCCTCCTTTGATTTTAATCAAGGTATTGTAATCCTTTTCACCATTTTAATCTTAATTACCAACTAAATTCACTCTCTCTCTCTTTGAACTTCGACCTTACTATGGGTTAAATTTTATATGATTTTATGTTACCCGCGTGCTAAATTAATGTAATATTTATCTTTTATGGTATCTAAGGGGCGTGATTAGGTGGTGTATGGCTCAGAATCTCACTTTAAGGTCCTGAGATCGAATTTAGGGAGTGTGTTTCTTATAAGAGTTTAGGACAATCAGAGGTTTTTCCTGATCCGTTTAAGCCCGGAAGGAGTGATTTAACGACGGGGTTTCCAACGATTCTAAAAAATAAAAAATAAAAAAGCTATGGCTAAAAATGTATATGTGAAAATCATCAAGTTTGAATTTCTTGTTTTATTTATGTATGATTGTTAGCATAAATGTTAGGATTAAGAAAACTTACATTATTCTCTTCCATTGCCTATACTTGGATATATTTCGACAAGAAAATGATTGGACTAAACTATACTTTTTAATATTTATTTAATCATAATTCAATTAAATTAGTACGGACAAAAACTCACTAAATATAAAATTTAATAATAGAGAATTAATTCCATATAAAAAAAAATTGACTTATAGTTATATACATAAAAATATATCCAATATTTTTATAATAATTATTTATTAATTCATACTGCTACCAAAATTAATTAAATTTACATATATTTTTGTTTAATGTTTATGCAAGTTTAAAATAAGATTATAATTTTTATGTGAAAATTGAATGATAAGATTATTCAAATAAAATAAGAAATTCATTTAAATAAAAGAAATAAAATAATTAATGTTTTAAAAATTATTGTGTGACATTTTTGTATTATTGGTCATTTATTATTGATAGTCATTTTTTTATAATCACCACATTATTAATATTTTTTTTTTATTGATATAAAACGCAATCGTAGCAAGATTTGTTTCAAATAGTATAAATCCAACAACCAAACATGCCTATAGTTACTAGATAATTAGCTTAATGCTAGGGAAATACTTTTGAGGTTATCCATCAAGTCAAGTTTGGTAGTTAGGTTATAATTTTTCAAAGGAAACTGTCATATTCCACCCGCGAAAACTCAATCAAACTTGAAGATTTTTTTAAAATATATTAATTTTCAATTTGAATTTTTAAGTTTATTAATTTCTATAAATTAATGGCAGAAGAATAATAATTTTCCTAAAATTTTGTATTTAAATATCTTATAATTTAACTAATTTTTTGCAAAGGAGGAAAAATGATTTATTTATTATTATTATTATTTTTTTTTTTATAATTTGACCAGCACAGTCCACTTGTCCCAACAATCTAGATAATTAAGTAATAATTATCCATAAAAAATTTAACAAACCAGCTTTTGAAATTCAGGCCATTAATTACCTTTTGTCTTCTTTGTGAGGATTATGGAAATGTCGCCATTGCATTTGGCTATAATGCATTATTTAATATGGGATGTACTACATTAAAGGCTATTGCATTAGCATTATATTATGTTAATAGTGTATAATATTTAGTGTTATATTGTACTATATTATATTAACAATATAATATTTATTTATTTATTTTTGATATTTTATATTATTATTTATATTAAATATATTTTTTAAATTTCATAAAAAAGATAAAATATTTATTAAGAAAATAGTAATTTATTTTTAATATTTTCTATAAAATAATTTTATATAATAAAGTGAAATAATAATTTTTTTATTTAATAAAAGTAAAATAATAATATATCATTATTTATATCAAAAGTATATTATATTATTACATTTAAATTTATTATAATAAATATTAAATTATTAACTAACAGACTTAAAAGGATTAAAATAATTTTTATAAAATAATATAATAAAAATAAATAATATACTAATTATATATTGAATTAATATTATTTTGATTTATTATAAATTTCTAATAGAATATTTTTTTATTTTAGTACAGAATACTTTATTATATGATAAATTTTATTTTAGATTTAGTTAATAATATAGTAAACTATTATGTAATAAAGTAAAATAATATAGAAAACTTTTTATCATTAAACAAAGCAATGCAACCTAAACCCACCTCTCTCATTGGTTTATTTTACCCACTCACGGCATAATATTAGGGGTGGCAGAAAAGCCCGAAGCCCGGCCCGGCCGGGCTTTGACCGGGGCCGGGGTGGAAAAAGCCTGGACCGGCCTTAAAATGAAAGCTCGGCTCGGGCCCGGGCCGGGCTTTCAATTTTGGCCCCGGCCCGGCCCGGCCCGGGCAAAAAAAAAACATAAATATATATATAATTTTTTAATATGTTTGTATCATTTTTATTTGTTTTTAGCATTTAAATTGTTAATTTATCAATGAAACTTGTGATTTATATATAAATTGTTTTGTATATAGTGTAAATGTATTTTATATTTATATATTTTTAATTTTTTAAATTTTTTTTTTTTTAAATTCGGGCCCAAAAAAAACCCGGGCCCGGGCGTTGCCACCCATACATAATATGCAGCTTAAAAATTGCAGCCCAACATATAATAACATAAATTTAGTATGGATTAGTGTTTTAATATATTGCGTGTACTAAACACATCTGTCTTAATATTGATTTCGAATAGCGTATAACAATATCAGAATATTCATATAGTTGACCCATCTAATAAAAAAAGACTTTATTTGATTAGCTTGGTTTAATCTGTTGGCGGATTCTTATTATATACTCAAAAAATTTATGAAAAAAATTAGGTTGAAAATGGACATTTGTAACCTAAGATTTGTGATAATAAAGTTATAAACATACACCATCAATCCATCATATTCCTTGAATTGTTCCGATTGCTAAATATATAAGAGACTTATGCTCTGCATATAAGAATAATAATGTTGATAAATGCTTCTCTACTGCATGATTTGCAGGAAATGAATCTTCTGCAAATGGAGTTTCTGGTTTAAAATATTACCCTGGTTTAGAATCTTCTTCTGCTCTTGAGACAAATTCCAAAGATGAGGACTGCATATGGAGAAGGAAAACAAGTTTGAAACCCAAAAAATTCTGAGCACTGAAATCAACCATTATCAGCTAAGTGAAATAAGCATAAATTCGGAGCATCTTGACCAAAAAACACAAGTAGATGATGATTTTGACCAAGAATCCACAGAAATAATTGATGTTGAGGGTGTATTGAAGAAGCAAAATACACATGATTTGTACTGTCCTAATTGCAATTCTTGTATAACCAGAAGGGTCATTCTGCTTAGAAAGAAGCCCAAAATTCCAAAAATTCGCCATAAACCGAAGCCTGATCATCAAGTTGAGTCCCACTCTGCAGCAAAAGATGCTCCTGCAAATCAAGGCAATAATGACGCACTTAATAATGTCGGTTCAAATGATGGCATCACACATGAAGCTAATGTTCGGAATCCTGAAACACAATCATATATATTCAGATGCTTATCATGCTTCACCATTTTCATTCCTACAGGTATTTTTTTATTTTAACCCTAATAATGCCTCTATTAATTCTTTTATAACACTGCCACGTGACTTAATAATATAAGTACACAAGAGTCTTATAAACTCACCAAATTATATACCAAACACTACATTACTGATTTGGAAATGGTCAATTATCTGGTTAGAATATGGAAATTATTTAGGGCATAAGCTTAACTATTGTGTTTATACAGGTAATGGACAGGTACAATATAAACCACCATCCTGTACAAATTGGATCTTTGCTATTTTTGGATCATATATAAGGAAACCAGATACTGATCCAGGTACTATTTTTTTGCTGCAGCATTTCAATGGCTAATTAATTTGCTTATCCATTTGTGTTTGCATATGATATATAGATGCAGGTGGTACTAGAGAACCTGAACGTTCTGAAGCACATGGAATTAATCAGCATCCCTCAACACACAACATACCACCTGAAACTGTTGATATTGGGCTATCTGAAACTCATAAGGATCCTGAAACTTCTTCATCATCGTCAGGTAAATATGCATATCCTGAAGGCTGAAACTCATAAGTATGGAATCTGGTTTTGTTAATTCCAATATCATAACTGTAGCTGTAATTATATGATGCAGGGGATCATGTGGCAGTGGACATTGGAAGACAACCAGATGAAGTGGTGCTTCCTCCGGATGTTGGTCATTCTGCACACGCTGGGAGTCTTGTTGATGAAAACAGAGATCCTGAAGCAAGAGAAGCCCATAAATGGGATATTTTAAAAAGCATTGTGTATGGTGGTCTAGGAGAATCAATTACAAGTTTAGGTATTGTGACTTCTGCAGCAGCTTCTGGTGCTACCACATGTAAGTGTTCTTTTCGGGATGAATGAATTTAGATTCAGTGTTGAGCTGAGTTAATAATAATAAACAGTTAAGACTCAATTACATATAAATACTTATTTAATAATTACCGATCACAATTTATAAAATTCTCAATACAAAACTTAGATCAGCACCGAATCTAAATTTTTTATGGATAAGTACTGTATTAATTTTATAAATGGAATTGTTTGTAAATTCATATGTGCTTTTTGCTTTTCTGTTTATCTTGGGCGATTGCATGCAGTGAACATTTTTGCAATGGGATTGACAAATCTGATTGGTGGACTTTTTCTTCTTGCTCATAATGTAAGTTATATCAATGTCAATTTTACTAAGTACGCATAATATGTGTAAACCCTTAGGTAAAATTTCAATTGAATCCCTTATTTTTCATGAAACTATGTAGCTTAGAGAATTGAAAAATGATGATGCTGGAGGGACTTCCACTGGTATGGACAAACAAGAAGACCGTTACAAGAAACTACTGGGACGGAGAGAGAATATTTGGGTTCATGCAACTTTAGTTATCTTGTCATTTCTCATCTTTGGGTTGATGCCTTGGGTTATTTATGGCTTCTCATTTCGAGAGAGTGACGATAGAGACATGAAGATTGTGGCTGTTGCGGTTTCTTCACTTACATGCATCATGTTGCTTGCTATTGGCAAGGCTCACACTGAGAAGCCACCAGCAAGATCTTACATGACAAATGTGTTCTACTATGTAAGCATAGGATTTACGACCTCGGGTCTGTCCTATGTAGTTGGTGACCTAATCAAGAAACTTGTTGAGGAACTTCATTTGTTTGAGTCAAATTTAGAGATCACCATGCCTTTTCTTCAGCCAAATTTGATGAGGCCGGGACGGGCATCTTATTGAAATTCTCGGTTCCAATTCAGAGTTTAAATGGAACTTTCTGGGTTGTGACTTGTGAAGCACTGTTATTAGCGGTGCTTTTTTATATATAATCATTTTTAGTTTTGGTAATTTTGAATTATACCATATTTAAACCGAAAATACTTAGATAACCTTGATATCTATCTATATCTATATTCTACTAAAATTCTGAGTCAAATGTTTTAACTCTCCTTATTTTGGAAAAGTTTTGTGATACTCTCCTTAATTTGGGGATGTTCAATGTTTGAAAGAAGTTTGATTCATGTGTTCTTTAATACTTTGTTATCTCTTAGGTTCAATGTTTGGGGAAATTCGATGTCTTAAAATGTAGGTATTGGATGTATGCTTTTAGTTTTATAATCTCTAGGTTCAATAAATAATTATACAAGGGGGAGGTTCAATGTATTTAGATTCGGTCATCGATTCGGTTCAGTTCTAAATCGGAATCGAATCGGAGAGTTCCGTTTCAATTAGTTTTTTTTTAAAAAAAAAAAAATAATAATGGAATATTATTACTAAATAAATATAATAAAAAAATTATAATTTGAATTTTATTACATTAAATTAAAAACTTAAATTACGTATCCTCTTGGGGTGAAAAGAATCAAAACTCACGTAGTTCCATTATATTTTTTACATAATTAACTCCATTATAATTATTTATTCATTATCATTATATGTTCCTGCTATTGATTCTTGGTTCCCGTTCCGCTTGACAAATACATTGTCGAACAAATTTTCAAAATCATCGATTACATCTTCTTATTGATCTGTGGAGAGCTATGCAGTTGTTCTCTGAAATACAACTTGATATTTACACTGCCAGAATAATTCTATCTGTTTGCCCAAGTTTGGCCACCATGGAACGAGGGAAGCAGTTTGCCAGTTTCACGCTTATTAAATTAGACGTGGATACGACTCGAACGTCCTCGTAAGAGCAGCCCTACTAGTGAACATATATGCAAGGGCGGAGGCAGGATTTTAAATTAGGGGTGGTTAAAATTTATTTTTTCATGTATTATTGATATGTTAAATATTTTATTATTATATTTTAAACGAAAATACAAAAAATTATGGGATCAGCACTTGAGCATGGACCCGGTGTCGCCCATGGTAGTGTTACTGGCTTACAAGAGGATATCAGACCCCGACTTGGTTTCCAAGAATGTAATGCGTACAGAATATGCCAAGCATGGACATGGGGAGGAGGGGATTGCTCATTTTCGAAGAAAGCTAGCCGATGGTATTAGACCAGACGACGTCAGTTTCCTATCTGCTCTTCCTGTGTTCATGCAGGATCCATCGAGACAGGCAATGAATTCTTTGATCTGATGTTGTACGTGAAACCCTCTTTAAAAAACACCACTTGTATGGTTGATCTCTGAAGTCGAGAGGGAAAGCTTTTGAAGCTTGTGAGGTTTTTAAGAAAATTGCCATGGCACCTGCTTTAGTGATGTCGGATGCTTTGCTTGGAGGTTTTGTCATTCATGGCAATCTTGAGATGGGACAAATCATAGCTGGAAACTATCTCCTGCTTGCGAATTTATGTGTGCTTATGCAGGAAGATGATCTGATCTAGCAAGAATAATACAGAAAATGAAGGATATCGGAACGCATAAAAGACCAGGATGCAGCTGGATTGAGGACAGATGAGATTCATACTCGTGCAACCAGTGACAGATCTAAAAAACGAGATTTATACCATTTTGGATAGGGCTCAAAAACACAATTTGACAATTGCTTTGTAAATACAGCATGCTAGCAAGATAATTTCTTCATAGTATGTTTGGTAATTGTTGCAATATAAAGGCTGCAATATGACCGTTCTGAATTTTTGTACATCTCTCTCTGACAATTAACATCACAGACGAACAACAGAGGATTTTCAACATACTAAACATATTTCTATTTCTAACCAAAATGGCGATCGACACATTCCAAAATTTGAGTCAATACAAATCCAGAGACTCCAAAACCCTACGAGCTTGGATGTGAAGGGCTGTTAGTCTCTCTTCTGGATTAAGTGTAGAGCCAAACTGACTTGCTGCCCATATCAATGATGCAGATTTTTCACCTAGAAGTCGCCTAATATCTTCGTGTATGGTAGCCATGGGAGACAATTGTCTCCCATTTACATTCCCAATAAGTAGCAGCAAGAATTCTCCACATTTCAACCTAATCAGAGGAAAGAGTGCATTTCTTATATGAGAAATGTCAAAATACCAAGATATGAAAAAAGTAGGAAGGTATAATATTGAGACTGACAGTATGACCCAGAAGTTCACAGGCCTGATTCCATCCTTGAAGAACCAAAACCTCTGACAATAAATATCATAGCCACTAAGCCTATATGAAAGAAGGAAAGTTTTGAGAGCAATCATTGAACCTAGTATTTTGAAACTATCAAAGTTTACGTCGGTATAAGCAATAGAAGCTTGTATGTAATGGGAAAATCCTTCAAACTTCTAAGATTAAACCATTGTCCATGGCGTAAACACAAGAAGCTTTTGTCATAACATATGAGCCTTCCTTTTAAGCAAAGGTTCCCTTTTGTTCGTTTTTCAAGTTTCTAACTTTCTGTTACTATATAATGAAAAGTCTTGATTTTTTTTTAAATAAAGTAAGGAATATGTAGCTATAAATAAAATTAAACAAAAAACAAATGGTTTAGAATAAATTAATATAAAAAATAAGGTAAAAAAACCTGAGATTTTCATCAACTTGCTTGTCTCGTATGAGCTCTGCAACTTCCTCAATGCCATTACATGCCTCAAAATCCTGGTAAAGAATTAGCCAAATTACATACCTCTATTACAAAGATTTAATAACCTGCTTGAAGATTAAAAACAAAACTCTAGGACAATCTATGCTACACTTGAGGGCAGAAGGCATAAAGATCTTTTTTCCTACAATTACATATAAGATTTTCTCAAGTCTTGCATTCCGCCTTCAAAACGTTGGTAGTACTGCAACAAAGTTAATTCAACGGGGAGATAGTTGAAACAAACTGCAACATATAAGAAAAGAAATACCAGTTGATTGGCTGATGAATCCAACATTAGCGAAGTTAAAGCATCCAAGCAGGCTCCTTGCTCTAATGCTCCTCGAGTCGATAATATATTCATCAAAACCTGCATAAACCTCGGACATTAATAAATCACAATATATAAACACACATATTCATTGACTATTACTCACTCCTCTCAATATCAATAATTACCTTTATAGCCTTATGTTTATGAGCCAAAATGGCGCTCTCTCTGTGCAGCAAACAACAACCTTCCAAGACTCTAAGCGCGAGCGCAATTTCAGCGTCGGTTGAAGGACTCTCAATTTTCATAGGATCCACGCTAAATATATGATCCAAATTGGTTACTCTCTCATCTACTGGCTCGTCTTTAAACGAATGTTGAAACAAAACAGGAACAACTGAAGGCAAAAAGAAAAAAAAAATGTTTTGTTTAAACAGCAAATTGAATCAAAATAATTAGGGTTTCATTACGGACCTTGAAGATCGGAGGCGGATTGGGAGTGGCAAAAGAGGTGGATGGTGGAGTCGGATTGGGCGACGGATCGGAGGATTTTGAGGAGAGAGCGGAGGCCGCGAACGCGTAGGAATGAGAACTCGGCACGTGCGTCTCGGAGACCCGTGCGGAGGGCGAGAGTGATTTCTCTCTGAACTCTTTGTTTGTTAAGAGAGTTCACTAGCTCTCCTACCGCAGTTGCTACCGTCGCCTTCTCAGTTTCCGATTCCATCTGTTTCTCCACTCCCTCGCTCCATAATGCCTTCTTCAAATACATTTCCGGCTTTTTTGCTCTCTGTTTCCATGTAGCTGCCCAGCACCAATAAATAACCCAACCGTGCTGTACATTTTAATCAAATTAATTACTTTTCTGGTCTTTGACCAATAAATTTGTTTATTTTTTTAAAAATTATTTTTTTAATTGGGAATTTAACAAAACTAGCCAAAAAAATATTATCATTTGCCAAAATGAATCACAACATTTGTGTTTTGCAAAAATAGTCACATTCTCCGAAGTCCACACCGAACTTTTTTATTTTTTTTGAAACTTCGGAAATCCGAAGTTTTTATTTTGGATCTCCGAAGTTTCAAAAATATATAAGACCGAGGCCTCCGAAGTGAACATAACACGATAAACAATATTTGAATTATCCATCAAACTTAGGAAATCCAAACTTTTCTATGAAGTTTCTTAGGAAATCCGAAGTTGTCTCCGAACTTGTTTCCGAAGTTATGGCCGATGTTGTTCCTTATTACTGCCCAAACAATGAGGCGTTTGCTCGATACCAAAATTTCTGGATTGCATGCTCTATTGTTGGAGTATATATATATATATATATATATATATAATATATATATATATATATATATATAAGATATTACAGGATATGGACAGATCGATCTACTGAGCGAGATGAGATGAGATAGCCTTTATACTTTAGACTTCTCAGTGTATGCTCGATTATGTCGAATGTGTTGGAGTTGGTACTTGGAGTGCCAATCCGAATTGTACATTTTATTATTTATTAATAAAATAACTACATTTTCATTTCATACCTTATTAATGATATTGTCATTATGCGTATCAGATTGATGTATAGATATGCTAATTATGACATTGACCTTAGAATAGTCTTGTAGTAATACTGGACACTAGGTGGTTCGACATTGTGGTAAGTATTGTCATTATAAATTATTCTTAAAGTATATATATTCATAGTCGTTGGTTTTGGAATACGGTCGAAATCCTATAAACTAGAAGACTATCACATGTCGTATATTGGAATTGAAGTTCAAATGGTTTAACCCGAAGTACCATGAGTTTTGGAAACTCGTATAGACGTGTGGGTATTGGTTGGACCGAATACTGAATGACTCACAGGTGATTCCTAATAGTTGGAAGTACACACCATCGTCAATAGGAATCTCCTCGAGTCGAGTAGCATATGTAATCCTTTGACTATAGGATATCATTGATTTTGTGTGAGATCCTCCACACTTTGATGCCATGTATGTCAGAAACCTTCCATGGTCTGGCCTCTAGATGTTCGTTGGATGTGGATCGATGCACTCAGTAATCAAGTGCGAAGCAAGATGGGATCCGTCAACCTGTATGTGTACCATAAGAGGTTTATGTATCCATGTGAGTAAATTCACGATTCTTAAATCTTTGGCCAAAGTCGATCACCTAGGGTGGATCGCATCAGTTATGAAGAATCGTGAACATGTCGACATGAGATATGCGCCTCGGAAAATTGATGGTGTATTCTATGTTTCCTAAGCACAACTTGGATAGCCTATGATGAAGGGATTGTTAAACATATATGATGACGTCGACTTGTATAGTTCAGAAAGGTCGTTCGTGTTCTTCACGAATTCGGAGGTGGCACAATTGCGTACATAGTAGCTAGACTTATATGACGAACGTATCTGAACTTAGAGAGTCCCAATATGAAGTGTACTTGTTGAGCACTTGGGTAGCCGATTAATTTTGATAAAAGATAATATTCGATATTATAATTATCAACTAAGATAATCAAGTGTTATTGGATAACATTGATTATTTACTTTGACCTAATTAGATTAATTGGATTAATTCAATAATTACATAATGACTTAATTGTAAAATCATAATTATCTCTACCATTTGAGGATATTATGGTAATTGTAAGTGTGTAATAATATGTGGTTTTGGTTTGATTTAATTGGATTAAATCAAAATGGCAAACATTGAACTAATTCATTTCCTAATCCTTGTCTTGATTTAATTGGATTAAATCAAAGTGGTAGACAATGATGATTAGTCACACCTAATTATACATATTTTGACAAATTAGATTAAGCCCACCTAAAAGTTGATTACAACTTTTATTAATTAAAAATTTCCTAAGTTTTGGTATAAATAGCAAGCTTTAGGAAGATTTTAATTAAGAAAAGCAAAAGCTTGAGAAAGCTAAATACAAGCAAGAATTAGAGAAATTAACATAAGTTAGAGAAGTGTTTAGAGAAGCTTTGTGAGGTCTCTACAACATTTCATCTAGAAGAAATCAAGATTAGATATTGGGGTGAAGCTTGCTAGCATTGGAATCAAGATTGGATCTTGGAGTCAAGCTTGCTAATCCTTGGAAGTTCTCGAAACATTTCAACAAGGAGAGGTAGATTGGATTTTTGAATCAACCTTTCTAGGTAAGTGTAGGACACAGAACTTGACGACGTTGTTCCAGGCTCGCGGCCTAGTTGGGAGTTCGAAATAACATGGAGTCGCCACCCGATGTGAACCGGGACAAAGATTTAAGGCCGCACTCTCCCCTCGTAAGGGAAGACCTCAAACCATTGGGTTCGGAATGGTCACTTACTTATGTCACTTGTAATGATGTGATTTGTGCAATAAACTAACCGAATCTACTCAACATGTATGCTCAAATATAGCCTACACCTAAGTCCGCATGCATAATAATAATACTGAAACCTATATCTAAGTTCGCATAATTCAAAAGAAGTTGTCATAACGGAAAACACGCAATAACATACCATCATCACACAAGCATGCTCAATTATCTAATGCGAAAAATAAATAAGAATCTAAGCATAAATATAAATTTAATCCCTCATATGAAAACAACCTAATCATGCATAAAGAAAGAAATTTCTATCGACTAAATCATGCTTAAGATAAATAACATGCTAACAACCTAATCATGCTCGAATACAATGTTGGATGAATGAAATATGTGTATCTCTTCGAGTGGTACGTGACATTGTATCCCGAGTACAAACCGCACTACCGTCCATTAGGATTAGGCTACGGAATTTACGTACGGGTTTCCATCCGATATACCACAAGAAAGAACACATATCCATTCATCCAACGACCACAACACAAATCAATTAACGACTCTCATGCGAATTACATTTGATAAACGATTAAAAGATGAATGAAAATAAATAAAAGAGGTGCCCTCATGTCTAACCTTTTATGTTGCTTCTTGGAAGTGCGTTACACGGCCGTTGGAATGGTTGATGATCTGCAACTCTTTTGGTTCACTAACTCAACGTTTTCCTTCGCTGTTTTGCTATTCAAGCTGCTGTTTCACTCTGTTTCGCTGCTGTTTCCTCGCTGTTCTGCTGCTGGTTTATGCGGTTTTAAAGGGCTGAAATAAGGGTTGTTTCGGTGGTAAAAAGGGTGTAGTTTCAGTGGTCGAAAAGTGCAGTTTTTTTGGACTGCTTTATACGGTAATTATGGGGGCTGTTTTTGCGTTTTTAGGACTGCAGTGGGGGCTATTTTTGCGGTATATGAAGGGCAATTTCAATGGGGTATTTTCAGGGTAATGTGCTGCAACAAAGGGGTTGCAGTGCGGGGTTGTGTTGCGTTGGTAACAGGGGTTGTTTTGGCGAGTTATGGGCTGTGTGGTGAGGGTTGTGCGGTGAGGGCTGTGTGCGGTAATTGAGGGGATGTTGTGGTGAGTTTGCGGCAATGGAGACTTAAGGCTTGGGGAATATGCGGCAATTGAGGTGAATTTTGGGAGGCCTTGGGCGTGAATGAGCTCTAGGGTGTGAAGATGGGTGAAGGCCTCTTTTTATAGGCAAATGGATGGGGGTAATCCTAGTTTGAATAGGAAAGGATCTTCCAATGATGGTGACATCTCCTAATTAGTATCACATAAGGAATGAATCTCTCTAATTTAGGATAGTGATTGGTTTTGATTAGGAAATGGATTCATAAGATTTCTTTTAATTAGGAAAGGATTTGGCTTGATTTTAGGCATGTGTTAAATGTGATTTTGGTTAATTAGGAAGGCCATGGGCGTGTGAGTGTGTGCATGGGCGTGTGGGATGGTCCATGGGCGTGGGCTCTTGGGTTTTTGGTAGGCTTGGGTATTTTGGCTTATGGGGTTTTGGGCCGAGGATAAACTTTGAAACAGAGATCCAACGAGCAAATCGTAGCTAGACAACCGAATTAAATCCAACAAAAATACCAATTTCCAACTTTACCCTTCCAACGTCCGTTTCTCGCGACTTCCGCAGTTTAAAAGGTAGTGTCTCCATACGAGACTCATCATAGGGATTTATATGCAAAAATGCAGTGCCTACAGTCGCCCCCACTTTGATGGGACTTGTGCAGTGTGTGACAATGACAATCCTATCAAAGTACGTGCAATGCATTTTTACTTACCTGGCTCGCCAGTTACCACTTGACTCGCCTGTTGTGTTGAACTTGAATTGATGATAATGCAGCGGGCCCTCGACCCTGGGACGCATCCCGGAACTGCAACTGATGTGTGGGCCCTCGACCCTGACTGATGATGTAGTGGGTCCTCGACCTTGGGACACATCCCGGAACTACAACTGATGATGCAGTGGGCCCTCGACCCTGGGACGCATCTCGGAATTGAAACCAACAACGGGGGCACATTGACCCTAGGACGCATCCCAATACCGCTGACAATGTGGGCCTCGCCCTCAAACTGATGATGTAGTGGGTCCTCGACCCTGGGACGCATCCCGGAACTACAACTGATGATGCAGTGGGCCCTCGACCCTGGGACGCATCCCGGAACTGCAACCGACAACGGGGGCACCTCGACCCTGAGACGCATCCCAATACCGCTGACAATGTGGGCCTCGCCCTCAAACTGATGATGTAGTGGGTCCTCGACCTTGGGACGCATCCCGGAACTACAACTGATGATGCAGTGGGCCCTCGACCCTGGGACGCATCCCGGAACTGCAACCGACAATAGGGGTACCTCGACCCTGAGACGCATCCCAATACCGCTGACAATGTGAGCCTCGCCCTCAAACTGTTGATGTAGTGGGTCTTCGACCCTGGGACGCATCCCGGAACTACAACTGATGTTGCAGTGGGCCCTTGACCCTGAGACGCATCCCAAAACTGCAACCGACAATGGGGGCACCTCGACCTTGGGACGCATCCCAATACCGCTGACAATGTGGGCCTCGCCCCCAAACTGATAATGTAATGGGTCCTCGACCCCAAATTGATACTGATATAGGCCTCGCCTCCCAAACTGATACTGATGTGGGCCTCGCCCCCATGCTGATACTGATATGGGCCTCACCCCTAGACTGATACCGACATGGGCCTCGCCCCTAAACTGATACTGATATGGGCCTCGCCCATAGACTGATACTGATATGGGCCTCGTCCCCATACTGATACTGATATGGGCCTCGCCCCCATGCTGATGCTGATATGGGCCTCGCCCCCAGACTGATACTGATATGGGCCTCGCCCCCTAAATGATACTGATGATATATTGTACTACCTCTTCACGAGATAATCCTGATAGCTAAACATATTTTCGTCCTCAACGAATGCTTCGTGTCAAAACCATAGAACCTTCAAAGTACTTGATACACTCAACTCCGATCGTCTGAATAGGTGATCCGAACTAGACTCCTAGTGTGTGTGTGCCAAGGCTCTTTCACAGCTTATTCATTAAGTAAGCCAACTCGATGATTTTTCGTCTCGGAGAATCAGATCGGTGGGTCTAACCAACCTGGATGTCTTAATCACATTCTGTGATTACTTCGTCATACTCAACATGATATGGTTTTCTTTTTTTTTTTCTTGTCTATTCTTTCATTAATTTTTTTTTCTTTTCTCTTTTTCCTTCTTTTTCCTTTCTTTTTCTCTTTTTGAAACACCTACCCTTTAAGGTAGCATTTCTCCTCATGGTGGTCCTAATACTCGCCCATGGGTAGCTTCACGCTTATCGGTTATAGGTGGTCCATTTTTTTTCTTTTCTTTTCAATGTAGAGACATTTTCTTTTGTTTCCAACCATATCATGTATCGTATCATAAGTATACCAGGGTGGACATCCAGGCAAACGGTCATTCACTGATCCATCATCTCTTCGACTAGTCGTCTTGCCGACTACTCAGGCTTTTACTGTTGAGATCCCGTAATCAAGTGCTCGTGAGTCTAGCCGAGATCAATCCATTCAGAGTACCGGACGAGAGCACGTCTCACATTTATCATTTCTAAGGTTTCTCCCTACAGCAAACAATGTCATCACCGGACATATGTCTAACTATCCAAGACTTCTATCTCTATTTCTTTTCTGTCTTTTTTTTTCACTCATTCTACCGGAATTCTTCCTCTCGACTGCTGATAATGTGGGCTTCGCCCTCTGGGATTCCTTTCCGAAACTGATACTGATACGGGCCTCAACCCTGAGATCCATCCCCGAAACTAACACTGACATGGACTTCAACCCTGGGACTCATCCCCGAAACTGGCTGATATGGGCCTCACCCTGGGATTCATCCCTGAAACCAATACTGATTCATTTCTGAAACTGACTGTATTGTTTCTGATTTTGACTGGCTTGTCTTTGCCGCTTTCTATTTTCTTCTTAAAAACCTGTGAATACAAAACAAAACAAACACAAAAGGAATGCAAGATATGTTACATGTATGCATGCATGCATGAGTTTTCTATCCCATCGGGTTAGGTCTTCTGCCAATTCTCTGGGTGACTGCTTAGTCTTCTCTTCCTCAAGCAAAGTATTGCTTCAATCTATCCACGTTGATCGGCTCGGTGAACTCGTTCCCTTCCAAGTCTGACAGTCTCACTGCTCCACTTCCCATCACGCTCTGGACGATGTAGGGCTTTCCTTGTTGGTCTGAACTTTCCTCTCGGGTCTGTTGTCGACGGCTTCGACTGCTTGAGCACTAAATCACCATTTCTGATCTTGGTAGGACGCACATTCTTATTGAATGCTCGAGCCAACCTCTTCTGATATATCTGCATGTGATGCAAGGACTTCATCCTTTTCTCATCCAGCAGTGCTAGCTGTTCAAACCTCTGCGAGGCCCATTCTCGTTCAGGCAATTCTGCTTCTGCTAATACCCGCATGGACTGTATCTTAACTTCCACTGGCAGTACCGCTTCCATTCCGTAGACCAAAGAGTAAGGTATGGCTCCTGTTGCCGTTCTCACCGAAGTTCTGTACCCCCACAGGGCATACGGTAGCTTATCAGCCCGATCTCTGTAATTCTCAGTCATCTTGGCTAAAATTGTCTTTACCGTCTTGTTGGCTGCCTCGACTGCCCCATTTGCCTGCGGCCTGTAAGGTGAGGACTTGTGATGGCCTATTCCATACTTCTGTAGCATCGCATTTGTCTCTCCCTAAAACTGGACTCCATTGTCCGTTACTACATGGTGCGACATACCATACCGACAAATGAGATTCCGAGCTATGAACTTCGCCATTTGCTTCACTGTAACATTGCGGAATGACTCGGCTTCCACCCATTTTAAGAAGTAGTCTACTGCCACGACTATGAATCGATGCCCATTCGATGCATTTGGTCGAATCTCTCCGATCATATCAATTCCCCATGCTGAGAAAGGCCATGGTTCTGACAGCCCATGCAATTATGTGTGCGGTAAATGATTCAAATTATCGTGTGCTTGGCAATCATGACAGTGCTTTACCAGCTTCGCGCAGTCAGCTTCCATCGTCGACCAGTAAAAGCCCTGTCTCACAATCTTACGAGACAAATTCAACCCGTTCATGTGCGGGCCATATACACCGGCATGTACTTCTTCCATTACCTTCTGAGCTTCTTCCTTTCTCAAACATTTTAGTTGGATGACGTTCGCTTGCCTCTTGTACAGTTCTCCGTTCAAGTTCACATATTGGGAATCCCACTTCTGGATGGCTATCTTATCTTTTCTGCCTGCTTCTTCTGGGAATTCCCCATGTTCCAGGTATCACTGAATATCATGGTACCAAGGTTTTCCGTCGTTGATCTCTATTTCCAAGATTCTCTCTATCTCATAAACAGGTTTACTCGCTGTTGTCAACACCAGTGGTCTCATCACTAATTTCTCCGGATTCTCCCAAGTCGCGGCTAACGTTGCCAATGCGTCTGCCATCTGATTCTCTTCTCGCTGCAAGTACTGGAACTTGCAGTCAGGGATAACTTATGCCAGACTCCTGAGGTAGAACAAGTAAGGCTTCAACCGTTCTTCCTTTAACTCC
Source organism: Zanthoxylum bungeanum (assembly GCA_019454045.1). Taxonomy (NCBI): domain Eukaryota; kingdom Viridiplantae; phylum Streptophyta; class Magnoliopsida; order Sapindales; family Rutaceae; genus Zanthoxylum; species Zanthoxylum bungeanum. Next base: position 144,853 of record SKCR01026261.1, on the reverse strand, counting down.
CATTCTCCTTGCATCTGTCGGATTACCAACATTGAGTCTCCATAAACTTCAACATTCTTAGCTCTCAAGGCTATCAATGCAGTCAACCCGAAGGCACATGCTTCGTACTGGGCCATGTTGTTAGTCACTCTGAACGTCAACCTTTTGGCCATAGGCAAGGTTTCTCCCTCATGGGTTACTATTACAATCCCAATTCCGGCTCCTTTGCAGTTCACTGCTCCGTCAAAATACATCTTCCACCCTTGGACTGCTATAGCTTGGATTTCCTCATCGGGGAACTCAAACTTGTACTGATCCCCTTCGACAGGTTACAATGCCAGGAACTCTGCCACAGCTCGCCCTTTGATCACTTTAGAGGTGAGGTACTCGATATCAAATTCTGTCAGCAATACTAACCATCTGCCCAACTTCCCAACTAGTGAGGGCACCGAATGCAAGTATTTCAAATGATTCTCCTTCGCTACCACTTGGATTTTGTAGGATTGGAAGTAATGGCGCAATTTCCTGGACGCCCACACTACTGCCAAACAGATCTTCTCCACTTCCTGATAGTGGACTTCGTATGGAAGCAACTTCTTACTGAGGTAGTAGACTGCATGCTCTACTCCCGTCTCATCTGCTTGTACCATCATAGCCCCCAGCGCTTCAGATTCAATAGCCAAATAAAGTACCAATGGTCTACCCTGTCTTGGAGGTTTCAAAACAGGAGGCTTCACCAAATATTCTCTGATTCTGTCAAATGCTTCCTGACATTGTTCATTCCACTTCACCGGCTGGTATTTCCTTAGTAGTTTGAAGATAGGCTCGCACACTGACGTCAACTTGGAAATGAATCGACTGATGTACTGGATTTTCCCAAGGAATGCTCTGACTTCCTTCTCTGTCTTCGGAGCCGGCATCTCGGTAATAGCCTTGATCTTCTCGGGATTCACTTTTATTCCTCCCATTCCTACTGTATGGCCAAGCAACTTCCCCGATGTTACTCCAAACACACACTTCTTAGGATTCAGCCGCAGGTTGTACTTGTCGACTCGTTCAAGGAACTTCTCCAATGCTTCTATATGCCCATCTCTCGTCTCTGATTTGACCATCATATCATCCACGTACGCCTCAATATCCTTATGCATTAGGTCATGAAATAAGGTAGTGGCCATCCGCTGATAAGTGGCTCCGGCATTCTTAAGCCCAAAGGACATCACCTTGTAGCAATAGGTTCCCCATTCTGTGACGAAGGCGGTTTTATGCTTGTCTTCTTCAGCCATAAGCACCTGATTATATCCTGAGAACCCATCCGCAAATGAGTACATGGAGGACAAAGCCGCACTATCAACAAGTACATCTATATGCGGCAAAGGAAAATCATCTTTCGGGTATGCCTTGTTAAGATCTCTGTAATCAACAGACATTCTGACTTTGCCATCTTTCTTCGGCACAGGCACGATGTTGGCTAACCACTCGAGATATTTCACTACTTCCAGGAATCCCACATCTATTTGCTTCTTAACCTCCTCCATGACCTTCTCGGCCCACTCAGGTCTCATCCGTCGGAGTTTCTGTTTCATAGGCTTCATATTCGGATAAGTTGGTATCGCATGCTGGGAAATACTTCTATCTACCCCCGGCATGTCCTCTTAAGACCAAGCGAACACTTTGGCATATTTAACCAACATCCCTTCTAAATTCTTCCGCTCTTCGGCGGTAACCTCACTCGCAATTAAAACTTCCTTAGGGCTTTCAGGCGTACCAAGGTTGAATGCACTCATTTTAGTTGAGTTGATATCAAATATGCTCAAGTCATGCAAGTTAAGAGGAATAGACTCAGACAAATTATTGCTAGTAAATGCGGGAGTACACTCAAATAAATCAGGAAGATAAATGTCTTCATCATCTACAGACACTTCATCTTCTGCAACCGGGTTCTTCTCAGCTTCCTTATTCTCCTCAAGAGTCAGGCTCTCCAACTTCATCAGCTCTTCTTCCCATTTCTCTTCTTCCTTCTTCGCAACTTCCTCTGTCAGCGGCTTCTCACCCAGCATATCTTGGAAGATATCAAATCTGGGCACCACAATCCCGTTAACTTCTACTGGTTCGGGCTCTCCTTGATACCCTGAAGCCTTCACAAAGCATTCCATTAGCTTCAACCCTTTCTTCTTGGCTTTCGGCTTTTCTTCGTCAGATATATATCCCAGACCCCTCCGAGTAGTCTGCCCTTTAAAGTTTGGCAATGCTGAACTTTTTTCGGTTCAAACTTCATTTTTCTCTATGATCTTAGCCACCTTAGGATCTACCCACTCCTCGAAAGTTGCCGACACTTGGAACCTCGTAAAGGGTTGAATTTCTAAGGTGGCTACATCATTGTCCACCTGATGGAACTTAATCATCTGATGCAGAGTGGAGGGCACGCCCCCAAGCTTATGAAACCACGGCCTTCCCAACAACAAGGCAAATGTGGCCGGGATGTCCAGTACTGTAAACTCAACTTCATCCTCAACCGGGCCAACCATGACTACCATTGCAAAGGTACCCTCAACTCCCCGCTTTCTATCATCATAAGCCCTAATAGTCATACTAGAGGGACTCAACTTTGTTGGCTTTATACCCAGCCTTGCTAAAATCTTCAATGGGCACACATTGATGGATGAGCCATCGTCCACCATCACGCAAGATGTCTTCTTGCCCCTCACTTCAGCTCTGATGAATAAAGGCCTGTTGTGGTTTCTTCCCTCAGCCGGGAGTTCTTCCTCTGAAAAGGTTATTTGCAACGCTTCCTTCTGCGCTGATCCGACAAACATCACGGGATTAGCATCTTCAGGCACTACTACTTGCTCAAGGCCTCAACCATAGCTCGCCTGTGCTCTCCGGACGCACACAACAACTCCCAGATACTCAAATGTGCTCGGGTCTTCTTCAGTTGCCTCCGCACTACGTCTCCCTCAGCATTCTCAGTATTCTCGGCCACTTATCGGCCTTCTGTCAGCGCTTTCTTCCCCTTCTCGGTAGTATCATTATAAAAGCGCCCACTTCGGGTCATTCCCTTCACTTCTTCTTCGTCACTACTCGAGAAATCTTCCAGAAATTCTTTTTCTGTTCTGTCTCATCCTCACTGTTACTATCCCAAATACCCAGGAAAAGGCTTGGTGGTCGAAGGTTTGGAGGACAAGGTCTTCTGGTAGGCCAGAGTTGATCATATAAGTAGCGGGGGGGGGGACAGAGTGATAGTTGGGCAAAGGGTTATAATATGTGTTTAGCTGTTCTTTCTCAGGGTCAGGAATCTTGTGGGAGTCAATTAAGTCATGGATCTCATGGCGGAGACGATCACAGTTGTCGATGTCATGGCCTTTCTATTGGTGGAAATGGCAGTATAGGTTCAGATTGTAGTGTGATGGTAGAGGATTGGGGAGTGGTTTAGGTTCTAAGGGTTTCAAAAGTCCTTGCCTTGTCAGCTTCTCAAGCACATTGGACAAGGATCTACCCAGGTTAGAGAAGCGTCGGGTCTTAATAGCAGTAACTTCCGCAAAAACAGGCTTAGCACCCGAGGGTCCTCCAACAGTCCTTCTATTCAGACTATAGAACTTCCGATTCTCAGCCTCATCTTCTTCAATGTCCATGACAGTCTCCCTCAGCTGCCAGAAGTCCGCAATCATGGAGGTCATCCTCCGTAACTTGCCATAGATCGAGGGTTTAGTACCCTTAATAATCATCTTTATTTGGTCATTCTCTGAGGGCCTAGTCTGCATCTTTAAAAGCTGACCCCTCCAGCGGTCCACATAGTATTTAAAGCTCTCCTCCGGCTTTTGCTTAATATTCTCCAAGTCGCGGAGTGACAAATCGATCTCCAGGTCTGTAACATACTGTTTTAAGAAGGCATCAGCCAATTCCCTCCAATCTTCCTTAACCTTTTTCTCCAGGCTGTGATACCATACCACAGGTGCCCCCTCGAGTGACATCCCAAACATCTTTTGGACTTGGCGTTGTGATAGGCCTACCGAACTCATCACCGAGACATATTGCCACAAATGGACCCTCAGGTCCCCATTTTCATTAAACTTGGCAATATCGGGCATCTTAAACTAAGCTGGCAGCTGATCCTCGAAGGTCATCGCATCATAATCCAATAAATCCTCATGTTTCCCCTTCAATTTGTGAGTAACTGACTCCATCTGATCATGGAGCTTCTGTATTTCAACCTGAGACCTGGCTATTCTACCAGCGGCATATTTAGCCATGTCAACATCAAACACCGGAGCATTATCATTCAAACCACTCGGAGGGCCCTCACGCCTTTCATTTTCAGATCCTCCCGCAGTGCGGGGTACAGCCATATTAGACATGGCAGCAGTCAGAGCTTGCGGTTATTCAGTCATTTTGGTGGAGATTAGCTTCAATCTGATCCACTGACGGCCTTTTGATTAATCTCCCGTCCTCCCTAACCCAACGAGAATCTATGATGTCTTTTAAGATCGTGCGTCAGTGCATTTGCGTGCAATGCATGTAATATATAAGCTTATAAGAATTTTACACTAGTTGGCCCATCAGCATTTTAGAAACTTTTGGCCCGATCGTCATAAAGCACAGACTCGTCCCAGTTTAAATGGCCCAACAAGCCCATACTTCATGACAACAAGTCCAACTGAATCCAAATGACAATGGTCCAAAACATAAAGGAATAGTCTCTACTGATCCTCTTGTCGACGAAGGATTGCCCACGACTAGGTCTCCCCACTCAAGGGTCCGAGCGACCAAGTGAGCACACCTTTTTTATACCTAAAGGTACGTGCCAAAAAGTTATGGTGTGTGAATGACTGTCAAATGGATTTCTCGTTGTAGATTCCCCAGAGGGAGGGTGAAGCAAGGCTCTCTTAAGTACCCTAGCCCCTTAGGCTCTTATCGCTTGGTGACAGGAATAAATAACGAGTCCTCCAAATTAGTCCATCACGGTAGGCTACTAGTACATGATTATATAGGTGCCTTCACAGCTTTTCCTTATATAAAGGTAGTGAATGAATGAAGACATCAAACCATTACCTAGCCTTAAAAGTGCCTTTGATTAAACCCCTTTCAACCTACGGTAGACACAGTTAACTAAAGCACAAATTACAATCACTATAAGACATTATTTCGGGGCCAATTCTCTATATCCCCAGTGGAGTCGCCAGATTGTAGGACACAGAACTTGACGATGCTGTTCCAGGCTCGCGACCTAGTTGGGAGTTCGAAATAACATGGAGTCGCCACCCGGTGTGAACCGGGACAAAGATTTAAGGTCGCACTTACCCATCGCAATGGAAGACCTCAAACCGTTGGGTTCAGAATGGTCCCTTACTTATGTCACTTGTAATGATGTGATTTTTGCAATAAACTAACCGAATTTTAGTGGTCGAAAAGTGCAGTTTTTTTGGACTGCTTTACAAGGTAATTATGAGGGCTGTTTTTTGCGTTTTTAGGACTGCAGTGGGGGCTATTTTTGCGGTAGATGAAGGGAAATTTCAAGGGGGTATTTTCAGGGTAATGTGCGGCAACAAAGGGGTTGCAGTGCGGGGTTGTGTTGCGTTGGTAACGAGGGCTGTTTTGGCGAGTTATGGGCTATGTGGTGAGGGTTGTGCGGTGAGGGTTGTGTGCGGTAATTGAGGGGCTGTTGTGGTAAGTTTGCGGCAATGGAGACTTAAGGCTTGGGGAATATGAGGCAATGGAGGTGAATTTTGGGAGGCCTTGGGCGTGAATGAGTTCTAGGGTGTGAAGGTGGGTGAAGACCTCTTTTTATAGGCAAAGGGGTGGGGGTAATCCTAGTTTGAATAGGAAAGGATCTTCCAATGATGGTGACATCTCCTAATTAGTATCACATAAGGAATGAATCTCTCTAATTTAGGATAGTGATTGGTTTTGATTAGGAAAGGGATTCATGAGATTTCTTTTAATTAGCAAAGGATTTGGCTTGATTTTAGGCATGTGTTAAATGTGATTTTGGTTAATTAGGAAGACCATGGGCGTGTGAGTGTGTGCATGGGTGTGTGGGATGGTCCATGGGCGTGGGCTCTTGGGTTTTTGGTAGGCTTGGGTATTTGGGCTTATGGGGTTTTGGGCCGAGGATAAACTTTGAAACAGAGATCCAACGAGTAAATCGTAGCTAGACAACCGAATTAAATCCAATAAAAATACCCTTTTCCAACTTTACCCTTCCAACGTCCGTTTCTCGCGACTTCCGCAATTTAAAAGGTAGTGTCTCCATACGAGACTCATCATAGGGACTTATATGCAAAAATGCAGTGCCTACAGTAAGTTGATATTCTCCAAAAGCTATATTTTTCATTAGTGAGACATATAGTGTTGTATTATGTACAAAATTAGGCTAATTAATTGTGTTAGGATGCTTTGGATGTATAAACGCAATATGCTTGTAATTGAGTCAAAATATTTATGTTAGACATAGACATAAAATTAGAGTTTGGAACTCTAGATAATACCTTAGAGCTAAGGCTACCATTCTAAAATCACTTGACCACCTTTGGGTGACCTAGAATTGTTTATGAGTCACTTCATTGAGAGATTTTAATTTGGTTTGTATTTTGGATTCAAAATTTACGCAATTACGTATTTAGAATAAATTTATGTTTTTGTAAAAATATTTTATAATTTGAAAATTTTGATTTTTATTCTATAACATGTGTTGATATTGGTTTTGATGTTAAAATTAATTTTGGGTGTTTTGAAAGTGTTTAGGGAAGATTGGAAGAAATTATGATAATACACCCTAATTCCTTTAGCTCTCTGGAAAGAGAGCTGAATGGATTTTGAAAATGAAATTAAAAAAATAAAAAAATTTGGTCTTTGATGTGCGCGCACGCACTATAACGCGTGTTCAATTTTGTTTCATCCCGTTCTGGAGTTTCCGGATTCTGATTCAGCCCCGGTTTTTTCCTATACACTCGTAATGAAATATAGTATTTCATTAAATATTTTAAAATTACATCCATACTTGATATCCATGGGTTAGACCATTTTCCGCTGCGTGGGATACCGATCCGACCTTAGGGGTTCCACATCTGCCCCAACAGAATGGTATCAGTAGTAAGGCTTAACCACACAACACATGTTGCATGTTAGACATGTATTTGAATTTATGCCTTTGTATTTTAATTTAATTATGCATAAGTCATATTGGATATGTATTGCATGTTTTAAATTAAAATTTTGAATTGACCTAATTAAATTAGTGACTTGATTGTCATAAATCTCCTGTGATTATGTGATTACTTTATTTAAGTAATAGTATTAGTAATGTTAGAGCATTATTGGAAGGCCCGACTTGTCAATACGGAGATGAATGAGTTCTTACTACTTATATCCAATATCATCATTAGTGTAAGGGTATAAGTGCTCGGAACTTAGGTCGCTCCGCTAAAGTATTAGATGTAGCATGATGGGTTAACGTAGTCAGCCAATATTGTCATTAGTGTGGGGTGTACATACGAAGCTTATTAGTGCACATTGACAAGTATACACCTAGAATACGTCTTAATCCAATATCGTCATTAGTGTGAGGATAATAAACGGTTCATAACCAAACTATGAGTCATATGAAGTGATTGACCTTGGAGGTCTACCTAATGAGTTTATAAAGGCCAATATCCTCATTAGTGTGAGGCTGGAGTAAATGTCATGGGATTCACTTTCCGCTATGAAATTTTGATAATTTCTATTTTTCCGTTAAAAGAGATTACGGAATTACGTAAAGTAGCGGGGTGACACTAATAGATTTAAAATTCCATAATCAATTAGTGTTATTATTTTGAAATGAAAATTATTATTCTACTATTTAAAATATTATCGTGTAGATGGCTGCTGCTAATCCATTGATGAAACTTTTGGATACCAATAAACTAAAAGGAGCCGAGAACTATTTCAAATGGGAAATGAACATACGTCTTGTCTTGGAGTTTGAAAAGTTGACTTATGTCACTGTCAATCTACTATCTATTGAAATTGATTATGACTCCACTCCAGAAGAGCGAGAAACTTTTAATAGATGAAATGATGATAACCTTAAGGTGAAATCCTACATTTTGGGATCGATGGTTCCTGATTTGCTGAGACAGTATATTGAAGTACCGGATGCTTGGAGCACCATGAGAACACTTAAGGAATTATTCGAGGCAAATAAGAGATCAAACTTTGTCGAAGGTCTAAGGAATTATTCTGTGCTGAACTCAAGGATGGAGGAGCTGTCAGCATTCATGTTTTGAACATGATCGACCAAATTCGATACTTGGAATGATAGGGCATTGTGATTGATGAACGGTTGGGCCGTAATTTGATTTTGTCTTCTTTGCCTGGTTCTTATGCTGGCTTTATATTAAACTTCCATATGCACTCAATGCAAGCTAGCTACGGAGAACTTCATAACATGTTACGCACGGCGGAACATGATTTGAGGAGAGACAACCCCACATTATACCTCCATGGTGGAGCTGGCTCTTCAAAGACTTTTGGGAAGTCAAAGAAAATAAAGATGGGGAAGAAGAATATTGCAAAGAATAACTCCAATAAGCGCAAAGGCGTAAAATCGCAAATAGATTGTGATCAATGTCTACATTACAAGAAGTCTGGACACTGGAAGAATGACTGTCCGGAGTTGATAGGAAAAGCAGGACCTCCAGGTACGCTTTGTATTTTTCCAATTATTGACATCTCATTAGCCTTAGATGTAAATAGTGGATATGTGTTAGACACTGGCAGTCCTACTCATATTTAAAACTCCCTGCAAGTAATGAGCGTAAAAAGAAGGCTGAATAAATGGGAGATATAGCTTAGAGTTGGCAATGGCGAGACATTGGATGTTAAAGCCATAGGAACAGTTGTTTTAGATATCCCAAATGGTTGTAAATTAAATTTACAAGACTGTTATTATGTATCTTCACTTATCAGACAAATAATATCACTGCAAATATTAGATAAAGAGTGATATCAAATAAATATTAAGGATGAAACTTTATGTTTATATGATAAAGATAATTTATTGAAATGTGAATGTTCTTTATCAAACAGTTACTGTGTTTTGGAAACATATAGAGATGTCTTTAATGTAGAGGAAAATACAAGTAGGAAATCTAAATTAAATAATACTAAATTATGACATATGAGATTTTTGGGCCATATAGGTGTTAGGCATCTATCCAAATTAGTAAAAGATAGTTTGATTGAAAATCTTATCTTAGATCTTTATTCGATTTGTGAGTCATGTATCCAAGGAAAGATGACAAAAGCCACATTTCTTGGTGTTGAACACCGTGATGGAGATTTATTGGAACTAATACACAGCGATGTGTGTGGTCCATTAAATCATGCATCTCATGATGGTTCAACATACTTTGTGACTTTCACGGATGATATGTCTATATATGGATATGTCTATCTGATGAAACATAAGTTGAAAACATTAGACAAGTTCAAAATATTCTAAAATGAAGTAGAAAAACAAACCAGTAAATTCATCAAGTGCCTTAGATCAGATCGAGGCGGTGAATACATGAGTGAAGAATTCAGAAATTATTTAAGGGAGAATAGAATTCTTGCCCAATATAACCCACCAGGAACACCTCAAAACAATGATGTGTCTTAACGTAGAAATCGTACTTTATTTGATATGGTGAAAATAATGATGAGCTATATATATCTTCATTATTACCTTTGGGGTTATGCTTTACTTACTGCTGCCCACATACTTAATAGAGTTCCATCGAAAGCTATTTCTACGATCCCCTATCAGATATGGTTCGGTAGAAATCCAAGTCTTAGACATTTGAAGATTTGGGGTTGTCCTGCATACGTTAGAGTTGCGCAGTAGGATAAACTAGCACCGAGAGGGTATAAATGTAGGTTCGTAGGATATCATGATAATTCCATGGGATATCAATTCTACAATTCCGAGCAACGAACTAATTTTTTTGTTCGTTTTGTCACTTTTCTTGAAAAACAATTTTTGAGAGAAAGTGGGAATTGTAAATAGATTGAACTTGATGATTTTGATCCCAACATTAAGGAACCTGAGATCGAACCAGAGATCCAATTAGGAGAAAGATCTACAACACAAGTTCTACGTAAGTCGAATATAATATCAAACCATACTGAGAGATTATTTTTAACATCTGATGCGAGCCTTGATGTTCTCCTATTGGAGGAAACAAATCCGACTACGTATAAGGAAACGATATTGGATATCGATTCGGGAAAACGGCAGAAAGCCATGAAATCCGAGATGGATTCTATGCATGACAATCAAGTTTGGGACTTAGTTGAACTTCCTGAAGGAGTTAAACCTATAGGATGTAAATGGGTTTATAAAAGGAAGCGAGGGCCCGATGGAAAGGTGGAAACCTTTAAGGCCTGACTGGTAGCGAAAGGTTACACTCAACGTCCTGGGATTGACTATGAGGAAACTTTTTCACCAGTAGCCATGTTAAAATCCATTAGGAATTTTCTAGCCATTGTTGCATATCACGACTATGAGATATGGCAAATGGATGTGAAAACCGCTTTTCTAAATGGATTCCTTGAAGAGGATATCTATATGGAACAACCAGAGAGTTTCGTATCCAGTGAGACTTCAAACTTGGTTTGTAAGCTCCAAAAAGTCTATTTATGGACTTAAACATGCATCCCGAAGCTGGAATCATCGTTTTGATGAGATAATTAGATTATCAAGATTCATCAAAAATGAGGAAGAACCATGTGTTTATAGTGAGTGAGAGTATGATAGTTTTCCTAGTCTTGTATGTAGATGACACCCTTATCATAGGAAATGGTATAGGATTGATGCAGACTGTGAAAGCCTACATTTGCAAGAACTTCTCCATGAAAGATATGGGTGAAGCTTCTTATATACTAGGTATAAGGCTCTACCGGGATAAAGTTAGGAAACTTATAGGATTTTCGCAATCGACGTACATAGATAAGACGTTAGAAATGTATGGTTTTACCAACTGTAAGGCAGTAAATATACCTTTCCGATGCGACATACATCTTTCGAAGAAAATGACACCTCAGACTGAGGAAGAAAAAATTAGGATGTCTAACTTGCCATATGCTTCTTGTATTGGAAGCATAATGTATGTTATGCTATGTACTAGACCTGACATCAGTTTCGGCGTCAGTGTGACCAGCCGATATCAATCTGATCCAGGTAATGATCATTGGACAGCCGTGAAACATATCCTGAAATATCTTAAAGGTAATAGGGATAAGTTTCTGATATATGGAGAAGATGAGCTACAAGTTAAGGGTTATACAGACTTCGACTTCCAGGGAGATCCAGATGATAGAAAATCTACATCATGTTACGTATTTACCCTTAACGGTGGTGCGGTTAGTTGGCGATATTCAAAGCACGACTCAACATTTGATTCCACCACTGAGGTGGAATTTATAACGGCTTCAAAAGCTGCTAAAGAAGCTGTATGGATTAGAAATTTTATCACAGAACTTGGCGTTATACCTAGTATTACGGATTCAATCCCATTATATTGTGATAATAGCGGAGCCATTGCTCAGGCTAATGAGTCGAGGGCACATTCCAACTCTAAGCATATGGAAAGGAAATATCGCGTGATTAGAGAGATAATTGAACGAAAAGACATAGTGGTCTTGAAGGTTCAAGGACTAGACAACATAGCAGACCCGCTTACAAATGCCTTACCTCCTCAATTATTCGATAAACATGTGGAGGAGATGAGACTGCGGTACCATCCAGATTGGCACTAAGCAAGTGTGAGTTTGTTGGAGTTGGTGCTTGGAGTGTCAATCTGAATTGTACATTTTATTATTTATTAATAAAATAACTATATTTTCATTTCATACCTTATTAATGGTATTATCAGTATGCGTATTAGATTGATGTATAGATATGCTAAGTATGACATCGACCTTAGAATAGTCTTGTAGTAATACTGAATACTAGGTGGTCCGATGTTGGGATAAGTATTACCATTGTAAATTATTCTTAAAGTATATATATTCATAGTCGTTGGTTTTGGAATACGGTCGAATTCCTGTAACCTAGAAGACTAGCACATGTCGTATATTGGAATTGGAGTTCCGATGGTTTAACCCGATGTACCGTGAGTTTTGGAAACTCGTATAGACGTGTGGTTACTGGTTGGACCGAATACTGAAGGACTCACAGGTGATTCCTAATAGTTGGAAGTACACACCTCCGTCAATAGGAATCTCGTCGAGTCGAGTAGCACATGTAATCCTTTGACTATAGAATAACATTGATTTTTTATGAGATCCTCCACACTTTGATGTCATGTATGTCAGAAACCTTTCATAGTCTGGCCTCTAGATGTTCGTTGGGTGTGGACCGATGTATATATGAAACTTATATGCATTATGATATAAAATTCCATTAACATGGTTGAAATGAAAATATAGATATTTTATTAATAAATAATAAAATATAGTGTACAATACACTATTTGAATTGGCCCAAGCACCAACTCCAAAAAACTCTCATTTGCTTAGTGCCAATCTGTTGGAGATTCTAAGCATCCCAAGATCAAATAAACAAGCATGAACATGTGTGAATACAATCGAGAAAGTCGCGGAATACTTACATCGAGCGGTTGAGTGACGCGGGAGGCAACAAAAACTTTTCTACTTCCTCTTTACTGTCACGGCAGCGGGCAGTTTCACAGCTCACTGTTTCGGCCATTGGAGGTCTTCGCCAATCTCCAAGCTTCGTCGAATGGTTCCCGAATCATGGGTGGACTTCCCTATCACCTTTGCATGTCTCTCGGAGTGCTAGCTCTCTTGATTTTTGCCACAAAAACCAAGCACTTGCTTCCTTTTTTCCTTCCATCTCTCGGCAGTTCACTGAACCAGAAGAAAGAAATAAATGGCGTGATGATAAAATGTGTAAAATTGGTTTTGGTATTTTATTTCTAAAACAATATACCAAACATTTTGCTTTTAAAAAGTCAAACTTTTAAAGCTTTAAATGCCAACCACACACATCACTCAATCAATCAAGTTGTCAAGTCACATCACTCAAAGTGACAAGTGATTTGACGCTTGATGCGACTAATGATTTGACGCTTGATTTGACTTGTGTGCCGCACTCGAATTCGAAATGCGAATGTGCTCGCAAATAATCCCGGCTCGGGTTCGCTAATTCTAAATTAACGAATTTTCCGTTGCGTCGTAATTAAATGATTGCGCCTAGCGAAATAACTATTCACGTCACTAACGAATTAATTCTAAATTAACTCGTTCGCCCGAATTAAAATCTAATTTTAATTCCGCGTCGAAATCCAATTTCGTTTAATATATCGAATATATTAATTTGTCTATTAATTCCAAATTAATCGTTCTTTCTCTTTAAATGATATTTTATCCCAGATAAAATATCTCTGCAATTAATCCCATATTAATTTTCTCTCTCATCCAATTAATCACAGATTAATTAAAAGTGCGAGTCATACGTCATCGGTGAATCTTTGGGAAACGACCCATGAGATCCCCGAATATGTTGGCTGTAAATTCGGTCGTCGGACTATTCGAACACGTAAGTACCAAGTATTACGTTTTACCGATTTACAAGACAAGGTTGGCTTCTAGCAAAGCACCATGCCTACCCAATTCTCTGGAAATATCCTTACAGGAATAAAGGATCTATATCAGGCGTAGTATACATAGTATTGCGTATTTCTGTCCAGTATCAGATGATCACATGCAAGGCATGGGGCTGGTACAGTGTCTGCCCCGTACGAAGCATATATCGGATAACGAGCAACTAGTCTCTTTAATATCGGATAATCATGACCAAGTCATATTATCCCGACGGTTGCAACCTTTATAGAGAACCAGTTTTGTATCCCTGCGCGATCATCAACTCCATATGACTGGAGTGACACTTCCGTCTTGATATCACACCCAACACACTATGATTCTCAATATACCCAGCATTGGCGTACACAGAACCGTTAAAGCCCTGGACGACCGCAACCAAAGTATATTGATTGTCGCAAGTATTAACGTTGCAAGTCTCAGGTTAAGACCAAATACACCTACCCCGATTTCGGATTTCCATAGACACATAGTCATACTACCAATGGAATTTCGAGGGGGTCTTATCCAGAGCGAAGCTGTTTCCTGTACCATCGGTAAAACACAACCTCCTATTACACTTGCATGAGTATCCTATACCTAAATATATGAGATCTATGTTGTTGTGCCCTCACAACGCGCATAAGTGTAATACTAGTCTTTTATGCATTCATCGATGTCCAATCTCGATAATGCTCTGACTAGGGATATTTAATGATTTATCCTTGGTGGATTGATACTGTCTCATATCATTCTCAATCCAGGAACAAATCATAGGGACCTCCTATCATTTATATATCTTGGCGATCTAATCACAAATGATAAGAGTACAATCTCCTTTGTCACATAGTTAATTTGTACAATAACACCATGATCTGTACAAATAGTGACGCTATGGGTCATAATTGTCCAACAATCTCCCACTTGGCCTATAGCCAGTCACTCGATTGTCTTACACCCGAACTATGTACGGTTGGCTCAAATTGCTGAGAAAAGACTTTTGTCAGCGGATTTACATGATTATCGTCTGATGCGATTTATTTGATCATCACATCGCCACGATGTATGATCCGAACGAATCAGATGAATATCGAAGTATGTATCTGGATCGTTGATGAGACCATTAATTCTTTAGCCTGTGCTCAAGCCCAGCTCAGCTGCTAACATAATTATATCTAATCTAATTAGATTTATTATAGACCCAGAAGGCTTCTATTGCGGCCTCAGCTGCAGCAATAACCCGAATTTGTTGTTTATTCGGTAACAGTATCTTGCTTGGAAGATTTCCAGCTTACTGTTCCGTTATTCAAACTGTACAATACCGTTTGCGACTTTTAGTCGTCTTTATCGGTTAGGAAACTTGCTACAGTGATCCCAGTCACTTCAAGTTCTCCATCTCCATAGATTAAGACAACATCTTTAGATCTCTAAGATACTAACAGATGTTCTTAACATCAATCCAGTGACTATCACTCGGATTGGCCTGTTTGTGAATCCATATGCTCAAAGCGTATGAGAAACCAGGTCACGTACATTTTTCAATGTACGAATTCTCGGAGATTTTTATCGAAAGCCAAGCTTTCACCGATTATTATTATGGGAATATCATTTCCAAGAAATGACATATTATTATTATTATTTATAGGACAACCACTGTCAGTGCCCTCCCACTAACCTTTTTATATACACAAGAATTCTTTTCGTTTTGAATTAAATCATAAACCATTATGATTACATCAAAACGACAATTCCAAGAACCTATGCTTGCTTCAATCCAAACATGGATCGAATAACCCGCAAACCTTGTTTGCTAGTTTTGGTACGACAAAATCGACAGTATGTTGCAAACATCCTCCGAAAGGTTTCCTTTTCAGGAAATCGATTTTCTCGTTCAGCTGACATATTTCATAAATGAAATACGCAGCTTTATCAAGCATTATCCAAATGGATTTACCGTGGCAACAGGTAAAAGGTTGAATCGAAATCAACACAATGTTGATAACGATACCTTCCGCTACAAGCCCAGCTTAGTACGTTGGTACGTTTCCATCCATGTATGTCTTCCTTGAAGACTTATACAGTACTAATAGGCACAATGCCTTGCGGTACATCAACTAGTATCCAAACTTGTTGATATACATGGAATCCATTTCGGATTATATGGCACTTTGCCATAATAGGGAGTCGATACCTTGTATCACTACCTCTTACGTAGTCAGGTTGTATACCTCAAAAGATTGACATCTTTACGAGGTGAGATCAGAAACCCATACCCCAGGTTGTTTTCTGAATCTCTCCGACCTACTTGGTTCTTGTGTATTCGAAGATTATGGTATAGTTTCATCTTTGATGAACTATATGTGTTCCATTAAGGACTCGGTACCATGAACAGTATTACTCCGATTTTCATCGAGTTTTACTATCCTCCCACTTACCACTGCATATCAGTATTCCTCTTAGGAAAACCGCATGGTGAGCAACAATCTAATTGTTCTCTCGTGAGTTGTATAAGTACTATACTTATGGTATCCCTAGGATAACCTACAATTGGCACTTATCCAATTTGGGTTTTAGTTTGGTATCATCCAAACATATGCCTATCATACCCAAATATACAGGAATGAGAAACCCGGTTTCTTTTCTGTTCATATCTAATATAAAATCTGTCAAACAGATTATATGGAACCTTATTCTAAATAAGTTCTACACTGTTAATGTGTATCCGTTGAAGGAAATGGTAGCTCAGAGCGACTCATGATTAACCTTATCATCTCCAACAAAATTCGGTTACTCAGTTCGGACACACCGTCACTTTGACGTGTTCCGGGAGGAGTCCTCATTGAAAGAATACTATACTCTTTCAAGTATATTAGAAACTTATTGCTTAAGTATTTTCCATTACGGTCTTACCGTGATGGCATAATACCATAGCCGATCTGCTTGTCTATTTCGAGTCGGAAACTTTAAAAGTTTCTGATTTGTGTTCTTCAAAAGAAACACTTAACCATAACGCGATGCCACATCCGTAAAGGTCACGAAATATTCATATCCATCTCTAGCCTAGCTAGACATGGGCCCACTTGCTTCACTATGAACTAGGGCTATCAGATCGGTGGCATTTACACTTTTACCAAGTAAAGGTGTTTTAGGCACTTTGCCCAATAAACTAGATTCGTAGACTTTATTTGAATAGAATCAAATCAGTCCGAGTACCCACTCTTCGAAAGTGTGGATATACGAGTCTTGTTTGATTGTGTCCCAGACAACAATGCCACAATATGTTTCTTCTGATCAAATCAGTTTGAGCTATTTTTTTGTCATGTTATATATTTGAGATTTATTTATATTCAAAATATAAATTCTGTTATTCACATGTAATGTGTTTATCTCAATATCATCTTTATATAATAAAACACTTTAGTGTTCTAAAATATAAAGGTTCACCCGCAGCGGGTTAAACACTGATATAGAGATAATGTTTCTAGTCAAACTAGTTACATTATAACAGTTTCATAATCCTGCTCATAGCAGATTCTGAACATAAGTATATATTTATGTACCACACTAAGTATTTAAAATCCAATTTCAATACTAGTAGTGAACATAATCTTGACAAACATATTTGAAGTCGGAGCCTTGCTCGCCTTCAATTCCTTCATGTCTGCTTTGTCCAAACGACAGTCACGCTTCCGCGATCCCGTTTGCCACATTTAGGCATACATTTTGGGATATGTCATTTATCTTCCTAGAAGATTATGATGATTTTGCCTTTGCCCTTTTCACACTCTAGAAGCCTTTGGCCAAGCCTCAGACTTCTAGAATATTGAAGTAAGGTGCGCCTTGCGCTAACTTGCCTAATTGCAAATTTTGACTTTATCTCCTTGAGAATAGTCATTAACTCTCCAAGAGTTATTAATTGCAATTTTAGTACTTCTAAAATCTAAGCATAGATTTATGAAGATCCTTCAATTTCATTATCATACTTTAATGATCTAATCCTTAGTTCTAATAAAGAAATTAAGGAGTCTATTGCGACAAGCTTAATGGATTAAGCACTTAAGTTATCATTACATAAATCTTCTAAAGATTATGCTCCACTATTTGCTTAACTCCGGGCTTAGGCATAATATGTTATTTTATCAAATAAATTAACTTATTATTTTTCCAGGACCATCCTGAAATTTATTCCCAATTTGAAAATTAAGCCATTTAAATACATTTTCCCTAGGATTATGTTTTAAATGTCAATCTTTCAATTTTATCTTGATTGTAATAGTCCAACTATTTAATCAACGATTTAGGTACTATTTATTATAATGATTAAAATAGTTCAACTATTTAATCAACTATAAATTAATAGATTAAAATCAATTATATTGATTACTATAATCCAATTATAAAATCAACTAGAAATGAATAGTTTGAATATAGTCCAACTATTTATTAAAACAACATTTAAATATTAGTCCAACTAACATTTAATTTATTTGACGAATGATATTTGTTTGAGCGCGTATGGCAAGTAATTAAACGAATATTGTAAATTCAATTCTTGCCTCCCACTATTTTTCGGCGAGCCTCTAACCCTCTGTCGAGTACTAAGGAAACCGTGTTTCCTAGCGGGCTAGGATCCCATTAAATATCACACAATCTTGACTTTGGCCAACAAACTGTATGATAATTAACTAGGTAGATCTCTAAGATCGATTGGATCCAATACAACCTAGATCCGGTAGGGGGACATCCAAGTCCGAAACATATATCTTATATATGCCAATATATCCAATGTATTACCTAACCATTTTCCTCTGAACCAACTAAGCCTTGGCTTTGGCACACCAAACTTAGTGATCCCAGTTAAGTGTGACCCATTGATCATGGAAAGCTTCGTAATCAATGTCAATGGACAAGAAGTGGTCTTGACTTTGGCCAACAAACCACAACTTGGACAAGACACCAATATGGAACAAAGCTCTCGTGATTCAAACACATCTTCGACGGACAAAGGCCTTGACTTTGGCCAACAAGCCAATGCCAGTCTCGGATCTTGAGTAAGAATCACCCAATGGAAGGAAAGACGCTTAATATTTAACGAGGGTTTTTCGAGTGCAAATTGGCAACCAATTTATTATCTTTATTAAGGTCTCATCATCATACACTCTTAAACATGCATTCTAAACACATAATAAAGCGCGTATAAATAAAGTAATAATGATATGCGGATGGATACTTTACACATTGATCCTAGATCAAATCTCTCACTTTCTATCTCCTGCTAGCACAAATATTTCTTCTACCCGTTACACTACACTTCTAAAGAAACCTCATTTACATTGAGGGGAATATGTGAGAAGAGAATACAAAGAATAAGGAGGTAATAAGGCTGGACACGCAGGTCCAATTAATAAATCAAATTTATTACAACAATTTCGAAAATTGCCCCACCCTTCTAATATCCATCTGATATACATTATTCATGCATCGCAACCATGTATTCACACAAGCATGTTATCAATCAATCTAATCAAATTAATTAATCTGATAATTAGTGATCATTCAATGTTCAAACAACGATTTGATTTTGCTCGAGTCAAACTCGTTTTGCGAATAAGTACTCAAAGTATGAATTCTCGAATTAAATTAAACTACATAATTAAATCCAATTCAATATGCATTTAATTCTAATTCGCTATTTAATTCCAAATTAAATACTACACTTTATTAATGAACTTTTACGACTTAAATTCCAAATTTAATCGCTACGGGTCTCAAAGCCCGATTAACGTCCAACGTTAATTTAATTAAAGTCCAATGAGCTTTTAATTAATTTCTTAAGGCGTGGACTTTTGGTCAACTCGGGTCAATCCGATAACCAAAGTCCAATCTGGGAATTACCCCATAAGCCTATAAATCAATTTTGGCCCATTAGGCCCAATTAAACTTTAAAGGTCCATTAAGTCGCATTTGGGCTTTATGGAAGCGGTTTTGGGCCCAATTGGATCCAACCAATTTTGCCTAAACCCAACTTAGTACAACTAAGCCCAATAACAACATTTCAAGCCCAAATCCAATCTAAGGCCCAATTAACTAAATTACTAAAATCCAATTTTACAATTTAATTAATCAAAGTGCATTAACATAATTAATCACCCAAATCATTATTTCCAAAACACAAATTAGGCTAATTAATCATGCTCATCTACATCAATTAGTGTCCAACACAAATTAATCAAAAATCAAACCCAATCATGCTATAATGTCTCGGCAAAGGAAGGATTTTTACATCAAATTCGAATTCAATCCAATTAAATCCAATTCAATATTAAATCAACATTCCCAATTGATTTCCAACACATCCAATGATCAAAAATAAAAAATCCCAAGACATCAAATTTAGGGCACCATTCGGCCATGCCAAATTTTGGGGCAAATTTGTTCCAAACAATTTTTAATCAAATTGATCCAATCAATCATCAATTAAAACACATTCAAGCATACTTAATCATCCAATTTCATAATTACATGCTCAAATTCATTTTACCCAAATTTTAAGCCCTAATTCAATTTCATGTTTTTCCTTGCTCATGATACCATTGTTAGAGATTCTAAGCATCCCAAGATCAAATAAACAAGCATGAACATGTGTGAATACAATCGAGAAAGTCACGGAATACTTACATCGAGCGGTTGAGCGACGCGGAAGGCAGCAAAAACTTTTCTGCTTCCTCTTTACTGTCATGGCAGTGGGCAGTTTCACAGCTCACTGTTTCGGCCATTGGAGGTCTTCGTCAAGCTCCAAGCTTCGTCGAATGGTTCCCGGCTCATGGGTGGACTTCCTTATCACCTTCGCATGTCTCTCGGAGTGCTAGTTCTCTTGATTTTTGCCACAAAAACCAAGTACTTGCTTCCCTTTTTCCTTCCATCTCTCGGCAGTTCACTGAACCAGAAGAAAGAAAGAAATGGCGTGAGGAGAGAAGAGGGAAAAGAGAGGAGAGATGATAAAATGTGTAAAATTGGTTTTGGTATTTTATTTCTAAAACATATACCAAACATTTTGCTTTTAAAAAGTCAAACTTTTAAAGCTTTAAATGCCAACCACACACATCACTCAATCAATCAAGTTGTCAAGTCACATCACTCAAAGTGACAAGTGATTTGACGCTTGATGCGACTAATGATTTGACGCTTGATTTGACTTGCGTGCTGCACTCGAATTCGAAATGCGAATGCGCTCGCAAATAATCCCGGGCTCGGGTTCGCTAATTCTAAATTAACGAATTTTCCGTTGCGTCGTAATTAAATGATTATGCCTAGCGAAATAACTATTCACATCGCTAACGAATTAATTCTAAATTAACTCGTTCGCCCGAATTAAAATCTAATTTTAATTTCGCGTCCAAATCTAATTTCGTTTAATATATCGAATATATTAATTTGTCGATTAATTCCAAATTAATCGTTCTATCTCTTTAAATGATATTTTATCCCAGATAAAATATCTCTATAATTAATCCCAGATTAATTTTCTCTCTCATCCAATTAATCCCAGATTAATTAAAAGTGTGAGTCATACGTCATCGGTGAATTTTTGGGAAGCGACCGATGAGATCCCCGGATATGTTGGCAGAAAATTCGGTCGTCGGACTATCCGAACACGTAAGTACCAAGTACTACGTTTTACCGATTTACAAGACAAGGTTGGCTTCTAGCAAAGCACTATGCCTACCCAATTCTCCGGAAATATCCTTACAGGAATAAAGGATCTATATCAGGCGTAGTATACGTAGTATTGCGTATTTCTGTCCAGTATCGGATGATCACATGCAAGGCCTGGGGCTGGTACAGTGTCTGCCCCGTACGAAGCATATATCGGATAACGAGCAACTAGTTTCTTTAATATCGGATAATCATGACCAAGTCATATTATCCCGACGGTTGCAACCTTTATAGAGAACCAGTTATGTATCCCTGCGCGATCATCAACTCCATATGACTGGAGTGACACTTTCGTCTTGACATCACACCCAACACACTACGATTCTCAATATACCCAGCATTGGCGTACACAAAACTGGTTAAAGCCCTGGATGACCGCAACCAAAGTATATTGATTGTCGCAAGTATTAGCAAAACTGTGCAAGTCTCAGGTTAAGTCCAAATACACCTACCCTGATTTCGGATTTCCATAGACACATAGTCATACTACCAATGGAATTCTGAGGGGGTCTTATCCAGAGCGAAGCTGTTTCCCGTACCATCGGTAAAACACAACCTCATATTACACTTGCATGAGTATCCTATACCTAATTATATGAGAACTATTCTGTTGTGCCCTCACAACGCGCACAAGTGTAATACTAGTCTTTTACGCATTCATCGATGTCCAATCTCGATAATGCTCTGACTAGGGATATTTAATGATTTATCCTTCGTGGATTGATACTGTCTCATATCATTCTCAATCCAGGAACAAATCATAGGGACTTCCTATCATTTATATATCTTGGTGATCTAATCACAAATGATAAGAATACAATCTCCTTTGTCACATAGTTAATTTGTACAACAACATCATGATCTGTACAAATAGTGACACTATGGGTCATAATTGTCCAACACAATCCGGATGGTACCGAAGTCCAATCTCCTCCCCATGTTTATCAAATAACTTAGGAGGTAAGGCTTTAATAAGCGGATCTGCTATGTTGTCTTGTCTTTGAACCTTTAAGATCAATATGTCTTTTTGTTCAATAATCTCTCTAATCACGCGATATTTCTTTTCCACGTGTTTAGACTTGGAATGCACCTTCGGCTCCTTAGCCTGCGTAATGGCTCCACTATTATCACAGTACAGTGGGATTGGATTTGTAATACTAGGCACAATGTCAAGTTCTATGATAAAATTTCTAATCCAAATAGCTTCTTTAGCAGCTTCCGAAACCACTATAAATTATGCCTCAGTGGTGGAATCAATTGTTGAGCCTTGCTTTGAATATAACTAACTAGCAGCACCGCCATTAAGGGTAAATATATATCCGGATGTAGAATTTTTATCATTCGGATCTCCCTAAAAGTCAGAGTCTATATAACCAATAACTTATAGCTCATCTTCTCCATAAATTAGAAACTCATCCTCAGTACACTTAGGAAATTTCAGGATATGTTTCACGGCTATCCAATGATCATTACCCGGATCAGATTAATATCGGCTAGTAACACTAACGCCGAAACTGATATCATGTCTTGTTCATAACATAACAAACATAATGCTTCCATTACAAGAAACATATGACAAGTTAGACATTCTAACTCTCTCTTCGTCAGTCTGATGTGCCATTTTCTTCGAAAGATGTATGCCATATCAAAAAGGTACATTTATTACCTTGCAGTTGGTAAAACTATACATTTCTAACATTTTATCTATGTACGTGAATTA
The DNA here is from genome assembly GCA_019454045.1 of Zanthoxylum bungeanum. Taxonomy (NCBI): domain Eukaryota; kingdom Viridiplantae; phylum Streptophyta; class Magnoliopsida; order Sapindales; family Rutaceae; genus Zanthoxylum; species Zanthoxylum bungeanum. The sequence goes on along the minus strand of SKCR01026261.1, from coordinate 121,818 downwards.
TGACAATCATATAAGCTTCCTTACTCTATCATTGTAGAGTTTGATACCCAATATATAGGAAGCTCCACTCATGTCTTTCATGGAAAAGTTCTTGCAAATGTATGCTTTTATACTTCACATCAATCTTATATCATTCCTAATGATAAGGATATCGTCTACATATAAAATAAGAAATATTATCATGCTCTCATTAACTTTCTTATAAACACACGGTTCTTCCTCGTTTTTGATGAATCCAGATAATCTAATTATCTCATCAAAATAATGATTCCAGCTTCGGGATGTCTGTTTAAGTCCATAAATAGACTTCTTAAGCTTACAAACCAAGTTTGAAGTCTCACTGGATACGAAACCTTCTAGTTGTTCCATATAGATATCCTACTCGAGGAATCTATTTAGGAAAGAGATTTTCACATTCATCTGCCATATCTCATAATCGTGATATGCAGTAACGACTAAAAGAATCCTAATGGATTTTAGCATGACTACTAGTGAAAATTTTTCCTCATAGTCAATCCCAAGACGTTGAGTGTAACCTTTCGCTACCAGTCAGGCTGTAAAGATTTCCAAATTTCCATCGGGCCCTCGCTTCCTTTTATAAACCCATTTACAACCAATAGGTTTAACTCATTCAGGAAGTTCAACCAAGTCCCACACTTGATTATCATGCATAGAATCCATCTCAGATTTCATGGCTTCTTTCCATTTTCCCGAATCGATATCCTATATCGCCTGTTTATACGTAGTCGGATTCGTTTCCTCCAAGAGGAGAACATCGAGGCTCGCATCAGATGTTAAAATGGTCTCTTTATAGCCTTTGATATTCTATTCGACCTACATAGAACTTGTGTTGTAGATCATTCACCTAGTTGGATCTCCGGTTCCATCTTAGGTTCCTCAATGTTGGGATTATACACATCGAGTTCGATCTTTTTACAATTCCCACTTTCTCTTAAAAATTCCTTTTCAAGAAAAGTGGCAAAATGAGCAACAAATACACTTCGTTGCTCAAAATCATAGAATTGATATCCCAAAGAATTTTCATGATATCCGACGAACCTGTATTTATACCCCCTGAGTGTATGGGTGTTCATAGGGTCGGGTTGACCCACGACCCAACCCGACCCGCAGCGACCCGACCCAGTCGGGTTTATGATTTTTAAAAATTAATTTCGGGTCAATTTGAACCCGACCCGAAATTTCGGGTCAGGTCACGGGTTTGGGTTAGAAAAATCGGGTCTGACCTGACCATATTTAATTATATATATGTTTTTTTTGATATAATTTTGACAAGGCAAATGTGTAGCAGAGGTGGCAAAGTACTACTTAAATCCGACATGGTCGGGAGTTTGAATTTCTGTATTCGCATTTTATTCTTTCTTTTTCCAAAAACAAAAAACAAAATATATAGGTTATTGCTGAGATTCGAACTAAAGGTCACTTCCAAATTAATCCAAGTCTTAACCATCTGAACCACACGCTCATTATGTGAAAATTATATCAAAACAAATATATATATTATATTCATTGCATATTATGTCGACCCGACCCGACCCGTAGTTTTTTGACCCGACTCGTTGCGACCCGACCTGCGCGGGTCACCTTTTCAAATTTCGGGTTTCGGGTCGGATGACTGGAATGACCCGACCCGACCGGGTCAAAAAAAATTATGAAAAACCCGACCCGACCCGATCCGTGAACACCCCTACCTGAGTGTTAGTTTATCTCGCTGTGCAACTCTAACATATGCAGGACAACCCTAAATCTATAAATATCTAAGACTTGGATTTCTGCTATACCATATCTGATATGGGGTCGTAGAAACAACTTTCGATGGAACTCTATTAAATATATGGGCAGCAGTAAGTAAAGCATAACCCCAAAAGTAATATGGAAGATTTGTATAGCTCATCATATATCGTACTGTATCCAATAAAATATTATTTCTCCGCCTAGACACACCATTGTGTTGAGGAGTTCCTGGTGGGCCATATTGGGCGAGAATCCCACTCTCCCTTAAATAACTTATGAATTTTTCATTCATGAATTCACCACATCGATCTGATCGAAGACACTTGATGAATTTCCCGATTTATTTTTCAACTTCGTTTCAGAATATTTTAAACTTTTCAAATGTTTCTGATTTATGTCTCATCAAATAGATATATCCATATCTTGACTTATCATCCGTGAAAGTCACGAAGTATGTATGAATTCGTCATTCATGAATTCACCACCTCGATCTGATCGAAGACACTTGATGAATTTTCCAATTTATTTTTCAACTTCGTTTCAGAATATTTTTAATTTTTCAAATATTTCCGATTTATGTCTCATCAAATAAATATACCCATATCTTGACTTATCATCCGTAAAAGTCACGAAATATGTTGAACTATCATGAGGGACATGATTTAATGGACCACACACATCACTGTGTAATAGCTCTAATAAATCTTCAGCACGGTGTCCAACACCAAGAAATGGGGCTTTTGTCATTTTTCCTTGGATACATGACTCACAAATCGGATAAGGATATAAGGTAAGATCTTCAATCAAATCATCCTTAACTAATTTTGATAGACGTCTAACACCTATGTGGCCCAATCTCATAGGCCATAATTCAGTATTATTTTATTCAGATTTTTTACTTGTATTTTCCTATATATTAAGGACATCTCGATATGTTTCCAAAACTTAATGACCGTTTGATAAAGAACATTCACTTATTAAATAGTTTTCTTTATCATATAAACACAAAGCACTATCTTTAATGTTTATTTTTATATCATTCTTTATCCAATATCGGTAATGATATTATTTGTCTGATAATAGAGGGTACATAATAACAGTCATGTAAAATTAATTTACATCCATTAGGGAGATCTAGAACAACTGTTCATATTGATTTGACATATAATATCTCGCTAATCCCAACTCTAAGTTGGATCTCCCATTTGTTTAGCCTTATTTTAACTCTCATGGCTTGCATGAAGTTGAAAATATGGGTAGGACTACCTGTGTCTAACATTCAACCATTATTTGCATCTAAGGCTAATGAGATGTCAATAATAGGAAAAATACAAAGCGTACATGATGGTTCTGCCTTTCCTTTCAGCTCTGGACAATCATTTTTCCAGTGTCCAGACTTTTTGTAGTATATACATGCATCACGAGCTACATGCGGTCTTGCATTTTTTTCTTGGAGTCTTTCTTCTTATTTCCCATTTTCATTTTCTTAAACTTCCTATAAGTCTTTGAAGATGTTGTTTCACCATGGAGGTACAAAGTGGGATTCCCTTTCTTCAAATCATGTTCCGCCAAACGTAATATGTTGTGAAGCTCTTCATATGTGGCTTGCATCAAATGCATATGAAATTTAAATACAAAGCCAATATATGAACAGGGTAATGAAGACAAAATCAAATTTTGGCCTAGCCTTTCATCTATAATAATGACATGTTATTCCAAATATCGGATCTGGTTAATCATGTTCAAAACATGAATACTATCTGCTCCTTCATCCTTGAGCGTAGCGTGGAACAATTCCTTATACCTCGATATATCTCAATTTCTTGATTTGCTTCCAATAACTCATTGAGTATTCTCATAATGCTCCAAGCATCAAGTACCTCTATGTATTGTCTTAGCAAATTTGGAACCATTGATCCCAAAATGTAGGATTTCACCCTTACGTTATCATCCTTCAATTTTTAAAATGTTTCCCGCTTTTCTAGAGTGGAATGTTGGATAATTATGACCCATAGTACACTATTTGTAAAAGACATGGTGTTTTTGTACAAATTAACTATGTGACAAAGGAAATTGCTCTTTTATCATTTTGTAATTGGATTACTTGGATACATAAATGATAAAAGTCCATATGATTAGTACCAGATTAATAAGATATGAGACAGTATTAATCCACGAAAGATTTAATCATTAAATATCCCTAGTCATAGTATTATCGAGACTGGACATCGATAATACGGAATAGGCTAGTATTACACTTGTGCGCGTTATGGAACCTTAATGGCATAGTTCTAATATATTTCAGTATTGGATACTTATGCAAGTGTGATAGGAGGTTCTGTTAGCCATTGGACCGAGAACAGATTTGCTCTGGATAGACCCCTCGGAATCCCATTGGTAGTATGACTATGTGTCTATGGGAATCCGAATCAGGGTAGGTGTATGTGGTCTTAACCTGAGACTTGCATCGCTAATACTTGCGACAATCAATATACTTTGGTTTTGGTCTTCCAGAGCTTTAACAGGTTCTGTGTAAGCCTCTTCTGGGTATACTGAGAATCGTAGTGTATTGGTGTGATGTCAATATGGAAGTATCACTTCAGTCATATGGAGATGATGATCATGTAGGGATACAAAACTAGTACTATTAAATGTTGCAGCTATCGGGATAGTATGACTAGATCATGATTATCCGATTACAGAGACTAGTTACTAGTGATCCGATATATGCTTCGTACGGGGCAGACACAATTCCAGCCCCAGGCCAAGCATGTGACATCCGATACTGGATCGTATTACGCAATATTTTGTATATTACGCCTGATACAGATTATATATTCCTCGTTAAATATTTCTTGAGAATTGGGTAGGCACGGTACTTTGCTAGAAGCCAATCATGTCTTGTGAATAGGTGAAAACGTGGTACGAGGTACGCACGTGTCGGATAGTATGACAACCGTATTTACTGCTAACATATCCAGGGATCTCTTGGGTCGCTTTCCAAAGATTCATCGATGACATTTGACTCGAATAAAATTAATCTGGGATTAATTATGAGAGAGAAAATTAATCTGGGATTAATTACGGCAATGATTAATCTGGGATTAATTCATCTAGAAGAGAGAACGCGATTAATTTGGAATTAATCGGTAAAATAAATTTAATAGTTAAATTGGATTTTTCTATTTAATTTATTTATTTGGGCTAAAATAATATATCAGATATATTAATTGAAATTGTATATCAATAAGGAATTAAAATTGGATTTTAATTCAAGCGAACAAATTAATTTGGAATTAATTCGTAAGCGACTTTTGTAATAATTTTGCGAGGCATTATTATTTAATTAAATTGGAATTAATTACGTCGTGACGGAAAATTTGTTTAATTGGATTAAATGAACCCGGGCCCAAGTCAAGTTGTGTGAGCCAACTTAAATTTTGAATTTAAAGTGGTGGGACCCACTTTACTTACATCACTTGTCACAAATTGATGGAAGTGGTTGAGCTCAATTAATGCAAATCTTTATACACCTACTTGACAAGTTTTTGGAAACTAATTAATTGATTTTTGGAAAATCAAAAACAACACAACTTTTCTCTTCTATTTCCTCCATAGCTGAACCTTGCTTCCTCTTCTCCTTGAATTTTTGTTGCAAAAATTCACCATTGCTAGTACTTTGAGAGTCAAAGAAATGTGATTGGGAAACTCACACTTGAGTTTGGAATTCAAATCAAAGGCTTGGAGCTTTTACATCCATGAAATTTTGAAATCCTAAAACCGATCAATGTGAGTATTTCCGTTACTTTCACTTGATTTTATTCACACTAGAATCATGTTTAGGATCCTTGGCAATTCTTAGAGACACTAACATTGGTATCAGAGTCACCTAAACTTGATTTTAAATTCTAGGGTTCTAAACTTTAATTTGGGGATTTTATGATTGGAGTGTGAAAAATTCTAAATTGATTATTTGGTTGTGTTTGTATGATGTTGAATTGGAATTGTCCATCATTGGAATTGTGATAAATTGATTGGATCAAAAATCCCCAATTCCTTAGCATGGCCGAATGTATGCCCTAGAAATGCTCATAGAAAATTTTGAAATTTGACAATTGGATATGTTAATTGGCTTGAAATTGAATATTAATTGTTGATTTAATTGGATTGAAATCAAATTTGGATGTTAATTTCATGTATTTCCTTAAGCTTGAGCATGTTGGAATGGATTGATTTTGCCTCAATTTTGTGTTGGACATGAATTTGAGAATTAAAGTATGATTAATTTGATTAATCGATGTTTTGGAAATATTAAATTAATCCATTAATTATGGTAATTACACTTTAATTAAATTAATGTGATATTTGGAATATTATGCTAATAATAAATTAGTCTTTAAATTGGATTGGGCTAATTTGTTATATTTGGGCTAATGGGCTTGGTTGGGCCAAGTTTGGTTTTGGACAATTGGGTTGAATCCACTTGGGCCTAAAACCATTTCCATAAAGTCCAAATATGACCTTTGAACCTTTAAAATTTTAATTGGGCCTAAATTGATTTTGTGGCATATAGTGATTCCTAACTTGGGCCTTGGCATCTTGGGTTGGATCCATAATAGCCAAAGCCCATGCCTAAAGAATTAATTGAAAGCCCATTGGACTTTAATTAAATAGTATTGGATGCTAATTGGGCCTTTGAGACCCATTTACATCGACATGGATTACGAAGCTTTCCCACTGTCAATGGGTCACGCTTAACTGGAATCATTAAACTTGTTGAGCCAAAGCCAAGGCTTAGTTGATTCATAGGAAAAAGGTTAGGATGATATATTGGATATATGTTTAGGACTTGGAGATCCACCTACCGTATCTAGGAATTGGATGAGATCCAATTGATCTTAGAGATCTACCTAGTTAAGTTTCATACAACTTGTTGGCCAAAGTCAAGGTTGTGTGTTATTTAACGGGATCCTAGCCCACTAGGAAACTGGGTTTCCCGAGTACTCAACAGAGGGTTAGAGGCTCACCGAAAAATAGTGGGAGGCTAGTATTAAATTTGCAATTCGTTTAATACTTGCTTACACGTGCTCTTTTAATTTATTTATCGTTGTTATAAATAAATTAGTTGGACTAATATCGAATATTGCTTTCTTTGAACAGTTAGACTGTACAAGACACTACTGCACTTGTAGTTGGTTATATAGTTGGACTATAGTAACCATTGCATTTTGAGTGTACCCAAAATCGTTGATTGGATAGTTGGACTATTGCAATCGAGATGGATGGAAAGATTAGCGTTAGGGACATTATCATGGGCGACAATGTCTTTAACGGCTCCAATTTTCCATATTCTGAGATGAATCTCAGGATAGTCCTGGGACCCGAGAAATTACTCTATGTCATAGAGAAACCTCTCGGGCCTGAGCCAAGAGTTGAGCAAATAGTAGAGCATGAGCTTTGGAAGACTTATCGTGATGATAACTTTAGTGCTCAATCTGGCATGCTTGCCGCAATGACTCCTCAATTTCTTCGTCAGAATAAAGGATTGGATCCTTATAGTATGATGTTGAAATTGAAGGATCTTCACAGATCTAACCTTAGATCACATAAGTACGAATTGAAAAAGAAGCTCTTTCACTCGCGTATGTCAGAGGGTACATCTGTCGAGCACTATAGTCGCAGATGATTGTTGACATCGAACAGGTAAGTCAGCTGGGCATAACCTACGAGGCCGAGACTTTGATGAGCGGAAAATATATCAATATTTACCGCCCCTTTTACTTAATATTTTGTTTAGTTTCTCGGGTTTGATGAACGTTTTGATATGTTTTATTTTATTTTGCAGATAAAATAATATCGGGACTCAATGAAATCATTTAGGACGAAATGTGGATCAAATAAGGGCAATTATTGGACTTGATATATTAATTTTGGAGATTGGAAACTTGAAAGGGCGTTTTTGACGAAGTGCAGTTTTGGAAATTCCAGTTTTGCGCATCTGTCGTATTTTGGGCATAACTGTTTACTCAGATATCAGATTGAGCTGATTTAAGTTCCAGATTAAAGAAGACTCAAGGATCTACAACTTTGAAAGAGAAGATATTTTCAAATTCTGATGATTTCATGACCGAAATTGATGAACCATCCAGAAGTGTGTGGAGTGTAATTATTAAAAGTCATTATCAATCATTTTCAAAGCAAAATATTAATTAATAAATAATTAATAAAAATTATCAAATCACCACCAAACAAGATAAGAAATTAGTGGAGCAATTATGGATTTGGTGGAGTAATTAGTGGAGAAATTAATAATGGATTTGGTGGAGAAATTGATTGATGATTTGATGGTGGCAAAACTTTGCCTATAAATACCAAGCCATTTCATTTGTAAAATTCATACTTTCTTCTTTGAAATCCTCAATGAATAAATAAGAAGATTGTATCTAGTTTGTTTATTTTTAGTTTTCAGTAATTAATTTTCAGTTTCGCACTTTCTTTTCTTTACTTTTTCAGTTTTACTTTCCGTAATTTACTTTTACGCATAACACTTTCCTTTCTTTACTTTTTCAGTTTTTATTTTTCTACCATGAGAAGGTAACTTCCCTCTGCCGAGGTGAAAGGTAATTCTTTTACTGTTACTATCTTAGATTAATCTCCCTTAGACACAACATATTCACTATTCTAAAATTTGACTTAAAAAGGAATATCGCTATATTGGTCGGTGGGCTATTTAATTTTGGTTCCGCCTTTATGGCTGGTTATTTCTTTATCGCCTACATGGCAGGTTCATGGACAAATTTTACCGCCTTTATGGCTGGTCGGACTTAACTTGACTTAATCAGGGTACCGCCTATATGGTTGGTTGGTTTTAATCTCACAAGTGATTATGTTATACTAAGGGAGATATCTAAGTTAGTAATTAGTAAAAGTAATTCCTTTTATCTTGGCAGTTTATTTTCATTTATTTTCCCGCTTTTACTTTCTCGCAGTTACTTTTTAGCATTTTTATTTTATGTCTTTTAAGTTTTCATTAGCCATAGCTATGTATTGTAACTAAGTTAGTATCTAGGGTTGTGATGAATTTCAATATAACCGGTTTATAAGGGGTTAGATTATAGGTTGGGTAATTTAAAGATTTATTTATTGAGTCTTAATCTTAATGCTTTTTATTAACTGGCCATTAATAAAATTGATTAGGTAAACTTAAAATGAACTAGACATAGAGATTTTAAGTTTAAGACCTTAGACTCAATAACCCACGATCTTCCTTGAGGATAGATAACCCTTTTAATAGATTTCCTTACAGGATAGGAATATACCTGTCGGGCGGGGGTAGCCATAATTGGAACTTAATCTTAATGAATCTAGGTAATTTGGTTGACATAGACATATGGTTCAATTGGATTATACTAGGTATTTGAAATTGACCATCGGAAGAGGCTTTTACATAAATTAGTGTTCCAGGTTAATAAATCATTATTTTACCCAACTATAAGATAACCACTTCATCTTTTAAATAATATTGGAATAAATCACAACCCTGGATAGTTTTTATAATTTGAATTTCCACCAACCTACTTTCGAACCATTTTATTTACTTGTTTTTAAATTTAGAATCGTCACCATTTTAAATCAATCAATCAACTTGTTAGATATTAGTAATCATTTGACCTCATAAAATTAATAGTTTAGATATTAAGTCCTCGTGGGATCGATATTTTTATACTACTTGAACGATACGTGCGCTTGCGTTATACGTGTGTGTTTACGCCGGTCAGACTTCTATAGATTTGATCTTACAGTCTCTGCCCGACTGCTGGGGCGGGTCCGTCATGAATTATAACATGATGAACCAAGAGAAAACTCTTCAAGAGTTAATGGCGATGCTGAAAGAAGCAGAGCAAGAGCTTCTGAAGGGCAAGAAGTGCGAGGTGCATCTTACTTCGACATCTCAGAAGCCCAAGGCTTGGCCGAAGGCTTCTGGAGGTGTGAAGAAAAAGAATAAAATGGGCAAGGCCAAATCATCACAGTCTTCTGGGAAGACTAAGGACATATCCCAAGACGTCTGCCTACATTGTAGCAAACGGGGTCACTGGAAGCGTGACTGCCATGAGTACAAGGCAAAGTTAAATGAAGTGAAGACGGGCAAGGCTCAGACTTCAGGTATGTTTGTTATAAACATTTCCACTACTGGTTTTAAAAATTGGATTTTTGATTCTGGATGTGGTACTCACACATGTACTGGTGTGCAGCATCTACTGATTAGCAGGATACTGGCTTCAGGCGAGATCGACCTACGAGTCGGAGAAGAGAGGAGAGTCATTGTTTTGGCCGTTGGGACCTATGTTTTGTATCTGCCCTTGGGGCATGTAATTACATTAGGTGACTATTATTTTGTACATAGTTTGACTAGGAACATCATCTCTGCATTTTGTTTAACCCGATGCGGGTATGCCTTTGTATTCCGGAACACTGGGTGTTTTGTATATAAAGATGATATTTTGATATATACAGCAGATGTTAATAATAGTCTTTATATTTTGAATATAAATGAATCTCAAACATATAACATGACAAACTAAAGGCTCAAATTGAGTAACACAGATGAAACTTATCTGTGGCATTGTTGTCTGGGACACATTAATAAAACTCGTATATCCACACTTTTGAAGAGTGGATACTTGGACAGATTTGATCATAATTCATATGACGTCTGTGAATCTTGTTTATTAGGCAAAGTGCCTAAAATACCTTTTAGTGGTAAGGGTGTACGTGTCACTGAGCTGTTAGCCCTCGTTCATGGTGACGTATATGGGCCCATGTCTAGCTAGGCTAGAGGTGGTTATGAATACTTCGTAACCTTTATGGATATTGCATCGCGTTATGGTTATGTGTATCTTATGAAACACAAGCCGAAAACTTTTGATAAATTCAAAGAGTTTCGTCACGAAGTAGAAAAACAGACCGACAAAAGTATTAAAACATCACGGTTGAACCGTGGTGGAAAATACTTGAGCAATGAGTTTCTCGATTACTTGAAAGAGTATGGTATTCTTTCACAGTGGACTCCTCCCGGAACACCTCAATTGAGTGGTGTGTCCGAACGGAGAAACCGAACTTTGTTGGACATGGTAAGGTCAATAATGAGTCGCACTGAGCTACTAATTTCCTTCAGGGGATACGCATTGAATATTGCAATACGTATATTGAATAAGGTTCCATCAAAGTCTGTTGGATAGACCCCATATGAAATATGGACAAGAAAGAAACTCGGTTTCTCATTCCTGAAGATTTGGGATGCTGGGCATATGTTAAACCTTTGGATGGTGGAAAACTAGAACCCAAATTGGATAAGTTCCTATTTATAATTGGTTATCCTAGGGAAACCAAAGGATATTATTTCAACAACCCATAAGAGAACAAAATATTTGTTGCTCTCCTTGCGGTTTTCCTTAGAGGAATTCCTAAATGCAGTGGTAAGTGGGAGGAAAGTAGAACTCGATGAAAATCGAAGTGATAATGTTCTTGGCACCGATCCCGTCACGGAACACGAACAGTTCATCAGGGATGAGACTATTCCATAATCTTCTAATACACAAGAACCGCGTAGGTCGGAGAGAGTCGGAAAACAACCTAAGAGGTATGTGTTTCTGATCTCACCTCATGTAGTTATTAATCTTATTGAGGATTTTAAACCGGCTACGTATGAGAAAACGATACAAGGTATCAACTTCGCTTTATGGCAAGAGGCTATGAAGTCCGAAATGGATTCCATGTATACAACCAAGTTTGGACATTGGTTATGTACCAGAAGGCATTGTGCCTATTGGTAGCAAATGAGTCTTCATGGTACTCTCCGAGAACTCGTACATTGACAAAGTGTTGAAGAGATTCAACATGGATCAGCCCAGATGGGGCTGCTTCCAGTGTCACATGGCGCTCTTTATCTAAGGACATGTGTCCTAAAACTCAAGATGAGAGAGATGCAATGAATTAGATCCCGTTCGCTTAAGCAGTCAGATCGATCATGTATGCCATGATATGTACGCGATCTGGTGTCTCATGTGCTTTGAGCATCTGTAGTCACAATCAGGCCGATCCAGGTGATGGTCACTGGATTGATGTTAAGAACATCCTTTAGTATCTTAGACGAACTAATGATGCTTTCTTATTTTATGGAGATGGAGAACATGAAGTGACTGGGTTCACCGATAAAAGTTTCCAAACCGATAAAGACGACTGTAAGTCACATTAAGGGTACTTATTTTGTTTGAACAACGGAACAGTGAGATAGAAATCTTCCTAGTAAGATACTGTTACCGATTCAACAATAAAAGCGGAATACATTGCTGCGGCTGAGGCAGCAAAAGAAGCATTTTGGATCTATAAAATTCCTAATTGGATTAGAAGTAGTTCTGTTAGCAGCTGAGCTGGGCTACATCACATGCTAAGGAATCACTGTTTCATCAATAATCCAAGTATGTACTTCGACGGTTTCATATAATTCGTGAGATCATACATCGTGGCGATGTTAAGATCTAAAAGATCGTTTAAGATGAGAACCTTGCAGATCCGCTGACGAAAGCTATATCTCAGCAAAAGTTTGAGCGACCCGTACATAGTTCATGTGTTGGACACTTGAGTGATTGGCTATAGGCCAAGTGGGAGATTGTTGGACAATTATGACCTATAGCATCACTATTTGTAAAAGACGTGGTGTTTTTGTACAAATTAATTATGTGACAAAGGAAATTGCTCTTTTATCATTTTATAATTGGATTACTTGGATACATAAATGATAAAAGTCCATATGATTAGTACCGGATTAATAAGATATGAGACAGTATTAATCCATGAAAAGTTTAATCATTAAATATCCATAGTCGTAGTATTATCGAGACTGGACATCGATAATGCGGAATATGCTAGTATTACACTTGTGCGCGTTATGGAAGCTTAACGGCATAGTTCTCATATATTTAAGTATTGGATACTTATGCAAGTGTGATAGGAGGTTCTGTTAGCCGTTGGACCGGGAACAGCTTCGCTCTGGATAGACCCATCGAAATCCCATTGGTAGTATGACTATGTGTCTATGGGAATCTGAATCAGGGTAGGTGTATGTGGTCTTAACCTGAGACTTTCATCGCTAATACTTGCGACAATCAGTATACTTTGGTTTTGGTCATCCGGAACTTTAACAGGTTCTGTGTACACCTCTTCTGGGTATACTGAGAATCGTAGTGTATTGGGTGTGATAGGAGGTTCTGTTAGCCGTTAGACCGGGAACAGCTTCGCTCTGGATAGACCCATCGAAATCTCATTGGTAGTATGACTATGTGTCTATGGGAATCTGAATCAGGGTAGGTGTATGTGGTCTTAACATGAGACTTGCATCGCTAATACTTGCGACAATCAGTATACTTTGGTTTTGGTCATCCGGAGCTTTAACAGGTTCTGTGTACACCTCTTCTGGGTATACTGAGAATCGTAGTGTATTGGGTGTGATGTCCAGATGGAAGTATCACTTCAGTCATATAGAGATGATGATCACGCAGGGATACAGAACTATTACTCTTAAATGCTGCAGCTATCGGGATAGTATGACTAGGTCATGATTATCTGGTTACATAGGCTAGTTGCTAGTGATCCGATATATGCTTCGTACGGGGCAGACACAATTCCAGCCCTAGGCCTAGCATGTGACATCTGATACTGGATCGTATTACGCAATACATTGTATACTACGCCTGATAAAAATTATATATTCCTCGTTGAATATTTCTTGAGAATTGGATAGGCATGGTGCTTTACTAGAAGCCAACCATGTCTTGTGAATCGGTGAGAACGTGGTACGAGGTACACACGTGTCGGATAGTCCGACAACCGTATTTACTGCCAACATATCCAGGGATCTCTTAGGATTCTTCCCAAAGATTCACCGATGACATTTGACTCGAATAGAATTAATCTGGGATTAATTATGAGAGAGAAAATTAATCTGAGATTAATTACGGCAAGAATTAATCTGGGATTAATTCATCTAGAATAGAGAACGCAATTAATTTGGAATTAATCGGTAAAATAAATTTAATAGTTAAATTGGATTTTTCTATTTAATTTATTTATTTAGGCTAAAATAATATATCGGATATATCAATTGAAATTGGATTTCAATACGGAATAAAAATTGGATTTTAATTCAAGCGAACAAATTAATTTGGAATTAATTCGTAAGCGACTTTTGTAATAATTTTGCGAGGCATTATTATTTAATTAAATTGGATTTAATTACGTCGCGATAGAAAATTCGTTTAATCGGATTAAACGAACCCGGGCCCAAGTCAAGTTGTGTGAGCCAACTTAAATTTTGAATTTAAAGTGGTGAGACCCACTTTACTTACATCACTTGTCACAAATTGATGGAAGTGGTTGAGCTCAATTAATGCAAATCTTATACACCAACTTGACAAGTTTTTGGAAACTAATTAATTGATTTTTGGAAAATAAAAAACAACACAACTTCTCTCTTCGCTTTCCTCCATAGCCGAACCTTGCTTCCTCTTCTCCTTGAATTTTTATTGCAAAAATTCACCATTGCTAGCACTTTGAGAGTCAAAGAAAGGTGATTGGGAAACTCACCCTTGAGTTTGGAATTCAAATCAAAGGCTTGGAGCTTCTACATCCATGGAATTTTGAAATCCTAAAATCGATCAATGTGAGTATTTCCGCTACTTTCACTTGATTTTATTCACACTAGAATCTTATTTAGGATCCTTGAAAAGTCTTAGAGACACTAACATGGAATCGGGATCAATTTCGATAGGCAATGAATTGAGCGTCACATGGCTCATTTTTCCTTACTCCAAGATAAGGCGAATGTTCATTTCCCACTCAAAGTAGTTCTCGGCTCCTTTCAATTTACTAGAATCCAAAAATAGCGCTAATTAATTTATGGAAGCCATCTACAAGATAACAATTAAACATTAGCAGAATATTTTCATTTCAATATAAAAACACTAATACGATTATGGATTTTAAATCTATCAGTGCCCTCTCACTACTTTACGTAATTATGTAATCTCCCTTAATGGAAAAATAGAAATTTGGCAATCAAATTCTATAGCGGGAAGTGGATCCCATGACATTTACTCCAGCCCCACAATAATAACAGTATTGGTCTTCATAAACTCATTAGGTAGACCTCAAAGGTCAATCACATCTATGTGACTCCTAAGTTTGGTCCTGAACCGTTTCTTATCCTCACAATAATGACAGTATTGGATTAAGACGTGTTTCAGGTGTATACTTGTCATTGTGCGCTAATGAGCTTCGTAAGTACACCCTCACAATAATGACGGTATTGGGTGACTATATCAACTCATCACATTACATCTAATGTTTTACCGGAGTGACCTAAGTTTTGACCACTTATACCCTCACAATAATGACGGTATTGGGCATAAGTAATAAGAACTCATTCACCTCAGTATTGACAAGACAGACCATCCAATAATACTCCGACATTATTAATATTATTACTTATAAATAATCACCTAATCATGAGATATTTATGAAAATCAAGTCATTAACATGTTTGGGTCATTTTAAAAATTTTAATAATGCATATCCAATATGACTTATTCATAATTAAATTAAAATTACAGAGACATATATTCAAATACATGTGTTGTATGGTTAAGACTTGCGCTGATACCATTCTGTTAGGGTAGATGTGGGACCTCTAGGGTCAGATCGGTGCCACGCGCAGTGAAAGTGGGTCTAACCCATAGATATCAAGCATTGGTGTATTTTTAAATAATTTAATGGAATACTATATTCCATTACGAGTGTATAGGAAAAAATGGAGCTGAATCGGAGTCCAAAAACTCAAAAACGGGAGAAAATAAAAATTGACAAGTGCATATGCGCTACAATACGCTTGCCCGCACTTTGCGCTACAATGCCCTCGCGCGCACTGTGCTCTGTTCACAATTTTTTTTTTTATTTTCTTGTTTCCATCAGCTCTCTAGAAAGAGAGCTGATGGAAATAAGGTATTTTACCCTAATTCCTTCCAATTTTCCCTAAATACTTTCAAACACCCAAAATTTAATTTTTGATATAAAAAACAACATCAACACATGTTATAGAATAAAATTATGATTTTCAAAATATCAAATATTTTTACAAAAATATATTTTCTATACGAGCTTCCCACATGTCTATACGAGTTTCTTTTGCTCATGGTATAATAGGTTAGACCATTGGAACTCCAATTCCATTATACGACATATGATACTCTTTTAAGTTATAAGAATTCGACTATATTCAAAAACTAATGACTATAAATATTTACTTTAAGAATAGTTTATAATAGTAATACTATCTCATTGTCAGACCACATATTGTCCTATATTACTACATGACTATTCTAAGGTCGATGTCATTCTCAGCATATTTATATATCAAACTTATATGCATTATGACATAAATTACCATTAACAGAGTTGAAATGAAAATGTTATTTTTTAATTAATAAATAATAAAATATAATATACAATACATTATTCGGATTGGCGCTCCAAGCACCAAATCCAATACAAGCATCCTTATATCTAAGCAGATATAAAGCAGAGCGATATATGGAAGCAGTAAAAAGAATCAACACGTAAAATTTCATTGACGGAGTGGAAAGCTCTCAAGAGCAAAAAACCACTACGGGTATAGGCTACCACCCGAATCCACTATAATAGAGAAAACTCACATCGATGGTATAAGGCCCATGACGACAACTTCACCGACTCGAATACCTCTATACTATAATAACTTGAAGAGCTCCCCAAGCCAGCATTAAGCTGCATTCTTCAGAACCTCATAAGTCTCTGAGTGAATCCAATCTACGAACTCACGACATCGGAACTCCGACTACCAATCACCTCCTAATAACTCTCAAGGATTATGGTATTGGGTAAGGGTTGTGTTTCTGTTGATGGTTATCAAAGAAGAATCTCACCAAAGGAAAGAAGACATGGTTCAATGAGTTTTCAAGGTGATTTCTCAAGAATTAGGAAAAAAAAAGTATGATGGCTTTGTATTTTGTGTTTCTCTTAAATCAACCAACCAAGGGTAAAGTGGTTAAGGCTATGTTTAAATAGGTAGGATTTTCTTAGTCTGGAAAAGCCTTGAAAATGCATCCAAAATAACAAAATCACGTAGTCTCATTCGAACGCGCAACGCTAGCGTGATGAATGTGCAATGTTCCAAAAATCCATTCGAATGG
This sequence comes from Zanthoxylum bungeanum, assembly GCA_019454045.1. NCBI lineage: Eukaryota > Viridiplantae > Streptophyta > Magnoliopsida > Sapindales > Rutaceae > Zanthoxylum > Zanthoxylum bungeanum. Next base: position 104,785 of record SKCR01026261.1, on the reverse strand, counting down.
CCTGACGAATACATGACGGATGGGAACTATCTGGAAGGTTTCGTTCGCACGGGGTGAAAAATACACCATGCACGGGAAGCATCTGCTTAATTTCGTTCGAATAGTAGCATGAACGTGACACTAACGAACCTCGTTCGAACATAATAACAAACGCATCACAGATGAACTTCTGGTATTTTCATACAAAGTCTTCCATATACTACTCCAAATACTCTTAGATCTTCAAAACTTATTACAACTCAATTGCACTTGTTTTGTTACGGAAGTTGCCAACACACATGGAACTAACACATAACTAAGGTAAAAAGATAAGAGCTCAATACAGAACCTTAGTGTAATGTTATGGTTATAGGAAAGTGCCTTATTACTTCTCCTTGAGTATTAATACAAGTAATTTCGCCCTCATACATATCATTAACGGCTTGAATATAAGTAATACGTACTCCATTCTTTTCTAATACCTTCCAAAGAATTTCTCTTGTTACTCTATCGTATGTTTTTTTTCTAGACCTATAAATATCATATGAATATCTTTATCCCTAATACGATAATGTTTCATCAAGCCTCTTAACAAGTGTATTGCTTCTATAGTCGATTTTCCTGGCATGAACCGAAATTTGCTCTCAAATACACTTGTTTCTTGTCTTAACATGCGCTCAATTATTCTTTCCTATAATTTCATTATTTGATTCATTAGGCTTTATGCCTCTGTAATTTGCTCAATTAGGACCAAAAAATAATTTTGATATTTTCATTGCATTGGATAAATGTAATGAAAAGATAGAATGACTACTAAACTCATTAAGAGTGGCCAAAACATGTGCCACATGTTCCATAAGTGAAACAATTTGTATACATTATGATAATCAATGTGCAGTTGGGAAGACACAAAATAAATTATATTTTGGTAAGTCAATACATATGGGTCATTGAAACAATACCATAGACAACTACTTTTCACTATAATTGTTTATTTTCACTATATAAAGTCAAAGAATAATATTACACATATGCTAATCAAATGATTAATTAAAGAATTGGTTGAAAAATCATCGAAATGAATAAAACTAAAGCACATGAAAGGAAAGTCATTATAATGGAAACCCAACCTAGTTGACCAGAGATTCCAAAATCTAGATTCAAATGGACAACCTAATTATAAAGACTTAGTTGGGTTATTGTGGCGGTTTTTCCTTTCAGTCCAATCCTATGATGAAATGTAATAGTGATGTTCGTAGAGAAAAAGGTTAAGGAAATGCTTTTAATGATTCTTATTCGTTGGGAATCATTAGTGTTAAATAAGAGATCACCTATGTGAGAGAAAAGCGGAACCGCTTCGAAGAGAATTGTAAAGGGTTCAATTCTAAAAAACTCTTGTAGAACTAGGTAATCCAGGGCCAAAACGAACATAACCATGAGAACTCAAATATGTTAGGAAAGATTCATGTGTGCAATATATTATCATTTACACAAATAACAGAATAGTTCAAGTACATCGCGTCTACTAATTTGCTAGTAAAATAAATATATTATTATAATGAAAGGTTCAAAGGTTAAACCTTACATATCCTTTGCATGATTCAATCCGTTAAACTCTTTCACCAAGGTCAAAATATTTTGATGTCGAAAACTATCTGTTTTATGTTTTTTTTTTTATACCAATTTTCATTCACGTGGGGGATTGTTGGAAAAATAACATGAGAAAATGCTATTTGGTGGCATAAATTTGAGTGGCCCCTACTTTGTGAAAGTTAGAGGTCGAGAGTGATTCAAATTCTCCTCCAGGAGTACTTCGAAATCATATATTTATATGCTCAAGATGATGCCTGAGTGAATGAGAAATCGTCTCTCAAAGTACATCCATAAAGATGAAAATCTAAACGCTAGAGGTCTTAATATATAGTTGCTCAATAATAGCTGAGTAAGAATATAAGGATAAATGCTCTCTTTACGCACTCCCATTATGGGGTTGAAATCCCAACTCTGATTAATTTGATCAACATGCACCCACACGTCATGCGATATCTGTTGTGTCAGATCTAGCTTAATCACATATTGAAACTTCCTTTAATTTTTTGACTCTTCAACTGCTTGTAATGACAACTGAATAACATTATTATTAAGTACGTATTTATAGAGTACACAAGCTTTTCTCCGAAGGTAAAAAAATTGCATTCATGGCATTATTTTTATTGAAATATATAATAAAAGGCTACTCGTACTCTTTAAGCATCATGGATTTCTCAATAATGAAATGGCCTTCCTTCCATTTGTGTTTGGGATCATGAGAACGTAGATAATGCCAACCCAATTCCTTTCCACAATTGCTGCAATAGATTTTGGCTATTGTATAAACGCCTGTTATCAATTGCTTCTCTTCCCTTCTCCCCAGAACTACGTTCATAGCATGATTAAACATGTAGGCCTGTCCTGTGAGTGCCTAATAACCATTACCCAATAGTTAAAATAGAAAATACATTTTTTTTTTAAAAAAAAATGAAAAAGATGGTGTTTTTCTTTATAATCCCTGTGATTTAGATTTGAAGTGGAGATTAATTGTCCATTTTGAGTGTTCCCGTAAGGATTTGTTCATTAAGAAAGTTTTCGTTATATTGTGATTGGGACCATTAGATTGCTGGTATTTGAATTTACACAGAATCCATATAAGTATTTTGAGTTCACTCTTATATATGTGTAAGTATTCAAATTTCACCCTAATATAATGAGGTTTCCTCAAAGAAGAGCCTTGTTTAGGGGATTTCTATCTCCTTCAGGATTAATTTACTCAATTAGTTTATATATTCTTTCAAAACTATTTTTTTCCTTAATTTTCAAATAGTTTCAGTAAGATGAGACCTCATCCCACACTAACTCTTATCCTTTATTTTACTTGCGTATAATGCACGTTCAAGCCTGTGTTGTATTCAGGTAATTAAGACAAATCATAATGACTAATTTCCCCATTAAAAATAAAATAATTCTGGAATGAAAATGTTCATGAATTTTTTTGCAAGATCTAACAATAAATATATATTAATTTGTGAAAAAGGTTAATTAAGATTGTGAAGCGAGTAGTCACCTTAAATTTTTTGGAGATAAGATCATGATGAAAGGCAAGAGGATTAAGACAATTTTTGCAGCTGAAGAAGGGATGACCATCGAACTCTGCCATTTAACTGAACGCTAATAAGAGATGAAAAAACAAGATCATAAATGCGAAGTTGCTTATAATATAAAGCAAATAAAAAAAAAATCATTAGAGAAAAAAGATTTAAGTGTTCATACAAAAGAAATGTGAGGACGATCCAAAACTCTCTGAGTCTACAAGAAATGTGAGGAGAAGAAAGCATTTAAGAATGACTCCATTATTTTATTTGTGTCAATTACTAAATAATTCCAAACAATTGTTGGAGTTGATGACGAGGAGATAAGGATGGAAAGCAAAGCTCCATAGACGACTTTTGATTTTTGACTTTTGGGACATACTCTTTACTTGTTTTACAAGTAGGTGGATAAGAAAAAGAACAGATGATTGAATGTTAGAAATAAGAAGATTATATAAAATAAAATAATGAGTCTTTGAGTAGCAAATCTAACTAGGGATGAAAATCCCAAAAGGATTCGGATATTGTATTGTTTGATAAGAGATTTGAGATGATTTTTCGTCTTAATTAAAAATTTTGATCGGTATTCATGATAATTTTCCGTTTTAAATAAAGATTTTATTCAGAATTTGAGATAATTTTTAATCTCAAATCCCATTTTTTACTAAAAAAAATTAGAATTCCGATCAATATTCGGGACCCCAAACTATTAAATTTAGAATTTGGGACGATTTTCGTATCAAAAATTGTATCAGCACTAACATCAATTCCTTTTGAAACCTAGATTAGATAGCAAAGTAATTAGTTGAAAAAATGATCGACCATGGGCCTAAATATTCTAATATAGTAAACACATGCATATTAATAAAAAAATAAAAAAAAAAAAATAAAAAAGCAGCAACCTATAACCTTTAAGAGATAAGCCATACATGAGTAAGCTGGTGTTGTGATATATGTCATAAAATATTATGTAATATGTAAATATAATTTATTTTAATAAATGAACGATGCAATTTTCATTTATCAAATTATTTAAATTCACATATTAATTGTCTTATATGTCATTGCTTACTAATGTACTTTCAGACTTATTGTATTAGTATCATACATAAGAGGATTTAAGTCTGAAATTAGTAATCTGAAATAGTCCGTAAAGAGCAAACAAAGATATGTATTTTATGTGTGGTTTATCTATAGCTGCGGTCATTCCATAATGATATGACGACCTTGATCTGGGGTCATTCATGTGGTGACATGAGAATATAGACATCTTATATTATGCTATTATATGGGTGATGAACATTAAATATGTACATTTAATAAAAGAGAAATTAATCATTTTACACTTATAATTTCATTAATTCCCTTAATTTAGCACATTTGTGAAATAATAATTAAATTTATATTTTTAAATATATATATATATATATATATATATATATATATATATATATATTGTGATTTTTATTTCTTATGTAGGTGAAATAATATTTTGGATACATAACTAGAAAATTGGACGTGACATTTGGATTTTAGAACACCCTTATAAATTTATTTTTTCACATGTGCCACTTATCATCATTGATGATGTAACGATCGGTAATCTTGACGACCGGTTATCTCTACTACTGTTTCATTCTGGAATGAATATTACATAATATAAGTTATGTAGAATACTTATGCACTCATGAAGTGGCCTTGGGGACAATCGATATTCCTCGAAATTCCGATACGAAATTGAACGATGTTCTACTCCGGATAGTATATGGTGTTTGGGCCGTAACTTTCTCATACGAACTCCGATTTTTATTCATTTTATATCGCCAAAAGCTGAGATCGAGACCTACAATTTTCACGTTGAACATTTTCCAAACCCGAAATAGGTTGAAAATGCACGCAAAAAAATAGATGAATAGTGCTTAAGGATGAATCTAGATAATTCTCTCAATTTTTCCAACACTTTTTATTTTAAAAGATTTACCCATTTAGTCATATATCCCCCTACTATATATATAAGGGACACTATTCCCTAACCCTTAAAAATTGAGAGAGAATGAAGAAACGTTTGAGAAAGAAGATGGAGAAAGAAGAAGAAGAAGAAGAAAGAAAAAGGAAGAAAGGGAGAGGAATGAAGAAAAATCAAATGTCAATGCTCATACATCAAGCAAAGAAGAAGATCAACAATCATTGGAAACTTGAGGGGTGTGAAGAAATCAAGAGAAATAAGATCATTACAGGAACCGCAATTCCCTTCGATGAGTGGCATATCACCAGCCAAATTTCAAACCAGTGAATGGACACTTTTTTTTTTTAGTTGATTTTTCATTTATATTGTTTCAAGTAAAGACTTATTTTACGCATTTAGGGCGTTAGTTGATTTTTATTACAGCTATTTCATGAAATATCATGTTATAAGAGACGTTTTAGAAAGAGATATATTTTTAAAGCATGAGTTTTATGATTTTCCGAGACATGTGGGAAAAACACACCTCAGTATGTAATTTGATACAGACATGGAATTGACAGATGACATGTGCACATGTAGAGGTCTGGGGGACGGCGATACGTAACGCCCCCAGATCCTAGTTCAGGACTAGGGATGACAGATGTCTCTAGATCCTAGTTTCAGAACTTGGAGGGTATCATAGATTCACACCCCCAGTTCTAGTTCAGTGGCTTGGAGGACGACGATACGTAACGCCCCAAGACCACTAGTTTCAGGGACAGGAGTGACATGCTTTGGAGGACGTCGATACGTAATGCCCCAATGTCATGGATTTACACTACTGGCTCTAGTTAGGCATATGGGGGGACGACGATACGTAACTCCCCCAGATGTCAGGTTTTCAGAGACAAATATCAGTTTTTAGAAATAGTTTTCAGAAATAAATATTTCAGAAATAGATATTTTAGAAATAGTTTTCAGAACAGATCTTCAGATACATAACCAGATTTTTAAAATTAGATTCCAGAGAGAAATTTTATAGAAATGAAATTTTTCAGAAACAGCAGTTTTATAAAAGACTTTCGGAAAAGATAAGTTTTACAAAAGAGATTTCAGACAAGATTTTCAGAATGATAGTTCAGAGTTTCCAAACAAGAAAATAATTTTCTTATAAGATTTTCCTGGGAAGATTTTAGTTTTAGAACCAGACATTTTCATAATAGTGTTTCAGTTTTTATTTTAAATCGTCCACTCACTTATATCGTTCAAACGGTCTAACCCCACACTCACAGTTTCTCTATTTTGTAGGTATTTTCGGAGGATGAGCTCGGGAGGATGGATACTGATGGCAGTCACTAGGGAGTTGGTGACACGGAACTCACTTGGATGTTTAAGGCCAAGCAAACCCCTCGCAACAGATAGAACCCCAAGCACCGCGAATTTGATTTTGTAGGAACAAAACCCTTCCAAAGCCACAAAGAAGACCCACAAAGAACTTGTCTTTGAGAACCCTTAAGATGATTCCTAAATGTCAAACAAGGTGGCAAAAGTCATCAATAACTTTGCCAAAAAATTCAACAAAAGGAAAAACAACAAAACCACAAAAATCCAACAAAGGTGGCAAGTTTTTCAAAGCCATGTCTAAATTGTCTCATTGACAAAACATCCCCAAAATTCATGGCCTTTATGTATTTAGACTTAATGATGTGTTTTGAAGCCTAATAAGTCTCGTCTTGGCCGAATATTAGGTGTTGGGATTAATTCGGCTTGATTCATCAAAAGGTACTTCACTTTCGAATTGCTGGTGCGTCAATCTGGTATGACTTGGGTCAAGTGAAATAGCTTTGGACCCACTCCATAGAAGCCCTCATGTGTTGCCATTATGCCCTGGAGTTGTGTCTCACACTCGATCATGGATTCTGTGCTAGCCCCGCCATTGCGTCTCTGATCTTCTTAGCTCTTTGGCGTATGATTGGCTCTGATGGCACTTGCAAATGCTCTACCATATTGCTGGTCATGACATCTAATTTTCCTTGAGTGGCTGGATTCGTGTCAGTTGGTCCACCAGGTCGAGTCAGGGATAAAGTCCAGATCGGTCAGAGTCGGAAAATGTCATGTAACATACATGGTATATAGTAAAGGTTACATATATATTGCATTATAGAAATCATTGTCAGTGTTGAAGTATGTATTTAAACAAAGTACTTAGTATTAAGAGTATTATGCATACATGGTTGATGAGTTGGGCAATGATCCCATGCATAAGTGTGTGTGTATATATATATATATATATATGAGATAAGAGTAGCAGTTATCAGAAGTCAGAGGCTCAAGGGAATAGTATGGTCTAGTATCTCCCAGATTGGAGGATGTTACAAAGATGGTATCAGAGCATGTTTAGGGAGTCAGTGACTGCAGTGGCAGAGTGCTGGGGTTTTATATACGCAGTATATCCGGGATACCCGTATACAAGACACTACCTCTCCAGTATTTGATCCTCGAGTACGTCCTCAAGTTCTATAGACATGTTAGTAAGATTTCCCAGACTATCCAAACAATATTTCCTTATGAAAACAACTAACTTTCTTCTAGATCCAAGTTGAGAATTCTCCTATAATTATCCTGGTTTATCACCAGGAATACAGGCAAGTTATGAGATTAGCTAGTAAAGTTTTGAGTATATTCACCCAAGGGAGTGAGAAGAGAAATCTATAAGGATAGTAAAAGAATAAGGTACAGATGTTCTAAGTAATCAGAGGTAGTAAAAAGATAGAGATATAGAAGAAAATGATAAAGAAAACACCAGAACTTATAGCAATAAAGAGCATATAACAAGTTTGAACAAGAGTAAAATGTTAAGTAAACTTGAGTAAGATTCCTTCCTTTCTATTAAGGTTCATTTCCTCATCAGAAAACTCATTCAGGTAGACCCAATAGCCATAGTATCTTTTATAGATAGCAAAGCTTTCCCCCGAATAACGATAATAGTAAAAAAAAGAAGTAAAAGATGAGGAGTAGTCAATGAAGATTCTAGTAAACCCAAGCTATCATAAAAGATGTAGAAGTTCTGAATACCCAAACCTAGATCCATGAACAAGTAAAAAGGAAAGACGTAAGGAAAAATGATTAGTTACCTTAACCAAAGAAACTGATATAAAATAAGATCTGATTTACTGAAATCCTCACCACCCAGTGATTCCAGTAAAGAAGTTGTGTTGATAAAACCTAACTCATACCTGTACGGGCCAAAATTGGGCCCAGTGATAAAATCGACATTTACCCCAGGGCCGACCACCAAACCTGGAGCCCATTAGTGAGTCCAGCCCATAGGCAAAAATATCAGACAAAGAGGCCTCATAGGCCCAAGCCCATCAACATCAAGGGAGCCAACAGACACCAGTTACCGGATCAAGAGAAGAATCAAAATTCATAAACATCATAAAGTTGACGGTTTCAGAAGATAGACAAACAAATCGTCAGTTGCCAGACATAAATCATCATAATTAAGTCACCAGTTACAACTACTCCAAACGGGCAGAAGAAAGACCCCACATCAGGGAACATATAAAAGAGATTAGCAAAGGAATGAAGAGGAAAAAACACACTACATCTATCATCAGATAAAGCATAATACTCCGCCCTCACGGCAATCAATCAGCGGTTGAGGTATCTTAAAATCTTAATCCTTTCACCTTCGGCTTATTCATAATTGGGCTGACTTGAGCGTCGGAGTGCCTACGGCTTCCACCACATCGGTGGGTAGTAACCTCCTCTTTCGCTCTACTATTATTTTGCAGGTTCGCTCATGCCCCTCAACTCATTCTTGATTGTAGACCTCGACCGAAATCAGCGTCCACAATTTGGCGCCCACCGTGGGGCTACCGAGCGGATTTTTGCAAAAACTAAACACTTTTACAAGAAACTGGAAATGGCCCCGAGCGATGAACAAACCCTGGATCCCATGACTACACAACTTGCCATGCTCCAAGAACATCTCCAAGCCCTTGAAGAGGAGAATCTGACAATGCGAAATTCCAACGAAAGCCTACAGAAAAAGCTGGAGCAGTTGTCATCCACTCCCCGTCATAACACTCAAGGTCAAACCAGCAATCCAGACGACCGAATCAATCCAACAGTCCCGCCCATGTCAGATGAGCCAAACAACAATCACCAGCCAACTTCACGTGACTCGAACTCTTCTCTCGATCCAACCCATCAAATTGCTAGCTCCATGAAAAAAGAGATGATTGAATTCAATGAAGCGATTATGTCCAGACTACCAGGAGTAAGGCTGCCAATCAGGAAGAGCAGAGCTGGAGCAATTTTTGATACCCCATTCGTGGAGTCAATAGTAGCTGTTGAGTTGCCTCGAAAATTCAGCTCGCCAGAAATGAAGCAATATGATAGGTCCACCGATCCAGACGACCACGTAATACATTACAAGTATAAGATGATGTCAACCTGCTTGTCCCCAAGCCAATGGGAAGCTGGAATGTGTAGATGCTTTGGGGAAACATTGGCAGGGCCAGCCCTTTCTTGGTTCATTAACCTGCCCTACAGGTCAATCGAGTCTTACCAGCAGCTGGCAGACAAGTTCGTGCAATATTTTGCAAGTTCTTGCAAATTAGAGAAGACCTCTGACGATCTCAATTCCATCCAGCAGAAAAGAGGAGAGTCGCTACGGAGCTACGTGGCTCGGTTCAACCGAGAGAGAATTACTATCCCAGATCTCCACCAGCCCACTGCGGTAGAAGCCTTCCGAAATGGACTACTATATGACAGTGGACTCTATAAGAAATTGACGAAATTCCGATGCTACACCATAGACCAGGTCATGGCGCGGGCCCAAGTAGAAATAAGATGGGAAGAAGATAAAAGAAACAAGAGAAGGGAAGATGTAACAAATACATGAGTGGACAGAAGGCCTGCTGCTCCCAGGCGACCCGATATGAATATTCACTCTCACAAGGAAAGGAGGAACCAACCAAGAGAAGAGCGAAGACCTTTCTACAAAGATATTGACAGACGACCAAGGCCGTACAAAGATCAAGAGGAGATGCCAGCCAACAAACCCAGGCTTCCGAACTATAACTTTACAATTTCTCTTGGGGAATTGGTCTCCGTACTCAAGAAGATGGGGAGTGAAGTGAAATGGCCTCCACGTTCCAGAGACAATCCAACCAAAAAAGACACTAGGAAGTGGTGTGAATTCCACCGAGACTACGGTCATACGACAGCGGAATGTGTAGCTTTGAGGTTAGAGGTTCTTGAATTATTGAACAAAGGTTCCTGAGGGATTTGCTCACTGAGAAGGGGAAAACAACCTTGGCGCGAAGGTACAAGAGATATGGTCAAGGAGAAATTCCAACCCCACCACCTCCAATTAATAACACTGTCAATGTTATTTCAGGAGGATCAAGAATTAGTGAACGTCATACTCGGCAGCTAAATGACATTCGAGAGCTCTGGCTAGTGATGTCTCGCATACTACAATGTCTGTAGAGAAAGTGTTCACTAATCTGACAATAGAGTTTCCAGACGACGGGGATTCACACATATTAAATCCACATCACGACGCTTTGGTCATTTCCTTACAGGTGGCAAACTTTATGATCAAACGAGTGCTGATCGACACGGGTTCCTCAGCCAATATTATTTTCGCTACAGCCCTTGCGGATATGGGAGCCGAGTTGGATAAGATAAACATGAGGACGACAGTACTAATTAGGTTTAGTGGGGAGCAAAAATTCACAATGGGGGAAATATCGCTCCCAGTCTACGTAGCAGGAGTCAACAAAATGACCACGTTCTTAGTCTTGGATAACCCATCAGCCTACAATCTAATCATGGGCAGACCTTGGATTCACAACATGAGGGCAGTCTCATCCACCTACCATCAAGTTATAAAATTCCCAACCAAGTGAGGTGTTTAAGAAGTTAAAGGTGATAGATTTGCATCAAGAAGCTGCTACTAGACGACTTTGAAGGCGAAAGCTGAGTCAGCATAGCAATTAAAGGCTGGGCCTCGTGTTCAGGATCCGACTCTACCAAATCTAGAAGACCTCGACGAGGTCCAGATTCACCCTCAATTTACAGATCACAAGGCATTGATTGGAGCTGATTTAAATCCCAAACTAAGAGCCGACTTAGTTGAATTCTTGAAAAAGCGACACGACAATTTTGCATGGTCTCACAAAGATATGAATGGAATAGACCCATAGCTCATTACTCACCAATTGCATGTGGATCCAGGCCACAACCCAGTTAGGCAGAAAAGAAGGAAGTTCGCTCCTGAGAGGAACCGAATCATAGATGAAGAGGTTCAGAAGTTATTACAGAATGGAGCAGTTAGGGAAGTACAGTTTCCAGAGTGGCTTGCGAATGTTGTAGTTGTGAAGAAAAAGAATGGAAAGTGGAGAGTCTGCATCGACTTCACGGATCTGAACAAAGCCTGTCCAAAGGATTCGTTCCCACTGCCACATATTGATTCAATGGTCGATGCTACAGCTCGACATGAGCTATTAAGCTTTATGGATGCGTATTCAGGCTACAACCAGATCCTCATGCATCAAGACGATCAAGAGAAGACAGCCTTTGTCACTAACTGAGGAATTTTCTGCTACAAGGTCATGCCATTCGGCTTAAAAAATGCGGGAGTAACATATCAACGACTTGTCAACAAGATGTTCGACAGTCAAATTGGGAAGACAATTGAGGTTTACATAGACGATATGCTGGTGAAGTCTATTAAATCAAACAACATCTCAACCATCTGGAAGAGGCCTTCGACATCATAGACAGGTAGGGAATGAAATTGAATCCTACTAAATGTGTGTTTGGTGTTGCCTCAGGAATATTCTTGGGATACGTATTCACTCGACGAGTGATAGAAGCGAATCCAGACCAGATTAAATCAGTTCTCGACATCCCCTCACCTTCCAGCCCGAAGGACATTAAGAGACTAACTGGCAGGATCGCCACGTTAAATAGGTTCATTTCCAAATCCACAGATAAGAGTTTTCAGTTCTTTTCAGCTTTGAAAAATGCGAACAACTTCGAGTGGACTCCCGCTTGTGAAGATGTGCTGAGAGGACTCAAACAATACCTCACTACACCTCATCTGTTGTCGAAGCCACTCGACAATGAAAGGCTGTACCTCTACTTGAGAGTTTCAGAGCACGCGATTAGCGGAGTCTTAGTGAAGGAGGAGACAGAAATCCAACTACCAGTCCACTACGTGAGTAAAGCATTGTTGGGAGCAGAATCACGCTACCCGTTAATGGAGAAGTTGGTATTCGTTCTAGTCACGGCCGCGAGAAAAGTCAGACCCTACTTTCAAGGACACCCGATCACGATATACACGACGTACCCTCTAAGAAGCATTCTCCATAAACCAGAAATATCAAGGAGATTGATGAAATGGGCAATTGAACTTGGAGAACATGACATAACATACCAGCCTAGGACCACAATCAAATCTCAAGCTTTGGCCGATTTCGTGGCCGACTTCACTCCCGGCCTACTTGCAGCAGCTGAAAACGAGGTCTATTCCATTCAACCAACAATTCCTTGGAAACTAACAGTCGACGGATCCAGTAACAAAAAGGGCTGCGGTCTTGGAATCATGATCACTACCCCGGCAGGCGACATTCTGCAGCAAGCAATCAAGTGTGGTTTCAGAGTTACCAACAACGAAGCAGAATACGAAGCATTGATAGTTGGGTTATCTCTAGCAAAGGAATTGGGAGCCAGAGAGATAGAAGTGAAGTCCGACTCTCAGTTGATTGTCAACCAGATCCTGAGATCCTATCATGCCCGAGGTCAAGCAATGGCTTCCTACTTACAAAAGGTAAACGATATACGGTCGACATTTGAAGAATTCTCCATAACCCAAGTCCCAAGAAGCGAAAACTCCCAAGCAGATGCATTGGCAACCCTCGGATCAACAACGGAGGGGGACAAACCACGAACAATACCTGTAGTATATTTGAGCTGGCCAGCAATCTGGAAGGAAGAGACAACTGTTGCAGCGATCGATTCAGTCGACACTTGGATGACGCCTATAGTCAAGTATTTACAAGAAGGCGTGCTTCCAGAAGACAGAATGCAAGCCAGAAAAGTCCAGAGACAGTCTGTGAGGTTCGTTGTGTTCGACGGTCAGCTGCTAAGAAGATCATTCATAAGACCTTACTTGAAATGTCTCACACACGACGAAGCGCAGCATGTGTTGACAGAGTTGCATGAAGGGGAATGTGGGAACCACTCTGGCGGCAGGAGCTTGGCTCTTCGAGCCCATTCGAAAGGATATTATTGGCCGACAAAGAGGATTGACTCAACTGAATTCACTAAAAAGTGTGGCAAGTGTCAAAGGTTTGCTCCAGTTCCTCATCTCCCACCAGAAAAATTAAATCCCATTATATCTCCATGGCCGTTTATGAAATGGGGAATGGACATAGTAGGAAAACTCCCAACCGCGCCAGGCCAACATATCTACATGCTAGTGATGACAGATTATTACTCGAAGTGGATAGAAGCTGAAGCATTCGCTAGAGTACGTGAAAAGGAAGCTCAAACTTTCATTTGGAAAAATATCATTTGTCGATTCGGCATACCAAGAGAAATTGTGACTGACAACGACTCTCAATTCATCAGCCATCACTTTCAAGACTTCTGCAGGAACTGGGGCATAAAATTGAATTTCTCAACCCCACGCTTTCCACAAGCGAACGGCCAGGCTGAGTCGTCCAACAAGACGATCCTGAACACTTTGAAGAAAAGGTTGGAGAAGGCTAAAGGCGCTTGGGCGGATGAACTCCCAGGAGTGTTGTGGTCTTACAGGACCACGATAAGATCTTCGACAGGCGAAACTCCTTTCGCTTTGGCATTTGGAACGGAAGCAGTAATTCCAACTGAAGAAGCCATCCCGTCCCCACGCTACCAATGGCTCAACCAAGAAAATAATATTCGGCTGATGAATTTCAATCTCGACACGATTGATGAGATAAGGGACCGAGCTTCCATTCGATTGGGTTCTCATCAACAAAGGATGTCCAGATACTTTGACACAAATGTCAGGAGTAGGATTTTCAAGGTTGGAGATTGGGTCATACGGAGAGTGTTTCAAAACACTAAGGAAATTGGAGATGGGAAGTTGGGTCCGAATTGGGAAGGCCCATACCTTGTCACAAAAATTGTCGGGCGATGAGCCAACAAGCTACAGACCATGGAAGGAACTCCCGTGCGCAACAGTTGGAACGCAGTCCATCTTAAGCGATTCATCCGGTAACACTTATGTTTTGTTTTTTGTTTGTTGGCAAGTTATCTTTTCCAATATTTAGCCGTCGTTATAATTATGGAATAAGGAAAATTGTAGAAGTCATTCGACTAATTGCAATAAAAGTTTATTCATTAAAATATCATTCGATATATACACAAAGCTGATTGTTAAAAACAAAATCGGCTTTTCGCCTTCCTATCCGACTACAAGAGAACATTATACAAAATGTTCAAATATTTAACATCAAACCCTTTAAATTTCAAAGACATTGGCTGGTCCTTCATCAGCAGTTGTTGGAAGAATGGTAGGAACATCTTCTTGAGTCTCGACCACCATCGTCGATTCGGTGTCGACAGCTGCTGGTCCAACATCCTCTCAATCCTCTAAATGTTTCTCGACCTCTTCCATCTCAGCTACAGGAAATGCATCCGGCTCCACCTTCTCCTTCTTCGACTCAACCTCCGGCCCTCTTTGAACACAATCTTCCTCCGTCGATGAAGAAATACCAGCAGCACGCCTTTCATACTCTCTAATCCATTTCTACGGCTTCCAGTCTACATGTTTCCCAGCAAGATATTCTCTCATTAAGTCGTATCTATTTTTCATCATGGAATCAATGGCGATATCCTACATTTGCTCTAACAATAATTCATTCTCCTTTTTAACGCTTTCAAAACTTTCTTTATAGCTATCAATTGTTAGCTCGGCCGTTTCCTTTTCCATCTTCAAAGTAGCCTTTACCTCCTTCAACTCCTTCTCGAGCCCCTTCTCATTCCTTTGAGAAGCGACCATCCCGGACTTCAGATCTGAAGCTTCCTTCCTCACCACCGACAACGTTTTCTCCAGCTCTCTGATCCTCCTCTGACTGGATTTCGCATTCTTCTGCATGTATAGACTACACTCAAGTGCCTGAAAAGATCGAGTGAGAACATCATTAAAAAAAAAAAGGTTCTACTCACTTGATAATTCAAAGCAATGGCTTTCTTCATAGCCTCCATCGGACCGATTTGTGATAACCTTACTTCATCCCCCTCCAGAAGAAGCCCTTCCACGAATGAATCAATGCTTGAAGGATCAGAAATTGCAGTCGACTCTCGTGGAACCTTTAAAATAAGGTTATCAGAGTCCTTTTCCACTTCGGCAATAGACTTCCTTTTCTTCCCCGCAGAAATCATTTCGGTCGACTTCGCCTTGTCTGCAACACCTTCACTTGAAACAACTTCCCTTTGCTGAAGACTAGTTTCTTTCTCGACTTCTGGTTCTTTCTTCTTCAACTTCCTTGACTTTCTTCTGGCTCTTCATTTCGTCGAGCGAAGCTACTGTGAATGGACTAGTCATCATTTCCTCTACGCATAAAAGTTCTTCAGGTTTTAGGGGCTCTCGATATCTAGACTCTCCATATAACTTTCCAAACGACCATCTATAATTTATCACGAGCAAAACGTCGTTACAAGAGGCCAGAATTTTACCTTCTCATTCTCGTTGATAAATTTCCTTCCACAACGGAGTTGCCCTTAATCTCTTTTCCACTAAAATGGTCTTGTAATATCTTTCCTCGGCCGACAATAATAGAATTGCTTTGGTGTTGGAGATTGTACGTGCGATCGTAACGAATGTCTTATTTCGTAGAGGATCTGCAGCAACAAGCAGATGGTTATTAGAATTCGTAAGCAAGATTCGAGGATTAAAATTTAAAGAAAAGAGCGCTACTCACTCGACAAACACCAAAATTCTGGGATTCGACCAGCCCCGGTCGATCAAAATATATCATCACCCTTCGTAAAGAAATAATCGGACTGCCAATTTCCCCTATCATTAGTCGGTAATCCAGTAACTAAATGCGTTTTCCTCTGACGGAGGATCAAAGTATATATTCCCTTCTCCTTCAAATGCTCTTTTAAATAGTACGTCGCTAAAACATCCTTAACCTCAAAAAGCACTCCCAACTCAAAAGACATACATTCAATCGACAATATTATCCTTCATGCATTCGGCATCAGCTGTGAAGGAGCAACTTTAAAATGGTCCAAAACCTCCCAAACCAGTCTCGGAATATGGAACCTCAACCCCACAAAGAATGGGCGTACGTAAAATCCATCCACCCCGGAACTTTGTAATCAATTCTTTCATTCGACGAAGGTACCCGTAGTTCCAGAGAATCGGGAAACCTATACACACACCTGAGTTCCCTTAACATTTTCCCAGTCATTCGACTAGCCGGATTTTTAGACAATAAGTTAGTGGGTACACTTGTTTAGGAAAGTCACTCGGCTCCCCGACAACAGGTAAAGACCTTAGTGGTATGGCCTCGGTAGGGATCTCCTGAGAAGGTCTGGCCAAGGTGACTATGCCATCTTTGATCAACTCTTGGTACGACCAATCTTTGTATACATCGTCCGCCTTAGTCTCACTTGAAGAAGGTCCGACATAACTATCAATCTTGGCACCTAAGCTGCCTAAGGATTCTTCACTCGACATCTTCCAAACAACAAGCATATAAATAACTAAACTCCATAGTAACCTACTTCCTAAAGATCAAATCCACAAACACGATTTCAAAAATATTCTCACAAACCCAAAGATCAAACAACCAATTTTACCTAAGAACAGCTTGAAGCTACACTATGAATGTTTAAAGAAATTGAAGAACAAGAGGAAGTTTTCGAAGAGTACCTTGAAACACTTGAGAGCTCTCCTTACTCGGCTTCCGAATGAAGCAAAATGAAGTACCCAAAGCTCTTTTATACACACTACATAAATTGGCGCCAAAATTCCCGCCAAAAACTCCTCGTGATCCACGTTAGGGTTACGATTAATGACCGGATAGAGACTTGGGAAAACCCAAGTGTCGAATAAGGAATAGAGTCAAAATAGAATTATTGAATTCAGCCGTTACATACGACATGTCGAATGAAATTACTCCTGAACCACCACCTGGTTCAGTCGACCGAGGACAACCCCCTGATGACTCATGTCGAGTCAAATAGAATTATAGAATTCACCTGTTACATATGACATGTCAAATGAAATTACTCCTGAACCACCACCTGGTACAGTCGACCGGGGACAACCCCCTGATGACTCATATCGAGTCAAATAGAATTATAGAATTCACCCATTACATACGACATGTCGAGTGAAATTACTCATGAACCACCACCTGGTTCAGTCGACCGGGGACATCCCCCTGATGACCCATGTCGAGTCAAATAGAAATATAGAATTCACTCGTTACATATGACTTGTCGAGTGAAATTACTCATGAACCACCACCTGGTTCAGTCGACCGGGGACATTCCCCTGATGACTCATGTCGAGTCAAACAAAATTATTGAATTCACTCGTTACATACGCATGTCGAGTGAAATTACCGCTGATCCATCACCTGGATCAGTCGACCGGGGACATCCCCCTGATGACTGATGTCGAGTCAAACAGAATTATTGAATTCACTCGTTACATACGATGTCGAGTGAAATTACCTCTGATCCATCACCTGGATCAGTCGACCAGGGATATCCCCTCGATGACTCATGTCGAGTCAAATAGAATTATTGAAATCACCCGTTACATACGACATGTCAAGTGAAATTACCCCTGATCCATCACATGGATCAGTCGACCGGGGACATCCCCTTGATGACTCATGTCGAGTCAAATAGAATTATTGAAATCACCCGTTACATACGACATGTTGAGTGAAATTACCCCTGATCCATCACCTGGATCAGTCGACCGGGGACATCCCCCTGATGACTCATGTCGAGTCAATTAGAATTATTGAAATCACCCGTTACATACGACATGTCGAGTGAAATTACTCTTAAACCACCACCTGGTTCAGTCGACCGGGGACATCCCATTGATGACTCATGTCGAGTCAAATAGAATTATTGAATTCACCCGGTACATACTACATGTCGAGTGAAATTAATCCTGAACCACCACCTAGTTCAGTCGACCAAGGACATCCCCCTGATGACTAATGTTGAGCCAAACAGAATCATGGAATTCACTCGTTTACATACGACATGTCGAGTGAGATTACTCTTAAACCATTATATGGTTCAATTGACACGGGACATTCCTTATAGGCTCACGTATGAGCCAAAATAAAGATGTGAGCTTCTCGTAGTCTATACGACCTGTCGATCGGGATTAACTCTCAAAGCCTTCGACAGGTTCGGTCAAACCAGGGACACCCCTAGACTCATGTCGAAGCAAAAGGAGACATAAATTCTTCCTCCCCGAGTCCATATGACTATGTTGATTAAAGTTATCTCCTGAACTACCTTAAGAACTTATCAACCAGGAATACCCATCGAAGATTCAAGATAAAAAGAATCGAAGATAAGTTCGCCCAATTCGTACGACGGAACGTCACATGGATTAGCTTTGAACCTCTGTCAGGATCAGTAAAAATAGTTATCCATGTCTTTGATTCATTCGACATGCTCGAAGGTACTCTCCAAGTCTAGGACTACCAGACTTAGAGAGTAGGGGACAAACTGTACGGGCCAAAATTGGGCCCAAGGATAAAATCGACATTTACCCCAGGGCCGACCACCAAACCTGGAGCCCATTAGTGAGTCCAGCCCATAGGCAAAAATTTCAGACAAATATGCCTCATAGGCCCAAGCCCATCAACATCAAGGGAGCCAACGGACACCAGTTACCGGATCAAGAGAAGAATCACAATTCATAAAAATCATAAAGTCGACGGTTTCAGAAGATAGACAAACGAATCGTCAGTTGCCAGACATAAATCATCAGAATTAAGTCACCAGTTACAACTACTCCAAACGGGCAGAAGAAAGACCCCACATCAGGGAACCTATAAAAGAGTGGAGCAAAGGAATGAAGAGGAAAAAACACACTACACCTATCATCAGATAAAGCATAATACTCCGCCCTCACGGCAATCAATCAGCGGTTGAGGTATCTTAAAACCATAATCCCTCCACCTTCGGCTTATTCATATTTGGGCTGACTTGAGCGTCGGAGTGCCTACGGTTTCCACCACACCGGTGGGCAGTAACCTTCTCTTTCGCTCTACTCTTATTTTGCAAGTTCGCTCGTGCCCATCAACTCATTCTCGATTGTGGACCTCGACCGAAATCAGCGTCCACAATACCTACTTTATATAAGTAATGGACTTTACCAGGACACAAAGTTTTAGAACCAGGACGTCGACACCCATTGAGATATAGACTTCTGCCCACCCTATACCAGCACTAGGTAAAGATAACCGTAAAGAAGTTCGACGAGAATTTATTCTAAGTAAGAAACAAAAAGCACTGAATGATAAACCACCCAGATGAGAACTAAGGGGTTTCAAGAGATAGAAAAGAAAGAAACCGACCTAAGCCAAAATGGATAAGTTAAAAATACATGCGGAAATCCATAGATTGGTCCAATGATAATAAAGATTCTTAGAAGTTTAAAAAGGACAGGTTTATGAGATGGGAGACAATCAGAAATTATCAAAGAATACTAGCATGAACAATAAGACTACACGGCGTAGCTGCAGCCTATAGTAAGAGCAGAGAGCATATCTAGGAAGTAGTCAATGGGAATGAGCCACAATTAGCCTTGGAAGCCCAATATGGAACTGAAGAATAAGTTATGGAATTAAATAATAAAGAAAGCTACGGGAAGCAATAAGAAAGTTTAGTATAATATGGTTTGAGACAGTAATGTAAATGGAAACTTAAACATAGTTGATCAGAATTACAAAAACCTTAAGACTTGGAATAATCGACGCAGATTCCGACAATATAAGCGATAACTCTTCTGTCCAGTAGTTCTTACCCCCATGAGGTGTATAAGCACCCAATCAGACCATCGTCGGAGTTAGATAGTTGACAGAAACATGTATTTATCCAGATCTTCAAGGAAAGCAAGTATTAACCCCTCAATTTAGAAGTTAGCAAGGACTTGAATAAGTAAAGAATAGCATCAGACAAAGTAAATAGACCACGAGACAGTTAGACAGCCGAACCATCGAGTTCAACAGAGCGTAGATAAGAAACATGAGAAAGGATAGTCTGAAGTCATGGTGAGTCGAGCCAAATATAGAAATCATCATGGTATTGGAGACCCTTAAGGGAGTTAAGGTTCAAGAGCATGAGGGGACCATGGAGAGCGATTTCCAGAAATATAATAAGAAACTCTTAAGGAGTCTTAGTGTACTGAATCAAAAGAAATAGATGGAGAGCAGTACCTAAACCAAAAAGTTAGTAGAAATATCTTAAGCAAATAAAGACGATAGAGACTCCAGGAGAGTAAAGATTAGAAAAGTTTAAGGAACCGAGATAAGGAAGAAATCTATGTAGTAGGGTAAGTTTCTTAAGGAGAAATAACAAGAGGGAATATAATAGGTCTTTGAGAAAAAGTAACGACTTAAGATAGTTAAGTAACAGACACGACATGGTAGAGTATTTTAGAGAGCATGACTCTAGAGAAGATCCATAAGAAGTAGTAGTATCACCAATAGTCAGAATGAGGATCAAGAGTGAAGTGAAGCAGGAAACTCGAGTAGTATCTAACAGAAGAATTTTAGTACGAGAGTCGATGCCATATTGGTAAATATGGGAGTTCTAGGCTTATAAATAGGTAACAAGTACAACCATTGTATGGGTAGGTAGTGAGACTATCATCACCGGGGAGACATCAGAACCAATCTCCACCCTCCAAACCCCTCTACAGACAACAGCAGCAAAGATAGACCTCAGTAATTACCTCAAAAAGATTCCTAGAAATAAATGGATACGCAGTAAAAATAGGACTGGAATATAAAAGTCTTCATATTTAGTACAAGAACGTGGTAAAGAGGAAGAAATTGGGGTTAAGTAAAAGGTTTAGAAGAAAGATAGTCTATAAGATATGATTAAGAGGGAAAGTAGTAGTTATAGACATAACCAGAGAATTGTAGGAGTTGATACCCTTGCGGATAGAATGACATAAGCATAGACCACAGAAGTTCAGGTATAAAATAGAGCAGGAAAGAAGACAAAGAACATCTAGTAGAATACTTGAAGATAGAACTGTCAAAGTAAGACGACACCAAATAAGATATCAAATAAATAATGTCAGGAGTACACATGCACTAAAATAAACTTTTTATAGTTAAGCCCAGTAGTGCTGCGGAATGGAAAACTTCTCAGCGTTGAGATAAGATTGAAAATTTCATCAAAGAATAAGACAAAAAGTATATAAGTAATTACCAGAACCAAGTAGTAGGAGTTGACATTAATAGTAAGGAATAATATCTTGAGAGTTAGAATGTTGGTGAAAACTTCGACGATGAGCCTGTAGTATATAGAGAGCTTAATTATAAAATACTAGTCCCTCGAATCGATAGAGATTAAAAAACGTAAAGACAGAGCTATTAGTGATTAAAAATTAGTAGAAAATAAATAAGACAGTTAAGCAGTAAAGTTAAAAAGATTAATGCCAAGTTCAGGTTGAGCATATAGATTTTATTAGAAATAAGGATTGTTCTTAATCTTGAGCTATGGTATAACATGAAGAAACTTAACAATAGAAAGTATTATCACCTCTAATAATGAGTAGGCACTAGATGAGAAGGGATGAGAGAAAGAGAGAGAAGAATTTAAGCCACACTTGAAGTTGGGGAAAAAAAATTATCGGTTGAGGTATCAATAACAGTAGTGATACATTAAGAGGGAAGAGTACCAGGAACCCTAAGTGACATTTTAAATTAGCGTTATCATAGCAAAGAATATAAAGGCTAAAGAAATGATTCAGCATGAATGGTCGTGGATATGCCCCTATTAGCATAAACATATTGAATTCAAGAAGTACTTTACAAGTTAAATACATGTACCAATTCGAAGGAAACCTAAGTTCAGATCATGAGGAATTGAGTATTTCTATTACACCCTGCAAGACATTATATAGTATGAAACAAAAGATAGGTATAATTTTATGAAGGATACCATTCATTAAGAAGTCTAGAGATATAGCACAAACCCTTAGAGCTGATCATTATTTACAAGAATCAAATGGAGTATATCGATGTAAGAGATTTCCAAAAGTCTTAGTATCAAGTTTTTGAACAAGGTAGTAAAGAAAAGTAATGGGAAATAAGAGCAAAAAATGTCAGACACCTTCAAACCAAATTAAGCCTAAATCGTTTAGCATCAGTATGGATTCAAGGACGAATCATATTTAAGGGGGGAGAATTTGTAACGACCGGTAATCTCGACGACCGGTGATATCTACTACTGTTTCATTCTGGAAAGAATATTACATAATATAAGTTATGTTGAATACTTATACACTCATGAAGTGACCTTGGGGACAATCAATATTCCTCGAAATTCTGATATGAAATTGAACGATGTTCTACTCCGGACAACCCATGGTGTTTGGGCCGTACTTTTCTCATACAAACTACGATTTTTATGAATTTTATATCACCGGAAATATGAGATCGAGAGCTATAATTTTTCGCGTTGAATACTTTTCCAAATTTAAACAAGAAACAAGTTGAAAATGCAAGCCAAAAATTTGGATGGATTGTGCTTAAGGATGAATCTAGAGAATTCTCCAATTCTCTAAATTTTTCCAACACTTTTCATTTTAAAATTTATATCCATTTAGTCATATATCCCCCTACTATATATATATAAGGGACACTATTCCTTAACCCTTAAAAATTGAGAGAGAAAGAATAAACGTTTGAGAAAGAAGATGGAGAATGAAGAAGAAGAAAGAAAAAGGAAGAAATGAAGAGGAATGAAGAAGAATCAAATGTCAATGCTCATACATCAAGCAAAGAAGAAGATCAACAATCATTGGAAACTTGAGGAGTGTGAAGAAATCAAGAGAAAGAAGATCATCGCAGGAACCGCAATTCCCTTCGACGAGTGGCATAACACCAGCCAAATTTCAAACCAGTGAGTGGACACATTTTTTTTAAGTTGATTTTTCATTTATATTGTTTCAAGTAAGGACTTATTTTATGCATTTAGGGCGTAAGTTGATTTTTATTACAGCTATTTCATGAAAGATCATGTTATAAGAGACGTTTTAGAAATATATATTTTTAAAGCATGAATTTTATGATTTTTCGAGGCATGGGGGAAAAATCCACCTCATTATGTAACTTGATACAGACATGGATATGTAGAGGACTGGGGGACGGCGATACGTAATGCCCCCAGATCCTAGTTCAGGACTAGGGATGACAGATGCCCCTAGATCCTAGTTTTAAAACTTGGAGAGTAGCATAGATTCGTACCCCCGGTTCTAGTTCAGTGGCTTGGGGGACGACGATACGTAACTCCCCAAGACCACTAGTTTCAGTGATAAGAGTGGCATGTTTTGGGGACGGCGATACGTAACGCCCCAATGTCATGGATTTGCATTTCTGGCTCTAGTTAGGCATATGGAGGGACGGCGATACGTAACGCCCCCATATGTCAGGTTTTCAGAGACATACATCAGTTTTTAGAAACAGTTTTCAGAAATAGATATTTCAGAAATAGTTTTCAGAACAGATCTTCTAATACACTAGATTTTCAAAAGTAGAATCCAGAGAGAAATTTTCTAAAAAGGAAAGTTTTCAGAAACAGCAGTTTTATAAAAGACTTTAGGGAAAGATAAGTTTTACAAAATAGATTTCAAACAAGATTTTTAGAATGAGAGTTCAGAGTTTCCAAACAAGAAAAGAATTTTCTTATAAGATTTTCCTGGGAAGATTTTAGTTTTAGAACCAGACATTTTCATAATAGTATTTCAGTTTTTGTTTTAAATCATCCACTCACTTAGATCGTTCAAACGGTCTAACCCCCTCACTCCATGTTTCTCTGTTTTGCAGGTATTCTCGGAGGATGAGCTCAGGAGGATGGATAATGATGGCAGTCACTAGGGAGTTGGTCCACCAGGTCGAGTCAGGGATAAAGTCTAGATCGGTCAAAGTCAAAAAATGTCATGTAATATACATGGTATATAGTAAAGGTTACATATATATTGCATTATAAAAATCATTGTCAGTGTGATATATAAGATAATAGTAGCAGTTATCAGAAGTTAAAGGCTGAAGGGAATAATACGATTTATTTCTTGCGGTAGAATCTCCCAGATGGGGGATGTTACAGATGATGTGTAGGAAAGCGGCCGCGAGTGCGCAGCGGAAAATAAAATTATTATTCCGCTTTTCCTTGCCCAAGACCCATTTGTTTTTATTATTCTACAAGCCCAGGCATGTTACTATATATTCTAAGAATAAAACTCATAGAACATGCAAAGAATATAAGCCTAAACATGCTAACTATCATAATAACTCTAATTAAAATAAAGAAAGAAAAAGACTTACTTGAACCGTAGATTCCTCCAATCTACAAGCTTTTCTCGAACTCAACAAGCTCATCCACGTTCCAAAGAGCCACCCAAGTGTGTGGCCTCCAAAGATGCACACACCAAAGCCAAAACTCAACGGCAAGACTACACCTTGAGTGCACGAGTATTTTGCCCTTGGTGCTAGCCTAGGCAATACCTCAAAACTTTTAACTCGAGGTTCCTCTAGTCAATTAGACTTAAGGATCCTCAAAATCAGTGGCTTACTCTTAAAATTTAGATTTGCTCACTTATATAAACCCAAGATATGAAAGGTTTTGGTGTAAAAAATTTGTGAAGAATTCTTTGGGTTTATATAGTGCTCCAAAGACAACAAAATTAATTAAGAATCTGATGTGGGATAAAAGTTAATTTAATCTTAGCCATTGGATCTTAATTTAGTGGTTTAATGAGACTATAAAACCCTAATAAGAGTTTGGGCCGAATTGGAATTCAAAACAAATAAAAAAAAATTACTATTCATGTGAATAGTAATTTTTTTAATTCCAATTCACAATGTGCCCTATCGTCATTCACCAATCCCTAAGCCAATATGGAACCTCATATATGATCTGTTCAATAATTATACACATTGAACCATTTATGAACAATTCCTACAGCAATCATAAATGCTGTTATATTTGTATTGTGCACTGTTAGCCATTGATTTCGACTTTGTTGTGTGTGACCTTTTGGGTTCCCCTCAAGTTGGACATGAAATAAATCGTGATAATTTAATCGAATATAAATTATCCTCCGATCAGATGTTCGTTCGATTTCAATGACCAAGGTTGACATCTAGCAACATGCCAAGACCCTCAAATGAGAAGGAAATATATATATACCCATTATGTATGCGATTAACCTATGATACGGTCTCTCGCCTCACTGTATCCCCAACTATTGACCTAGGGTACGGAAAATGTCTACCCATATGGTCAAATGTATGATGTTGATAGTGTCATGAATCGTGCTAACCCAAGAATCTCACATGATTCTTTCTCTGTGGCCACAGTCTCAAGCATTGATCACACATATCAACCCGCAAACTGGAATATTACTCTTATAAGAAAATATTATCCGAGAGAGTGGAAATTCTCTGTTATATCTTTACAAACTTCACGTGTTTCAACAAATGACCCAATCATACCTTATGACCGGATCTTTTGAACCGGGGGAGGAGAATGTCAAAGTTATTTGATCCACACATAAGATTGTAAAGACATCAAGTCTAGGACTAGTCATATAATCGATACATGAAAGTTCTCACAGACACATGGGATAAACACTCTATATGAAATCTTTCGGCGGTCAGTTCGATGGACACGAGAAACTCATGCATCCATGTGATACCCAAGCGGACGGATCTCCGTTAGTAGCCTATGAGATCAGCTACCCCACTTAAGGGCGGATCATATCATCATGCTAGTCTCTCCGCTTTGTGAACGCCTAGATTATTCATAAAACTATGACTAGGAATATTTAAGAGTAATGATTCTCATAAGGCATGGAAGCCATTGTCTTATTACTCCAAGTGCTTTATTACAGTTTTGGTGATTCATATAAGTTATGTAAGACAAGTATAATAAAGATTGTCATTTTATTAATTAATGAAAATATTACAAATACATGTACATATAGCCCATCCACAAGTTGCGTATAGGGCATATCCCTAACAATCTCCTCTTTGCTCTATAGCCAACTAGTATGAATATGGACATCATACTCTCGGGTGTGCCTATCATGCTTTTCTTGAGTCAGCCCTTTAGTCAGAGAATCTACAAGATTATCTTCTGTGGGTATTTTCTCTATAATAACTTCTTTTCTCTCAACAATCTCCCTGATGAGATGAAATTGCCTGAGAACATGCTTGGATTTCTGGTGGGACCTTGGTTCATTTGATTGAGCAATGGCACCCGTGTTGTCACAGTACATCGTGACGTCATTCTTTATCGCGGGAAGCATTTCCAGCTCTGTGATGAACTTCTTTATAAAGACCACTTCTTTAGCTGCCTCAGATACTGTAATATACTCGGCTTCAGTGGTGGAGTCCACTGTAGTTGACTGCTTTGAGCTTTTCCAACTAACAGCACCGCCATTCAAAGTATATAGATATCCCGTTTGTGATCTGTTGTCATCCCTTTCGGTCTGAAAGCTCGCATCACAGTAACCAATAACTTTCATCTCAGAATAATCTCTGTATGTCAAAAACACATCCTTAGTTCTTCTTAGATACTTGAGGATTGTTTTGACAGCTGCCCAGTGTTGATCACCAAGATTTGCCTGATACATGCTCGTTATGCTAAGAGCATAAGAGACATCAGGTCTTGTACATAGCATGGCGTACATGATCGATCCTATTACTGAAGCATAAGAGATCCTACTCATACGCTCTCTATCAGAATGAGTATGTGGACATTGCTTCTTAGATAATTTGATTTCATGACAAGTAGGTAAATTACCTCTTTTGGAATCTTCCATTTTGAATCTTTTCAAAACTTTATCTATGTGCGTAGATTGAGAAAGTCCTAACAACCTCTTAGATCTATCACGGTAGATCTTAATGCCGAGGATGTAGGCTGCTTCTCCCAAATCTCATAATCAAAGTGTGCAGCTAGTGCCAGTAAAATTCGAATGGACTTTATCATTGCAACAGACGAGAAGGTTTCCTCATAGTCAATTCCTTGGATTTGTCTATAACTTTTCGCCACCAACCTAGCCTTATAGGTTTGGATGTTGCCTTCTGCATCAGTTTTACGCTTGTAAATCCACTTGCAGCCTATGGGTTTTATCCCTTCAGGTGCATCTACCAAGTCTCAGACTTGATTCTGATACATAGAGTCTATTTCGGATTTCATGGCCTCAAGCCACTTGACTGAATCAATATCACGCATTGCTTCGTCATAACTGGTGGGATCGTCATTATCAATGACCTGATCATGTTCCTCATCAATATGGAAACCATATCTTTCAGGCTCATGTCTTTCCCTACCAGACCTTCTAAGTTTATAACCTTGTGGTTGTTCCGTCGCTGCCCTTTTGAGGGGCCTGAGGTTTAGTTCTATGTTAGTTTGTTTTTCTTGTACCTCATCGAGGTCAAGTCTACTCCTACTATATTTCTTGAGAATGAATTCATTCTCTAGAAATTTAGCATTTCGTGAGATAAATGTTCTTTGTTCATTTGGGACGTAGAACACGTATGATCTTGAGTTCAAAGCATAGGATACATTTAACTGTCCTATCATCTAATTTGTTAGTTTGTGTGAGCTTAACATATTCGTCACATCCCCAAACTCTTAGATAACTAAGACTAGGACGTTTCCCAGACCATAACTCCTATGGTGTTTGACTAAAAGTCTTGGAAGTAACTTGGTTTAGTAGTAGTGTTGCAGTTTCTAAAGCAAGACCCCAAAATGAAATAGGTAGATCTGTGTCTGGCATCATTGATCAGACTATATCTAATAATGTCCGATTTCTCCTTTTGGAGACCCCATTATGCTGTGGAGTTCCTGGAGGAGTCTACTGGGAAACAATGCAATTTTCTCTCAAGTAATCTTGAAATTCGTTGCTTAAGTATTCATCACCTCGGTCAGACCTTAGTGACTTAATACTTTTATTAAGCTAGTTTTCTACTTCTACCTTGAAGTCTTTGAATTTATCAAAGGCTTCAGATTTGTACCGCATAAGGTACACATACCCATATCGCGAATGATCATCGATAAAGGTAATGAAGTATGAGAATCCACCTCTAGCGGTGACTGATATTGGTCCGCATACATCAGAGTGTATGAATTCTAATGTCTCCGCTACACGCTGTCATTTACCTTTGAAGGGTAATTTGGTCATTTTACCAAGTAAACAAGACTCACAAGTTCCATAAGGTTTATATTTGAAGGGTCTGAAATACCCATCCTTATGTAGCTTAGTTAATCTTGTTTCATTGATATGACCTAAGCGATTGTGCCATAGAAGTGATTCATTGAGATTATTCGAGTTAACGTTGTATATATTAGAGGTTGAACATTCTTTGTTAGTTTGTAAGACATAGATACCATTATTCAAAATACCATCTCCATATTTTATTTCATTGAAATAAATAGAACATTCATTACAACTTATTAGGCATGAAAAGCCTTTATTACATAAAGAAGAAATTGAAATGATGTTCTTTACTAGAGAAGGTACATAAACACAATCTTCTAAGTCTAAACCTAAACCATTCGGCAAAACTAATGAATAAGTCCCCATGCACAATGCAGCCAGTTTTGCTCCATTACCAATGTGTAAGTCAACCTCCCCATGACGGAGTCTCCTACTGTTTCTCAGGCCCTGCACATTGTTACACAAGTGAGTCCCACAACCGGTGTCAAGCACCCAAGTAAAAGGTTCAGAGTTTTGAGAATATAGTTCAATCATATACAATATACCTGAAGCATTGGGCTTTTTGGCCTCTTGGGCTTCCCTAGCTTCCTTGGCTTTCAAGGATCTGCGGTCTTTCTTCCAATAACCCTTCTTTCCACAAAAGAAACATTTACCCTTTCCCTTTTTTTCTTCTCCACCTTACCATTGGGCTTTAGGTGATCTGGAGCCTTGGCCTTGTCCTTATTTTTCTTTGGGCCTCGTGGCTTCAGGTCCGTACCCGTAAGCATGAAGGAGGTTTTAAGCTCCGATTTCAAGTCATTCTCTGCTTGCTTTATCAGATTGTGCAATTCTGCTAAAGTAGCTTCTTTATCAGACAGATGAAACTGCATAATAAAGTTAGAGAATTCTTTTGGCAAAGACTGAAGAATTAGATCGTGACCTATCTCATGATCCATGATGAACTCGAGGTTGGCCAATTTTTCAATGTGGCCAATCATCTTAAGCACATGTCCACTAACAGATCCTTCCTTATACCTTGTTTGGAATAAGACACATGACACTTGGAATCTCACGGTATGAACGGAAGTTGCATACAACTCATTCAAGTGAAAGATGATGGTTTGAGCATCCATATCTTCGTGAGCTTTCTGAAGTTCGTCCGACATAGAGCCAAGCATTATGCAAACTGCTTGCTCATTATCATCGATGTGTTTCTTCCAAGCATCAAATGTATCTTGGTCAGCATCTTATGCGGGTTCAGGGGGAAATGGTCTTTCAAGAACATAGAAAATATTTTCTTGTCATAAGATAATTTTAAGGTTTCTAAACCAGTCATTGTAGTTGTCCCCTTTGAGCTTATGCTCATCAAGGATGGAACGAAGTGATACTCTATTTTCCATTTGAATGTTTGTGAAATATTTTAACCCACCTTTAAGAGAAAATATTAAAATTAGGAATATGTTTTCATTAATGTTTCATAATAACATGGGCTTTTAATATTATGAAGTTGCTCCCACTCAATTATTTTAAAATTTTTCTAATAAGATAGAAAGGGCGTTTCCCAACGGTTCTTCAAGACAAAATGAGTCCATTATTTGAAGCCAGCCGAAAAACGGATGCGCGCTACTAGGCGCTACGGCGCATTCATACCTCTTTCTTTTCGGTTTTTTTTCAAGTATTTATCTAAAAGCAAATCGCATCAACCCCAATATGATGGATTTCTTGTGGGCAATGATCCCATTATCATCATTTCATAACTCCGACTAGAGCCGGTCGTTATAAAATACGATAATTAGGTAGGTTCCCAACCAATTCATGATATAAATCACAATTCCTTAATCATTGGGTAGACAATCAAACATGCCATAGCTTATGCTAGTCCCTGTGGACATCCAATCTTTGCCACTAAGTTATAAGACCACGCTAAGGGTCGCTGCATCTTATGACTCAAAAAAGTCAAACCATTGTCAATAGTACGATTTAGGGACAAATTGGTATTGGTCAGTCTGGTAAAGCCTAGTCCTGCCAATACGGTTTAAGCCCTTTGGGTCTATACTTTACAATGGGAGGCAAATTTTAGACTTAAATTATTATTGAGGATTTTAGCAAGTTTAAGTGAATAACTGTCAATTTATTCCTCCATTGAAAATTCCCCAGAGGGAGGGTGGAGCGAACTCTCTTAAATACCCTTACCTCTTAGATCTTATTGCCTTGGTGGCAGGAATAAACAATAGATCCTCCAAATTAGTCCAACACTTTAAATATGCTTTAAGGTAAGCTTTGAGTAAATGATTATCTAGATGTCTTCACAGCTTTTCCTTTTGGCTATAAAAAGGTAGTGAGTGAAGGAAAACACTAAATCATTATCTAACACTAGTAATACCTTTGGTTAAATTAACTTTAGTTTGGAAAGTTTTATTAACCCATTGGTCCCAACCCACTTGTATCTTTTATAATGTCTTTTATTATAAACAAGTGATTTATATTTATTAGCCTTAAAGGTAATAAATCTCTAAGTTCATCACGGAATAATTACTTAGCTAAGGGATAAGCAATATACTCTCTATTTCTTATAAAGTCTCTAGATGCTTGCACCCTAAAATAATCATGCAATTCTAATCATACATAGAATCATCAAGCATATGAGTTCTAATATGTTGGAATTATTTTAGGCATTAAATAACTTTGATTAATATTTAATTATGATATTGCATTTTATTTTTTTCAAATAATTTTACTATTCACGTTTTTCTACAGACGAGAGAACTTTAAATGCAATTTCACAATTCAAATCTTAACCAAATCATGCAAAACTTGTGCCTAAAATTAATTTCAGGGTGTTAGCTTTCCAACGAGATTTTAAACACCCAATTTCGAGTTCAAATGAGTGAGAAATAATCAAAATAAAAACGGCGCGCTGATACCACTGTAGGGAAGCGCCTGCGAGTGCGCAGCAGAAAATAAAATTATTATGCCGCTTTCTCTTTACCCAAGACCCATTTTTTTTATTCTACAAGTCTAGGCATGTTACTATATATTCTAAGCATAAAACTCATAAAACATGCAAAGAACATAAACCTAAACATGCCAACTATCGTAAGAACTCTAATTAAAATAAAGAAAGAAAAATACTTACTTGAACCGAAGACTCCTCCAGTCCTCCCTCCAATCTACAAGCTTTTCTCTAACTCAGCAAGCTCTTCCACGTTCCAAAGAGCCACCCAAGTGTGTGGCCTCCAAAGATGCACACACCAAAGCCAAAACTCAACGGCAAGACTACGCCTTGAGTGCACGAGTATTTTGCCCTTGGTGCTAGCCTAGGCAAATACCTCAAAAATTTTAACTCGAGGTTCCTCTAGTCAATTAGACTTAAGGATCCTCAAAATCAGTGGCTTACTCTTAAACTTTAGAGTTGCTCACTTATATAAATTCAAGATATGAAAGGTTTTGGTGTAAAAAATTTGTGAAGAATTCTTTGGGTTTATATAGTGCTCCAAAGACAACAAAATTAATTAAGAATCCGATGTTGGATAAAAGCTAATTTAATCTTAGCCATTGGATCTTAATTTAGTGGTTTAATGAGATTATAAAACCATAATAAGAGTTTGGGCCGAATTGGAATTCCAAACAAATAACAAAATTTTTTTTTACTATTCACGTGAATAATAATTTTTTTATTCCAATTCCCAAAGTACCCCCTATCGTCATTCACCAATCCCTAAGCCACTATGGAACCTCATAAATGATCTGTTCAATAATTAAACATATTGAACCATTTATGAACAATTTCTACAACAATCATATATGCTGTTAAATATGTATTGTGCACTGTTAACCATTGATTTCGACTTTGTTTTGTGTGACCTTTTGGGTTCCCCTCAAGTTGGACATGAAATGAATCGTGATAATTTAATCGAACATAAATTATCCTCCGATCAGATGGTCGTTCGATTTCAATGACCAAGGTTGACATCTAGCAACATGCCAAGGCCCCCAAATGAGAAGGAAAAATATATATACCCATTATGTATGCAATTTACATATGATACGGTTCATCGCCTCACTGTATCCCCACCTATTGACCTAGGGTACGGAAAATGTCTACCCATATGGTCAAATGTATGATGTTGATAGTGTCATGAATCGTGCTAACCCAAGAATCTCACATGATTCTTTTGCTGTGGCCACAGTCTCAAGCACTGATCACACATATCAACCCGCGAACTGGAATACTACTCTTATAAGAAAATATTATCCGAGAGAGTGGCGATTCTCCGTTGTATCTTTACAAACTTCATGTGTTTCAACAAATGACCCAATCATACCCTTATGACCGGATCTTTTGAACCGGGGAAGGAGAATGTCAAAGTTATTTGATCCACACATAAGATTGTAAAGACCTCAAGTCTAAGGACTAGTCATATAATCGATACATGAAAGTTCTCAAAGACACATGAGATAAACACTCCATATGAAAACTTTTGGCGTCAGTTCGATGGACACGAGCAACTACTGCATCCATGTGATACACCAAGCGGACGGATCTCCGCTAGTAGCCTATGAGATCGGCTACCCCTCTTAAGGGCGGATCATATCATCATGCCAGTCTCTCCACTTTGTGAACTCCCAGATTATTCACAAAACTATGACTAGAAACATTTAAGAGTAATGATTCTCATAAGGCATGGAAGCCACTGTCTTATTACTCCAAGGGCTTTATTACAGTGTTGATGATTCATATAAGTTATGTAAGACACGTATAATAAAGATTGTCATTTTATTAATTAATTAAAATATTACAAATACATGTACATATAGCCCATCCACAAGTTGGGTATAGGGCATATCCCTAACATGATGATACACCAGAGTTGTACTTGGAATGTGAGCAAGTATGGAGAATTAAAGATGGAGTGGGTGACCTTTTCTGAAGCTAATGCATTACTAAGTAAAGCCATCGCATGCAACATGTTATTTGGCAATAAAATTCCAATTTGGTTTCTTCAATCACTTGGTTTCTTGTTCTTTAGAATTTAAAGTCAAAGTTACAGTTGAATTATTGCACCACTTTGTTCATGATTTTGATTGATGCCCCTCATATGTTGAAATTTGTATGAGAAAACTTTGCAGAAGTGCTGAAGCACCTCTACAAATAAAGGGTGCCCAACAATTTAAAGTTCATGCTTTCTTCTGAATTTCTCTTGTAGAATTTGTGAGAGAATGTCTTGTTTGTTTTATTTTTTAAGTTTTCTTGTAATTTTTTTTCCTTTCAATAATAAAATTATGTGTGTTTTTATTCAAATCATGAGTAGCTAATTTCATCATGCTGGGGTAAAGGGTGAAGCTTTTAATATGAAAATATAGATTAATCTTATTTATATTATAATATAAAAATTATAATCTAATTATTAATATTTAATTTAAATCTAGATTAATTATTGACAAACTTTGTTACCGCCTATATAGCTGGTTTATTTATTTGGCATAATTAAGTACCTAACTGAACTTATTATAAACAAATATTAATTATCACCACCTTTATGTCTGGTTTTATTTGTTTTGGCATAATTAATTCCTGAAATAAATTAACTGGGTAATAATGACAATTTATATATTATAAAAAGAAAGATTTCTAAATTTGAAATATTAAAAGTGGATCATCTAGCCCCCAACATTTTATTTTATTATTGCAGTCTAATTTAAAATTTTCAATCACTTCAAACAATTCACTCTTTTTATTTTTACTTGAATTATTATTTTATCTTATTAAATCTATTCCCAGTGGATCGACCTCGGGCTTATCGGGTTATTTTATTTGTAACATCCCCATTCCGGAGATGCTAACAACAGGGAATAAGCTGTCATATCCCCCTAAGCCTCTGACTTACTGACTGTGAACATCAATACTAATCCATCTCAAATACAAACTCATGCATAGGGACCATTGCCTAACTCAACAACATAGAATGCGTTTTAATGCTTATAACAGTGTACTAAAAAATACTTCTCTTTACAACTCCGTTCATGGACACTCTTATCACATTACAATGACTTATACAATACTACTGTCTGATATGCAACTTTACTTAACACTTATTGAACTGAACTTCTGAACTCGACCTGGTGGACTCAACACTCTAGTGACTGCCATCAGTATCCATCCTTTCGAGCTCGTCCTCCGGGTAAACCTGCAAAACAGAAACACTGGGAGTGAGGGGTTAGTGTTAGGGTTGGTGCTCAGAGTGCCAATCCGAATTGTATTTATGTCCGACTCATGAATACGAACAATTCATTTTTCCATAATATTACTTATTTATGGTAATATCTCTTGTTTTTATATACATATTCGATCTAATTACGATTAGATTGAAACTAAATATGATTTAGTGACATGTATATATTAGACAAAGACCCGATAATATATTTTGTAGTGCGCAGTTACAAAGTAGTTTGTAATTGACATTGGGAAGTGTCACTACTAGAAGTATATTATCAAATAAAGTTCCTGGTCAAGATTTACTAACACGGGTCGATTAGTAAAATCTGCTGAGACCAGTACATGTCCTATATCGTGACTTGGTCCGATGAATTATCCCAATGAACCATGAGTCTCGGGAGACTCGTATAGACATGTAGGTGTTTATTTGATAAACATTGAATGACTCATCGAAGATTTCCCAATAGATGGTACACCAACGTCAATATGAATCTTCTCGAGTCGAGTAGCATAGTGGTCCTTCGACTTGAGATACCACTGTGGATATATGAGATATCTTTCATACTTTGATGGCAGTCACATCACCGATCTATTTAGATCAGACCTCCGCCTGTTCGTTGGGTGTGGACTGATGCTCATGATATCCTGTGAGTATTAGATAGAATTCGTCAGTCCTGTGTACATGGCATAGATATCATGTACGTATTTGCAATCTAGTAAATCCATGGTTGTGGTATATTTCGGAAGCGAGTTCCGAGTGTTATTTAGAGATCGTAAATTTAAAAGTCGACTATATTATTTATACCTTAGAGATTTGACGTTCTTATCTATATCCTCGGTATAATATTGATAGCCTGTGACGTAGGGATTATACGTATGCAATGACCTCAACTTGCATAGTTTAGCGAGATTATCTGTGGTCATCATAATTCATGAGTGGGTGAATTATGGACACGAAATTGGATTCTGTGACGGATAAACCTAAACTTAGAGAGTCTCACAATATGAAGTGTACTCATTGAGCACCTGGGCAACGCGTTATGAATAATATAGATTATTCATAATACTTCACCGGATTAAATGAGCTAATTCGAATCGTTTAAATCAGTTAAACGAAAATACATGGATTATGGGCATTTCGGTCATTTGATAATTAATATGTATTTGTATTTGATACAAGATTTGATTTGATACATATTAATTAATTGTCAAATGAGACTTTGACACCTGCCATTAATATATGTATTTGTTATTTAATGTAAATAAAAATACATTTATAATAATAATCGCATTAATTAATTATTTAGATATTTAAATGTTAAATATCTAGATAATTAAATTATTTCAATATTACATAATTGTTATGCAATATGTTTGATTATTATTGGTTACATATGACATGATTTTATTAAGCTTAAAGTTTACCAATTGGATTTGTGAACTTAAAAGCTTATTATTAATTAATTAGATTAAAAATGACCAAATGACCAAAATGCCATTTCCCCTCCTACAAAGTCGGTTGTGCATCCTATTTAAAGTGATAAAATTTTGTTTTCTCATTAAGAACTAGCCATGGCCGAACCTCTCTAGTAAAAAAGCACCCAAATATTTGTTTGAAGAAACAAGGAAAAAGTGAAGAAATCAAGAAAAAAGTTTGAGGAAATTGCAAGATTTGAGGTACTCTTCAATAATCTTAAACTTAGAAAGCTTGTTTCATGTTCTTTAATATCTAGAATTGTCCTAGGGTTTCTTCCTTTCTTATAATTTGGGACTTTTTGATTTGGAGGATGAATTTGGAGGCTAGATGCATCTGTGAAGTTGGATTGGATAATATTATTGTAATATTAGTTCAATTTTATCATTTGATGACTTGTTGCCATTCTAGAGTGTTATGACCACTCTTGTAACTCCTAGAATTTTTCTTGAGTTCTTCATAGGCGGTGGCTTTGGTTGGTGTTAATGTTGATATGATTAATGTTGAGAAAATTGGATTTAAAGCATGAAAAATGATATTTTTGGTTACCAAATCAGATCTGGATTTTCTGTGATTTTGGTGATGAAAATTATGTTGTATAAATGTATTGTATGTGTTTTGGGCATTGGAACAATTGCCGAAAATTATTTCGGAGTTGAAATATGCAAAAACAGCGAAAAACGGCGTTACTGGGTGAGTTTCGGGCTTACCGGGTGTCCGTTGTCCAAACAGTGAATTGGCCACTGTTTGGGCAGCCCATGAACTTCCGCAGTACTATTTGGGCTGACCTGGCCAGCCCTCATGTGTATTGGTTGGTCGGTTCAAACAAAAATGTGTTTTATGCCATTTTACGAAAAAACATTTTTGTAAACATTTCGCGATGTTTCTAACCTATTTATGTCGTTATTTGATATTGAATAAATATTTTTAGGTGAAATATGAATGAATTATTCATATTGGATATTGAATAATTTATTTGGTATTTTTAAAAGTTTTTAAAGTTA
Organism: Zanthoxylum bungeanum; assembly: GCA_019454045.1. Lineage (NCBI taxonomy): Eukaryota > Viridiplantae > Streptophyta > Magnoliopsida > Sapindales > Rutaceae > Zanthoxylum > Zanthoxylum bungeanum. The sequence continues at coordinate 67,538 of SKCR01026261.1, read as the reverse complement.
CGATTTCGCCTGAATCGCGAGCTTTCGCTGCGCCCGCAGTAAAACCCCAACAAAAATGGTATCATAGCAGGTCTGATCCTTCATCCATTACATTTTTCATGCTTGATATATGATATATAATCCAATTTTGATATTTGCACAAGCATGGAATTTAGACTTTTCTTAATTTTTCGGTTCTACGCTAACGGAAAACATAACGCAGATTTAATGGTTAAGTTAAGTTTTGTTTTCCCGGGTAGAATTGAACTGTTGAGAAATTGATCTAAATTAAAATATGTATTTGATGTAGAGTAAAGTCCTTCTTTAGGAATATCCCCGCTTAAATAAGGCATTAAAGTAACTAGTATTATGAATACTTGTTTCTTGGTCCGCCTTGTCAGTACGGATGCAAATGATTTCCTGATGCTATAGTTGTATCGTGCTAAAGCTGTGCAGTTATGGCTGATGGTAGTTCATTTGTGCCTGTAGAACTTATATGATAAGAGACAAGTTCAAGTAAAAGTGGAAATCATAAACGTGCCAAAGCTGTCAGGACTACATCGGTAACTTAAGTTTGTCACTGACAAGTGAAGCCTTGATAAGCCTCCTTATGAACGTGCCAAAGCTGTCATAACGAGAAACGGTCAGGACCAAAATCATGAGTCACAATGAGTGTGATTTACAATGAGTTGTCTACCTGTGAATATACGTAGGCGATAACATGCCAAAGTTGTGAGTCGAAATATATTCATGGGGTCCACTTCTCATTATGAAATTCAATTTAATTATTGGATTCCCGTTTTCCGTTGGGGATTACGGTATTATGTAAAGTAGTGGGAGACACTGCTGGGTTAAAAATCCATAACTAAGGCAGTGTGTAATATTATGGAAATTGGCGCTTATGTTTCCTTTATTCTATTGTGTATATAGAATTAAACTTCTAATCCATTGCATGCATATTTATATATATGTTTTCTGACTTCACTTATGATTGCAGTTTTCTAGAATAGGTTCTAAATTAAGAGTATGCTTGGAATTGTTAGATTAGACAAAACCATCAGGAACTGTTGTTCCGATTTTCTTGGAAAATCAAGATGGTTAGTGACTTAGTTACTAAGTCACATTAGGTAATCTAAATAGATATCCGTTTTAGGATATAATAGTCTAGAGAGAATAGTTTCTTTTGTAGTAAGAATTGGCCTGAATTAGTTCATGTCTCGAGATTATTGACTGGCATTAAGAAAACCCCATTAGATATTAGTTTATTTGATAATGACGTTTCTTGGCTTTAGTGACCTTTAGAGGTAATGTGTCTGACACAGTTTTCTAATCAGTTATTTGCAATTGTTGTGAATAGTTGAAGGCAAATTATAAAGCTAAAGAAAGGAGATGTGTATAGTTATGTGTAGAGAATACTGATTCTCACAACACGAGAACTATAATTATTGGATATCAGATCTCCCGTCTAGTTATTTAAAATATTTTTTAATGATTGTTTTGATATTTGATATCAGAACTTGCGACTATTGGATAGTTACTTGTTCTTTATAAACAGTTATTTCATATTTTAATATGAATATTAGTGTCATTGATGAAGAGATAAACATTAAGAAAAATATTCGGTTAACTAAATAATTTAGAACAGTGCTTTATGAGATTTTATCACATAAGTATTAGATGCTTATTCCGTATGGTAAAGGATGGTCTGATACGAGATCACACAACGTACCCTAATCCATTTAATGAATATTATATTTGGGAATGTGATTAAATCTCATTTAACCAATGTATGTAGTTTAATGAATTATAAATTACCTTGAATAGTTTTCTTTACTTCGTAACTTAGTTAATGGGTTGTCATGACTTAGTTACGTGTTTCTAAAAGAACACATATTGAACGTCTTGAATGGTTCGAGAACTTTCAATATGTTTCTGATGAAACGCGGATAGAATATTTTGAATGGTTCAAAGATTTTTGATTTGAAGTTTTGAAAACTATATCTTTAAAATTCATCATGTGTCTTTGAATTGTTCAAAAATATTTGATACGATCAAACGTATGAATTTATGGTAATTTTTCTAAGGTTATTTAATGAATGCGATTCTTGCTCAATATTATTCTTCTACGATTCTATCGTGATGGAATTGGTCAGTAAGAGAAATCGAATCTTATTTGATTTGATTCGTTTGATATTGAGTGTTACCGAATAATTTTTAACACTCTTGGGGATATGCTCCAGTAACACTAATTAGTCCTTTTAATTAAGGTTCCATTAGTTTCTACAGTTACGTATATGATATGTATTAGTAGAAAATTCGAATCTTGAAAGTTTGAGATCTGAATCTTTCTTTTGTATAATGGTTATATAATTGAAAGTACTTGCGCCTCTGAGGTACAAGTAAAAGTTTATCATTTACTCTATTTAATAGAATATTATATTCTATTTGATAGAATATCTTTTCTACGATCCCGAGTAATAAAATTGTTTTATTACTTGGTGTATAATATCGGATGTTGACCATTGTAGAAAAGACTTGACTTATTGAAGTTAAATGAGAGAGTGATAAACTATAAATGGAACTACATAATTAATAAGATGAAAAGACCCTTAAACAGCTTCCATATAAGTCCAATAAGATGTCAGAATCATTTCCAAAGTATTTGATACTTAATGGTTCTGTTGTTTTCTTATCAAAGAAAATTATCCTATAACTTGTACTGAGAGCAATATTTGATATCAATTTCGGAAGTTAACATTGAACCATAGATCTAAGATTGTTCGTAGCTTACTACAATCAAGTTTTGACTTGATTAAGTTTTCATTATGAATCGTTCATAAAGTGTGCAAATTGTTTGCGCAGCGAAAGCAAAGTGAGCTTATTAAGGTTTGACCTTTATAATATGACAGTGCGAAAAGTTATACTCAGTAATCTATTGTAGATTCTGAGAAAACGTGTCTCTAGTCGCACTAATTGAACAATTAAAGATCTGTTGGTTAATGTTGCTATTAAACTATGTATTTTGGCTAAAGAATGCAAAGTGGCGTTCCTGAATGCTTTCTTCGAATGAGAGATCCGTTGTGGTTTCTTTGTTTAAAGTGTTCATTCTAGAATGGCCATAGAGTTTGTATTCTACTAAGATCACAGTTTGATATACTAGCTTATAGAGCCTATTGTAGACTCATGTGAGCTTTCTGGAAATATGTGTTCTTTAATTTTGATATAGTCAGATTGTCTGATTTTATCAATTCATAGAGAATACATATTTGATAGTAGGGTCAGTGGGAGCGTACAAATTTCTTTCTAGTGTTATATATCCTAACGACATTATCATTATTAATGTAATAATGAGATGTTTGTAAGGTAAAAGGTTTACCTAAGTCTTATTTTCTTCGTAAAAGTAGTGGGAGTAGTTTCTGTTATATTTGATATAAAGTCTTATATATGATATAAAACAATAGACTTATGAGATACTCTCATTAGTCGTGCATTAGATATGATCTAATAAAGGACACAACTAGACTATCTGTGTGACAGTTAGTATAACTGTTTGACAGTTAGTGTGTCTCTTGTATATATTATTTATCTTTCGTAAATGATGATTCCTTTATCGAAAGAGAAATGGATTAGAATGTCTAGTCAATCTTATGCATTATAGGATGATGGCATAATCAATACTATATTATGTACGATTAAAGATATCAATTTAATCGTAATTGTTACGAGTTATTTTGATATGTTGTAGACCTTAGGATGTGTCTTGAAACATGTTCTTTGTTATCTTTAAGATATTAAGAACGAGTTTCTTATTCATGGGGAATATAGTCTGTAACCATTAAGGTCAGATTAGTTTTGAGTCAAATTATGATGTTAGATGGTCTACGTTATTTAAAGTCAGAAAAGATGCAGTCGGAGTGTCACGGTTGATTCTACTGTATCAATGGAACTAGTTATAACTTATGAAGTATTGACTTATGAAGTTGCATATTGACCTTTTAGATTAGAAGTTTTGATATTAGTGTTATGCTTGTGGTTGTCTCATAATATTTGGATTTGATCTCTAGATATATAGACAACTTAGTAGCTATAGCAAAATATTGATGTATAACTTACGTTATACAATATATGACTGATGCTGGTTAAGGAAAACGATTGGGTTTGTTGGACAAACTCAATATGTTATAGCGGGCTTACTTGTTATTGCTACCTCATGAGTGCTAGGTCAGCTCTTGAGGACCATGCGTATGCATTACATATTTAGATGTGTATATGATACTGTGGATTGACACTAGAGCAAGTGGGAGAAATTGTTAGGGTTGGTGCTCATAGTGCCAATCCGAATCGTATTTATGTCCTACTCGTGAATACGAACAATTTATTTTTCCATAATATTACTTATTTATGGTAATACCTCTTGTTTTTATATACATATTCGATCTAATTATGATTAGATTGAAACTAAATATAATTTAGTGATATGTATATATTAGACAAAGACTCGATAATATATTTTGTAGTGCGCAGTTACAAAGTAGTTTATAATTGACATTGGGAAATCTCACTACTAGAAGTATATTATCAAATAAAGTTCCTGGTCAAGATTTACTATCACGGGTCGGTTAGTAAAATCTGTTGAGACCAATATATGTCGTATATCGTGACTTGGTCTGATGGTTTATCCCAATGAACCATGGGTCTCAAGAGACTCGTATAGATATGTAGGTGTTTATTTGATAAACACTGAACGACTCACCGAAAATTTCCTAATAGATAGTACACCAACGTCAATAGGAATCTTCTTGAGTCGAGTAGTATAGTGGTCCTTCGACTTGAGATGCCACTGTGGATATATGAGATATCCTCCACACTTTGATGGTAGTCACGTCATCGATCTAATTAGATCAGATCTCCGCTGGTTCATTTGGTGTGGACTGATGCTCATGATATCCTGTGAGTATCAGATAGAATTTGTCAGTCCTGTGTACTGGGCATAGGTATCATGTACGTATTTGCGATCTAGTAAATCCATGGTCATGGTATACTTCGAAAGTGAGTTCCGAGTGTTATTTAGAGATCGTAAATTTAAAAGTCGACTATATTATACCTTAGGGATTTGACGTTCTTATCTATATCCCGGTATAATATTGATAGCCTATGACGGAGGGATTATGTGTATTCAATGACCTCGACTTGCATAGTTTAGCGAGATTATCTGTGGTCGTCATAATTTATGTGTGGGTGAATTATGGACACGAAATTGAATTCCGTGATGGATAAACCTAAACTTAGAGAGTCCCACAATATGAAGTGTACTCGTTGAGCACTTGGGCAACATGTTATGAATAATCTAGATTATTCATAATATTTCACCGGATTAAATGAGCTAATTCGAATCGTTTAAATCGGTTAAACGAAAATACATGCACTATGGGCATTTCGGTCATTTGATAATTAATATGTATTTGTATTTGATACAAGATTTGATTTAATACATATTAATTAATTGTCAAATGAGACTTTGACACATGCCATTAATATATGTATTTGTTATTTAATGTAAATAAAAATACTTATATAATAATAATCGCATTAATTAATTATTTAGATATTTAAATGTTAAATATCTAGATAATTAAATTATTCCATTATTACATAATTGTTATGCAATATGTTTGACTATTATTGGTTACATATGACATGATTTTATTAAGCTTAAAGTTTACTAATGGATTTGTGGGTGTGATATTTTTATATCGTACCGCAAGTGTACGGTGTCAAGTTTTAGTATAAGTCAGTGAAAGAGTGTCGAACCCACAGGGATTGCGTTAACTCGCCTAAGTACTACAATGATAATCCTAACTTTATTTAGAAAACAATTAATAAAGATTTTAATAATTAAATAAAATATACAAATATTTAGATAGGAGGAACTGATACGATAGAGATTCTGGATCCTGATTTCACCTAGCTGTCTCCTATGTATTTTTCATGCCAATTAATCTTTGTTCCGTTATATTATTTAAAAGTCAAGATCCTAAAATATTCACTCCCTCTCTCGAGTGCCGAGTGAAAATATCTTCAACTATAGACTTCGTATCTCTATTAAATACAATAGTTAACAACTCATTACGATTTGTGATTCTATTTTAACGACTTCAAAGGACTACAGATTCTCTCGAACCTATAAAATCCTAGGTCATATTCTCTAGATCTATTCAAAATCCCCTTTCTGAGCGAGTGATAGATTCTAAACATTCATCATCTCAAATTGTGGCCAGCAATCAAGAAGCATTAAACTCAAAAGAACATAAAGATTAATAAAACTTCATTACAAAATCGATAAACAAAATACAAGGTTCAAGCATCAATTACAATCGTTCTCAAAAATTAAGGAGTAAATTCATGACAAAAGATAAAACAAAAATAATCAAGCCACGAATCTAATGGAAATCATTAGAGTTTTAAGAAAGAAATAAGAAGATAAACCTGAATTGAATCTCTTCCTCTCCGGATGTCACAGCCTTAATCTCCTCTTGTCGCTCTTCAATCCTCTCCTTGGATCTCTAAAAATATGTGTTTCTGTGTTTTGTGCTATGTATTAGCCTCCTCTTGAGTGTTGGATGTAATGTTATATTTATAGTTGAGTCTGGGAGTCTTTGGGTGACATTAGGATTTAAAAACCCTAAAAAGTGAATCCTGGAACGTGTAGGTTTTCTCCGGATCATTGTGTAAGTGGGCGCTGCGGCCGCAGAACTTCGGGAAAATGTATGAGTTGTGTTTTGGGAAGGCGCCGTGGCGCTGCACATTTAATTTAACTGGCGCCACGGCGCCAGTTTACTTCTAATTTTGAGGCGCCAAGGCGCCCTTAATTTTGGTCATGATGGCGCCTTGGCGCCATTGCTAATAATGGTAATGGCGCCTTGGCGCCTTTGCTAATAATGGGCGCCGTGGCGCCTATTCCCCTGGAATTTGTATGGGGTTTGTGGCGCCTCGGCGCCATTCTTCCCTGCTCGTCCTGTGTCTTCCTGAAAGTTCCCAAAACACGTGCAATTATTCCCCGATCCATATATTAATGCTCTATAAATAAAACATAAAATAAATTATAAATCATATTAAATATCTCGAATTATAACAAAATAATAAGCTGAGAATGCCATAATAAGTGGGTATAAACCACACTTATCAAATACCCCCAAACTTAAGGTTTTGCAGTCCGAGCAAAAGATAAAATAAAAAACTATATTCAAATAAATAATAAAAATTACTAAATTAACTAAGCCACTTTCGTAGGGATCACGATTGCATTTAGCGTATGCAACAAGCCTTTAAACCCCTAGGCGGCCCTAGTGGACGAGTTATAGTCTCGTGAGGGCTTACAGCGACGATACCCACAAACGTCATTCACACACAATCATGCAAAAATATAAAATAAATAAAAGCATAGTCCCGATAGTTACGCATAAATATATCCTCAAAGAAAGCTTATAAATGAAATCAAAGAATCTTTAAAGTACGCAATTGCAACTCGAATCCAAATTCTCGAATAAATTATCTAAGCTAGACTCACGGTGTGTGTGTGTGTAAAGGTTCATTCACAGCTTTGATCTTAAGTAAGCTAACTCAATGATTTCGTTTAAAAATTAGAATCGATGGGTCAAACCAACCTAGATATCTCTTATGCTTTGTAATTGCCTTATTTTGTGTTCGGTATGGTATGGTTTTTCTTTTATTTTCTTGTCTCTTTTTTCTTTTCTCATTTTTGCACTTTTTTTTCCAACTCACCTACCCTTTAAGGTAGCATTTCTCCTCATGGTGGTCCTAATACTCGCCCATGGGTAGCTTCACGCTTATCGGTTATAGGTGGTTTATTTTCTTTCTTTAGAGACATTTTCTTTTTAGCTATACCATACTTCATAACACTAGCAAATCAAGATAGATATCTAAGCAAACGGTCATTCATCGACATGAAATTTCTTCAACTGACCACCTTGTCAACTACTTAAGTTTTACTGCTAAAAACCTATTTTAAGTGCTTACGAGTCTAACATAGATCAATTATTCAAGGCATCAGATAAAGTAAATTAGGCACTTATCGTTTCTAAAATTTCACCCATAAACAAACAATATTATCACAAGATTTATGCTTTACTATCAAAGACTAAAACAATTTTTTTTTATTTAAATAAATTAATAAACAACTAATTAGCACGTAAACAACATACACACACCCCCCAAACTTAAAATTTGCATTGTCCTCAATGTAAGATAAATATCAAGAGCAAAAGTGAGGAACAACACTACCGTGCATGGAGTTGATCAGACTCTTGCTGGTTGGAATTTGGTTGTGTGGGCGTTGTGTGTCTCGTGCTACCTGCATAAATAACATGCAAATAATTAAATAGCACACAATAAAATAAAATAAAATAAAATAAAAAGTAAGAAAATAATAATAAAAGAAATGCAAGGGTTGCCTCCCCGCTAGCGCTAAGTTTAACGTCTTCAGCAAGACGCAACCACCCAAATGGTGGTCATGGTAGCTTAAAAGTAGTGAACCGGGTAATCTCATCTGTTTTCTTCTTTGGTATCCACCGGTTCTTATGACATGAAAAAGATAGCTTGGCAGGCTGTGGTGATTTATCTATAGATGGTCCCCCAGGATATGTAGATTTCCATTCAATTGGAAATTCTGGACTGCACATTCGGCAAAATTGGCTCGGTTTTCTTTTTAATCTTCCAGGATTATCTCTAAGTGAGAACTGGCCTTTCTTTTCCTCTTTTTACGGCCCTTTGGGAGTGGTTTCGAGTTTAGCTGCAGAGAATTTTCCTTTATACATGGTTGCATTATGCTCATAGGCTGTTGAAATACTGATTCACCCTGTCTGATTTCAACTCTCTTTTCTACTGTATCTATCATGTGACAGTCTGCCATCACCTTGAGAACTCGGCATGGCTCTGAAAACACTGAAGGTGATTTCTTCATATTGACCTCTCATTATCAATTCACCTTTGTTCTCTTCTTCTGTTACTGTTTCCTCCTGAAATACCATTTCATTTTCTTTACTGCCTAAGTCCTGAGAGGTGTCTTTAAACTCTTTTCCGCTCCTACAGGTTATAATTTGACTTTGCTCATTGGGGTTGACTTCAGTATCACTCGGAAAATCCCATGTCTGTTGATTGGCCATGGAAGAAGCAAGCAACTCAATTTTTGCTTCTAAAGATTTTATATTTGCCTCTATATTGCCCATTCGTGTTTCGATATTATCCAGCATTGACTCATTCTTCTCAAACCTCTCTGAAGCTGTAGCTACAAACGTGATCATGAGGTCTTCTAAGGAAGGTTTCTGCTCAACTTTTCTATAGTCAAAACCAGAAGAAGGCTGCAAGGTATTCTCTGTGTTAGCATATGACAGGTTTGGATGGTAACGATTAGGCATAAGATTTCCTCTATAGCTGTTGAAGTTCCAATTGTTCACATACTGTACTTGTTCAAATCCTGCTCCTCTGTTGGATAAAAACATTCCATTAGCAGAAACAGCTTCAATAGACGGTTGACTCATTTGATTTATCAATACTGCTAGATGAGTCGTGAAGGACGATACTTCAGCTATCAGTGCACTAACAGGATCTGCCATTGGTTCTTTTCAAACTCACCTCGTAAGAAAAAAAATATAAAACAGCAAAATAAAAATAAAAATAAAAATAAAAATAAAACTTAAGACAAAAATAAAGGAAATAAAGAAAATAAAAAATAAAAATAAAAATAAAAATAAAATTCTAAATTAAAGCTAAGATTACTTGGTAGTAGTATTATTATGAATTAAACAAACAATCCCCGGCAACGGCGCCAAAAACTTGTGTGTGTGATATTTTTATATCGTACCGCAAGTGTACGGTGTCAAGTTTTAGTATATAAGTCAGTGAAAGAGAGTGTCGAACCCACAGGGATTGCGTTAACTCGCACTAAGTACTACAATTGATAATCCTAACTTTATTTAGAAAACAATTAATAAAGATTTTAATAATTAAATAAAATATACAAATATTTAGATAGGAGGAACTAATACGATAGAGATTCTGGATCCTGATTTCACCTAGCTGTCTCCTATGTATTTTTCATGCCAATTAATCTTTGTTCAGTTATATTATTTATAAGTCAAGATCCTAAAATATTCACTCCCTCTCTCGAGTGCCGAGTGAAAATATCATCAACTATAGACTTCGATATCTCTATAAAAATCCAATAGTTAACAACTCATTACGATTTTTGATTCTATTTTAACGACTTCAAAGGACTACAGATTCTCTCGAACTCTATAAAATCCTAGGTCATATTCTCTAGATCTATTCAAAATCCCCTCTCTCGAGTGATAGATTCTAAACATTCATCATCTCAAATTGTGGCCAGCAATCAAGAAGCATTAAACTCAAAAGAACATAAATAATTAATAAAACTTCATTACAAAATCGATAAACAAAATACAAGGTTCAAGCATCAATTACAATCGTTCTCCAAAATTAAGGAGTAAATTCATGACAAAAGATAAAACAATAAATAATCAAGCCACGAATCTAATGGAAATCATTAGAGTTTTAAGAAAGAAATAAGAAGATAAAACCCGAATTGAATCTCTTCCTCTCCGGATGTCACAGCCTTAATCTCCTCTTGTCGCTCTTCAATCCTCTCCTTGGATCTCTAAAAATATGTGTTTCTGTGTTTTGTGCTCTGTATTAGCCTCATCTTGAGTGTTGGATGTAATGTTATATTTATAGTTGAGTCTGGGAGTCTTTGGGTGACATTAGGATTATTAAAAACCCTAAAAAGTGAATCCTGGAACGTGTAGGTTTTCTTCCGGATCATTGTGTAAGTGGGCGCTGCGGCGCAGAACTTCCGGGAAAATGTATGAGTTTGTGTTTTGGGAAGGCGCCGTGGCGCCTGCACATTTAATTTAACTGGCGCCACGGCGCCAGTTTACTTCTAATTTTGAGGCGCCAAGGCGCCCTTAATTTTGGTCATGATGGCGCCTTGGCGCCATTGCTAATAATGGTAATGGCGCCTTGCGCCTTTGCTAATAATGGGCGCTGTGGCGCCTATTCCCCTGGAATTTGTATGGGGTTTGTGGCGCCTCGGCGCCATTCTTCCCTGCTCGTCCTGTGTCTTCCTGAAAGTTCCCAAAACACGTGCAATTATTCCCCGATCCATATATTAATGCTCCTATAAATAAAACATAAAATAAATTATAAATCATATTAAATATCTCGAATTATAACAAAATAATAAGCTGAGAATGCCATAATAAGTGGGTATAAACCACATTTATCAATTTGTCAACTTAAAAGCTTATTATTAATTAATTAGATTAAAAATGACCAAATGACCAAAATGTCATTTCCCCCTCCTACAAAGTCGGTTGTGCTTCCTATTTAAAGTTAGAAAATTTTATTTTCTCATTTAAGAACTAGCCATGGCCGAACCTCTCTAGTAAAAACGCACCCAAATATTTGTTTGAAGAAACAAGGTAGAGAGTGAAGAAATCAAGAAAAAAGTTTGAGGAAATTGCAAGATTTGAGGTATTCTTCAATAATCTTAAACTTAGTGTGGGACACAAAAACTGGGCGACGCATGCTGTCCCGGGCTCGCGGCCCGGTTGGGAGTACGGAGTAGCCCGCGGGGGACTAAACCGGAGAATAATGGAGTCGCCACCCGGTGTGAATCGGGAAAATGATTTAAGGCCGCACTCACCCCTCGCAAGGGAAGACCTCAAACCGTTGGGTTCGGAATGGTCCCTTACTTATGCCACTTGTAATAAAATGATTTGTGCAATAATCTAACCAAGCCTAAGCAACATATTTCCAAGGACAATTTTACTCCTAAGTTTGCATGCATAAAATAAACCATTATAACGACAATATCATACAATAATCTCATGGCATACCTCAATTATATAATGTGGAAAATAAAGAACAAAACTAAACATAATGCGAATTCCCAACGCAAAATAAATGACTAATCATGCTTGAAAATGAACAACTAAATGGGCTAAATCATGCTTAAGAACCAAATAGCATGCTAACGGCCTAATCATGCTTGAATACCATCTCATGAACACATCAAATAAATAAGATGCGGAATTCAAGTAAAGAATGACAAACAAATCAAAACAACATAAAACAAAAGAATGTGCCGTTTACTCAAGCGGTACGTGGAGTAGTATCCCGAGTACAGATCATACTACCGTCCATTCGGAATCGGCTATGAAATTTATGTCCGGGTTTCCATCCGATATACCGCGCGAGAGTTGACACATCTTTCATTTTATTCCAAGGCCACAACATACATATTTCGTAATACATGCATATTTATCTACTCAAGGGCCACAACATGCATTTTAACATAATAATAATGCGAACAATACTCAATAATAATAAAAATAAAACTGAAAACGAGTGTGAAAAATACCCTCAGGTCTAACCTTTTTCGTCGACTCTCGGACTCGCGTTTCACGGCCGTCGGAAGGGCTATCACTCCGCAACTCTTCCGGTTCACTGGATTAACGTCTTAGCTCGCTGTTTTGCTCGCTATTTTCACTCTGTTTTGCTGCTGTTTTCATTTTATTTTTTGGTCACAAATTAGGCTTACTGTTTTGGGTGTTTTAAGTGCGGTTTTGGGTGGGGTTTTGCGGCAGTTTCTGGGGCAGAATTTAGGTGCAGTTTTGGGACAGTTTTCAGAGATTTGGGGACTGTTTGTGTCGATTTGGTTGGTGAAATATGCGACTGGACTGGGTTATATTGCGGTAGTTTTAGGGTGGAATATGTGGCAGTTAAAGGCTTGTTTCAGGGAGGTTTTGCGGGGATTGATCAGTGAGGCAGTAGCGTGGGTTGAGTGAGGCAGTGGCGTGGGTCGAGTGAGGCAGTGGCGTGCAGGTATTGGCTGATGAAGGTATGTGGGCAGTTGTCTAAGTGTGGGGCTGTGGGCTGATGAAGGTGTGAAGGCAGGCGCTTTGTGGCGTTAAGCTAGGTGGCCTTTGTTTGTGTACGTGGAGGGAGTATGGTTGCTTTTGAAGGTGCTGGGCTGTGTGTGGCTAGGAATTGGCTAATGGGACCAGTCGGTTAGTGCATGTTGAGTGTAATTTATGCGTGGCCGTGTGGCTATGAGTCTGCTGCTCGTGTGAATTATTTGAGTGTGTAGGTTACATGTGAGGCTAAGGGAGGGTTAGGCGTGGACGTGTTCAGGTTGGCTTTATTTGTTGAAGTGGTTAGTGTGTGAATCAGGGCAGGGTTGTTGTGCGTGATGGTGGCTGCTTGTTGAAGACTTGTTGAAGGTAGAGGCGTGGTTGAAGGTAGGGGCGTGAGGGCTTATATGGGTGCAACGTGAGCTGTTGAGAGGTGAGGTCTGAGGGTTGCTCGGCTCAAGGCATGTGGCGAGGTCGTGGAGAGTGGCTGAAGCGGCAAGTGGCGTTATGGGCTTCAACGTGAAGGTTGCATGGTGTGGTGAGTTTTCTAGGGTTTATTTAATTTGTTTTTTATCGGCCTTTTTCCGTGAGAGAGGGGAGGAATGTCTTAGGGTTTTGGGCGTGAATTCCAATTGTGTGAAGGCAGTGCATGTCTTGGTTAGGGGTTGTTTATATAGAGAAGGGTTAGGGTTTCCCTTTGTCTCACAAGGAAATGATTTGATTGATTGGGGGGACAAAATTTGGTGAATTAGGAAGGTTGAATATTTGATTGGTGTTAATTAGGCATTTAATTTGTTAGATTAGGAAGTCAATATTTTTAATTGGTTATGATTGATTTTAATTAGGCATAATATTTCTTTAATTTAGTATATAATATTTTGGATTAGGAAGTTACAATATTTTAATTTGGTATAATTATATTTTATGTCTTATTTAATTTTGGTAAATGGTTTAATTATTTTATTTAATTCAATTACATTATTTAATTAATATTTAATTTAATTTGGGTGTATTTTAGGGTGATGGGCGTGTGGGCCTAGGTGGTGGTGGTGTGGGCTTTGTCTTGGTGGGTTAGGTGTTGTGTTGGTTTGGTGAGTGGGTTTGGGCCAATATTAAAAGGTTCTGGGTTTTTTAGGCCAAATGTGCTTTAAAACAGAGGTCCAACGAGTGAGCTTGACGCTAAAAAAGTGAATAAGGATCTAACGAAATACCGATTCCCTTCCGACGACCGTTTCCCGTAATATCCTTAACTAAAAAGGTAGTGCCTCCAACTGAGACTCATCATCCGGTTTCACATGCAAAAATGTAATACCTACACTTAGAAAGCTTGTTTCTTATTCTTGAATATCTAGAATAGTTCTAGGATTTCTTCCTTTCTTATATTTTGGGGCTTTTTGATTTGGAGGATGGATTTGGAGGCTAGATGCATGTGTGAAGTTAGATTGGATAATATTATTGTAATATTAGTTCAATTTTGTTATTTGATGACTTGTTGCCATTATAGAGTGTTATGACCACTCTTGTAACTCCTAGAATTGTTCTTGAGTTCTTCATAGGTGGTGGCTTTGATTGGTGTTAATTTTGATATGATTAATGTTGAGAAAATTGGATTTAAAGCATGAAAAATGATATTTTTGGTTACCAAATCAGATCTGAATTTTCTGTGATTTTGGTGATGAAAAGTATGTTGTATAAATGTATTGATTGTGTTTTGTTCATTGGAACAATTTCCGGAAATTGTTTCGGAGTTGAAATATGCAAAAACAGTGAAAAACAACGTTACCGAGTGAGTTTCGGGCTTACCGGGTGTCCGTTATCCAAACAGTGAATTGACCACTATTTGGGCAGCCCATGAACTGCCCAAGTACCATTGGGGCTGAATTGGGCAGCCCTCATGTGTATTGGTTGGTCGGTTCGGACAAAAATACATTTTATGCCATTTTGCGGATAAATATTTTTGTAAGAGTTTCGCGATGTTTCTAACCTATTTATGTCGTTATTTGATATCGAATAAATATGTTTAGGTGAAATATGAATGAATTATTCATATTGGATATTGAATAATTTATTTGGTAATTTTAAAAGTTTTTAAAGTGACGATTTCGCTTGAACCGCGAGCTTCCGCTGCGCCCACAGTAAAACCCCAACAGTGAGATCTTTTGAACGACTAGTGAGTGGAAAATTTAGAACGTAAACTGAAATATTTTATGAAACATTCATTTATCTGAAATCAAAATTATCTCAAGAAAAACTGATCTTTTTTGAAAACTCTTTCTTATTTGAAAACACATCTCTTTTTGTGAAAACTCTTCTGGAAATCATTTATGTGTGTAAAACTCTGAGATTCTCATAAAACTGTTTTTCTTGAAAACTCTTTCATAAAACTAACTTTTCTGAAATTCATATCTCTAAGAATCTGTAGAAAACCTTACGCTTGGGGGCGTTATGTATCGTCGTCCCCTATACGCCTAAACTAGTATTTTGGGGCGTTACGCCAGGTATGCAAATCCATGCTATTGGGGCGTTACGTCTCGCCATCCCCCAATCCATGTCATCATCCTGACCCTGAATGTAGGATCAAGGGGCATCTATCATCCCTAGTTTTGAACTAGGATCTTGGGGCGTTACGAATCGCCGTCTCCTAGTCTTGATCTATATGTGCACATGTTATATCCGTCAATTTCATAAGTCACATCTGATGTGGGTTTTTTCCCACATGCCTCCAAAAAATCACAAAATAATGCTTTTAAAATCAAACTTTTTCAAACATTCTAATTCATAAAATAACTGGAAATAAATTTGGCTAACGCCTTATGCACTTAATGTAGGGGTTTTGGGCGAAAGGTGCAGCGGAAGCGCGGTTCGGGCGAAATCGTAATTTTAAAACTTTTTAAATTACCGAATAAATTATTCAATATCTAATATGAATAATTTATTCATATTTCACCTAAACCTATTTATTCGATATCAAATAGCGATATAAATATATATGAAACGTCGCGAAATTTTTACGAAAAATGTTTTACCGCAAAATGGCCTAAAACGCATTTTCGACCGAACCGACCACCCAACACTTATGGCAACTGCCCAGGTCAGCCCCAATAGTGTTAGGGAAGTTCATGGGCTGCCCAAACAGTGAAAAATTCACTGTTTGGACAGCCGTCACCCGGTTGGCTCAAAAGTCACCCGGTAAATCCGTTTTGGCCGTTTTCGCTTATTTCAACTCCGAAACACTTTTCGACAATTGTTCCAACTCCAAAAACACATCCAATACATTCATAAGATATCAAATTCATCACAAAATTTCCAGTTTAACCAGAACTGATATAGAAACCGAAATTGCCATTTTTCATGCTTTAAATCTAAAATTTCAACATTAATCAAATTAATCTTAACACCAAATCAAGTCACCACATATGAACAATCCAAGAACAATTCTAGGCATTACAAGAGTGGTCATAACACTCTAGAATGGCAACATGTAATATAAATACCAAATTGGATACTAATTACAATATTTCCATCCAATATACTTCACACATGCTTCATTAGCTTCCAATCCATCATCCACAACCAAAAGCCCCAAATTTTATAACAAACAAGAAACCCTAGATCTCAATAGGTCTTCAAGAAACATGAAATAAAATTTCTAAGCTAGGGATTTGAAGAATTACCTTAAATCTTCTAATTCCTTAGCCTTTTTTTCTTGATTTTCTTCTTTTCTTAATGGATTCTTCAAACAAACTTTGGAACCCATTTTTCATTTGTAGCTCACGGCAATGGATGAAAGAGTAATGAACAAAACAATTTTCTTTCTTTTTAAAGTAGTATTGCCGACTTTCAATGGCATTTTTGTCCTTTTTGAAAATGTAATCCAATTAAAAATAATTAATTTTATGATAACCAATCAAATTAGCATACAAAAAGTATAATTAAACCATGCCATATGTTCCAATAATAATTAAACAAATTTCATAACATTTATGGAAAAAGTTTAATTAATTAATTATTCAAATATTTAACAATTAAATATCCAAATAATCAATTAATATAATTATTATAATTATTATATATGTATTTTTATTTACAATAAATAACAAATACATATATTTATGGCATGTGTCAAAATCTCATTTGACGATTAATTAATATGTATCTAATCGTATTATATATCAAATATAAATACACGATAATTACGATGGACCAAAAATGCCTCTATGCATGTGTTATCGTTTAACCGATTAAATGATTTGAATTAACTCATTTAATTCGATGAAGTATTATGAATAATCCGTATTATTCATATCGCGTTGCACAAGTGCTCAACGAGTACACTTCATATTGTGGTACTCTCTAAGTTTAGGTTTATCCTTCACGAAATCCAATTTCGTGTCCATAATCCATCCCCTCATGGATTATGACGACCACGGATAATCTCGCTAAACTGTGCAAGCTGAGGTCATTGCATACGTATAATCCCTCTGTCACATGCTATCCATATTATACCTGAGGTATAGGTAAGAATGTCAAACCCGTTCGGTATAGTAAAATCGACTTTCAATTTACGATCTTTAAATAACACTCGGAACTGATTTCCGAAGTTATACCACAGCCATGGATTTACTAGATCGTAAACACGTAATGATGCATATGCCCTGTACACATGACTGACGAATCATATCTTGATATGCACTGGATATCATGAGCATCGGTCCACACCTAACGAACATACGGAGGTCTGATCATGAATAGATCGGTGATGTGATTGCCATCAAAGTGTGAAGGATAACTCATATATCCCACTGTGGTATCTCGAGTCAAATGACCACTATGCTAGCTCAACTCGAGAAGATTTCTATTGACGTTGGTGTACCATCTATTAGGAAATCTTCAGTGAGTCGTTCAGTGTCTTATCAATAAACACCTACATGTCTATACGAGTCTCCCGAGACTCATGGTTCATTGGGATAAACCATCGGACCAAGTCACGATATACGACATGTACTGGTCTCAGCGGATTTTACTAACCGACCCGTATTAGCATATCTTGACCAGGAACTTTTTTTAAGGATATACATCTTATAGTGCGCTTCCCAATGTCAATTACAAATTACGTTGTAAATGCGCACTATATTGTAAATCCTAGGGTCTTTGTCTAATATACACATATCACTAAACCATATTTAGTTTCGATCTAATCATAGTCAAATATATAATCGTAATTAGATCGAATAAATGTATAAAAGACAAAGGTGCTACCATTAAATTAGTAATATTATGGAAAATAGAATTGCTCGTATTTATGAATCGGACATAAATACGATTCAGATTGGCACTCTGAGCACCAACCCTAACAATTTCTCTCACTTATCTAGTGCTAATCCACAGTATCATATACACATCTCAATGTCTATCACATACTCATGGCCCTCAAGAGCTCACCTTGCACTCAAAAGGTAGGCAACAACAACTAAGTCTGCTTAACCAATCTTGTTTGTCCAACAAACCCAACCGTTTTCCTTAGCCAGCATCATTCATATTTTGCAGAATCCAAATTCTACATCAATATGACTCAGACACTATATCAGTTCTATGTTATAGCTGCTGAGTTGTCTAAATATATATGGATTCAATCCAAAATACTATAAGACAACCGCAAGCACAAAACTAATATAAACACTTCTAATCATTGAGGTCACTTTGTAACTTCTTAAGTCAATACCTCAAAAGTCGCAACTGATTCCACTAATTCAGTAGAATCAACAGTGACACTCCCACTGCATCTTTTCCGACTTTATATGATGTAGACCATCTAACATCATAATTAGGATCAAAACTAATCTGACTTTATGGTTGCAGACTAAGTTCTCCATGAATAAGAAACTCGTTCTTAATATCTCAAATATCACAAAGAACATGTTTCAAGATCCATCGTATGGTCTTCAGCATATCAAAATAACTCGTAATAATTACTATTAAATTGATATCTTTAATCACACATAATATAATATTCAATACGCCATCATCCTATGATGCATAAGATCGACTAGAAATTCTAATCAATCTCTCTTTCGACAAAGGAATCATCCTTTACGAAAGATGAATACTATATATATATATAAAAGACACGTTAACTATCGAACAGTTATACTAACTGTCATACAGATAGTCTTATTGTGTCCTTTATTAGATCGTATCTAATATGCGACTAATGGTAGTATCTCACAAGTCTCTTAGTTTTATATCATATATAAAACTTTATATCAAATATAACAGAGACTACTCCCACTTCTTTCACGGAGAAAAGAAGACTTAGGATATATAATACTAGAAAGAAATTTGTACGCTCCCACTGACCCTACTATCAAATATGCATTCTCTATGCTTTGATAAAATCAGACAATCTGATTGTATCAAAATTAGAAAACATAGATTTTCGGAAAACTTATCTGAGTCTACAATAGGCTCTATAAGCCGGTATATCAAATTATGATCTTAGCAGAATACAAACTCTAGGGCCATTCTAGAATGAACTCTTCAAAAAAAGAAACCACGACGGATCTCTCATTCGAAGAAATCACTCAAGAACGCAACTTTGTATTCTTTAGCCAAAGAACATAGTTTAATATAAACATTAACCAACATACCTTTAATTGTTCAATTAGTGCGACTAGAGAGAGATATTCTCATAATCTACAATAGACTAGTGAGGATAACTTTTCTCATTGTCATACTATAAAATTCAAACCTTTAACGAGCTCACTTTGCTTTTGCTGCACAAACAATTTGCATATTTTATGAACGATTCATAATGAAAGCTCAATCAAGTTCAAAACTCGATTGTAGTAAGCTATTAACAATCCTAGATCTATGGTTCAATGGTAAATTCCGAAATCGATATCAAATATCGCTCCCACTATAAGTTACAGGATAATTTTCTTCGACAAGAAAACAGCAGAATCATTAAGTATCAAATATTTTGTAAATGATCCTGACATCATATTAAACTTATACGGAAGATGTCTAAGGGTCTTTTCATCTTATTAATTATGTAGTTCCATTATAGTTTATCACTCTCACATTTGACTTCAATAAGTCAAGTCTTTTCTACAATTGTCAATATCTGATATTAACATACCAAATAATAAAATAATTTTATTACTCGGGATCGTAGAAAATATATTCTATCAAATAGAATACAATATTCCATTAAATAGAATAAATGATAAATCTTTCACTCGTACCTCCGAAGCATAAGTATTTTCAATTATATAACAATTATACAAAAGAAATTTTCAAATCTCAAACTTTTCAAGATTCGAATTTTCTACTATACACATCATATATGTAATTGTAGAAACGAATGGAACCTTAATTAAAAAGATAAATTAGTGTTACTGGAGCATAACCCCAAGAGCATTGAAAACTAATTTGGTAACAATCAATATCAACGAATCAAATCATATAAGATTCAATTACTCTCATTGACCAATTCCATCAAGATGGAATCGTGGAAGTTTAATATTGAGTAAGAATCATATTCATTAAATAATTTAGAACTAATTGCCTTAAATTCATGTGTTTGATCATATCAAACATCTTTGAACAATTCAAAGACTCACAATGAATTTTAAAGATATAGTTTTCAACACTACAAATAGAATATCTTTGAACCATTCAAAATATTCTATCCTTGTTTCATCAGAAAACATATTGAAAGTTATCGAACCATTCAAGACATTCAATATATATATTCTCTTAGAAACACGTAACTGAGTAATGACAATTCATTAACTGAGTTACGAAATAAAGAAAACTATCTTAGGCAATCTCCAATTCATTAAACTACATATATCCAATGTATTAGTTTAATAAATCTTGTGGTCCAATGACGATCATCAGTTAAATGAGATTTAATCACATCCTGGATACAATATTCATTAAATGGTTTAGGATATATGGTGTGATCTCGTATCATACCATCTTTTACCATAAGGAACAAACATCTAATGTTTATGTGATAAAACCTCATAAAGCACTGTTCTAAGTTATTTAGTTAACCGAATACTTTCTTAATATTTATCTTTTCATTAATGATACTACTAGTCATATTAAAATATATAACAACTGTTTATATAGAATAAGTAACTATCCAATAGTCACAAGTTCTGATATCAAATATCAAAACAGTTATTAAATATTATTTTAATTAACTAGAAGGAAGATCTGGTATCCAATACCTATAGTTGTCGTATTGTGAGAATCAATATTATGTATACACAACTATACACATCTCATTTCTTAAGGTATATAATTTGTGTTCAATTATTCACAACAATTGCAAATGATTGATTAGCAAACTGTGTCAGACACGTGACTTATAAAAGTCACTAAAGCCAAGAAACGTTATTATAAGATAAACAAATACTAAAGGGGTTTTCTTAATGCCACTCAAGAATATCGAGACATGAACTATTCAAGTCAATTCTTACTGCATAAGAAACAATTCTTTCAAGACTATTACATCCTTAAAAGATATCTATTTAGATTACCTAATCGTGACTTAGAAACTAAGTCACTAACCATCTTGATTTACAAGGAAATCGGAATAATAGTTCCCGATGGTTTGAACTAATCTAACAATATCTAAGTCTACTGTCTTTCTAAAACCTATTCTAGAATTACCCAACCATAAGTAAAGTAGGAAAACCTATTCAAGTAATAAGCTTGCAGTGGATTATAAGTATAATTCTATAAACAATATAGAATAAAAGGAAAACGAAGCAGAATTTTCCATAAAATTACGCAATGTCTTAGTTATGGATTTTTAACCCAGCAGTATTTCCTACTACTTTTCGTAATACCGTAATCCCCAACGGACAACGGGAATTCAATAATTAAATCGAATTCCATAGTGAGAGTAGGATCCCATAAATATATTTCGACTCACAGCTTTGGCACGATCGTATATTCATTAGGTAGACAACTCATTGTCAATCACTCACCAGTGACTTCTGGTTTTGGTCCTGACCGTTTCTCGTTATGACAGCTTTGGCACGTTCACAAAGAGGCGTATCAAGGCTTCACTTGTCAATAACAAACTCAAGCTACCGATGTAGTCCTGACAGATTTGGCACGTTCAAGATTTCCACTTTCCTTGAATTTGTCTAGTATCAATATACAACCGGCATGGATAAAATCCCATAACCTACACCCTCACAGGTTTGACACGATCTCGGATGCAGTTATAGAAAGATACCCATTAACCGTACTGACAAGACGGATCAAGAAACATGTATCCAATACACGTTACTTTAACAACCTTATTCCTAAGGAAGCTATACTTTACATCAAATGCAGAATTTTAATCTAAATCATTTTCTAAACAATTCAATTCTACATATAGAAAACATAACTAAACTTAACCATTAAATTTCTGTTACGTTTCCCGTTAGCGTAGATCCGAAAAGTCAAGAAAATATATATAGATTATATGCATGTGTGAACATTAAAATTGGATTAAATATCAAATATCAAGCATGAATAATGTAATGGATGAAGCATCATACCTGCTCTGATACCATTTTGTTGGGGTTTTGGGTGAAAGGCGCAGCGGAAGCGCGGTTTGGGCGAAATCATAATTTTAAAACTTTTTAAATTACCGAATAAATTATTCAATATCTAATATGAATAATTTATTCATATTTCACCTAAACCTACTTATTTGATATCAAATATCGATATAAATATATATGAAACATCGCGAAACTTTTACGAAAAACAGTTTTCCGCAAAATGGCCTAAAATACGTTTTTGACCGAACCGACCACCCAACACTTATGGCGACTACCCAGGTCAGCCCCAATAGTGTTAGGGCAGTTCATGGGCTGCCCGAACAGTGAAAAATTCACTGTTTGGACAGCCGTCACCCAGTTGGCTCAAAAGTCACCCGGTAACGCCGTTTTTGGCCGTTTTCGCTTATTTCAACTCCGACACACTTTCCAGAAATTGTTCCAACTCCCAAAACAGATACAATACATTCATAAGACTTCAAATTCATCATAAAATTTCCATTTTAACCAGAACTGGTCCAGAAACCGAAATTGCCATTTTTCATGCTTTAAAACCAAATTTTCAACATTAATCAAATTAATCTTAACACCAATCAAGTCACCACATATGAACAACCCAAGAACATCTATAGGGATTACAAGAGTGGTCATAACACTCTAGAATAGAAACATGTCATCTAATGACCAAATTGGATACTAATTACAATAATTTCATCTAATATACTTCACACATGCTTCATTAGCTTCCAATCCATCATCCACAACCAAAAGCCCCAAATTTTATAACAAAGGAGAAACCCTAGATCTCAATAGATCTTCAAGAAACATGAAACAAAATTTATAAGCTAGGGATTTGAAGAATTACCTTAAATCTCCTAATTCCTTAGCCTTTTTTTTTTCTTGATTTTCTTCTTTTCTTCATGGATTCTTCAAACAAACTTTGGAACCCATTTTTTATTTGTAGCTCACGGTAATGGATGAAAGAGTAATGAAGAAAGCAATTTTTTTTTTCTTTTTAAAGTAGTATTGCCGACTTTCAAGGGTATTTTTGTCCTTTTTGAAAATTTAATCCAATTAAAAATAATTAACTTTATGATAACCAATCAAATTAGCACAAAAAAAGTATAATTAAACCATGTCATATGTTCCAATAATAATTAAAAAAAATTCATAACATTTATGGAAAAAGTTCAATTAATTTATTATTCAAATATTTAACAATTAAATATCCAAATAATCGATTAATATAATTATTATTATATATGTATTTTTATTTACAATAAATAACAAATACATATATTTATGGCATGTGTCAAAATCTCATTTGACGATTAATTAATGTGTATCTAATCCTATTATGTATCAAATACAAATACACAATAATTCGATGAAGTATTATGAATAATTCAGTGAGTCGTTCAGTGTCTTATCAAATAAATACCTACATGTCTATACGAGTCTCCCGAGACTCATGGTTCATTGGGATAAACCATCGGACCAAGTCACGATATACGACATGTACTGGTCTCAGCGGATTTTACTAACCGACCCGTGTTAGCAAATATTAACCAGGAACTTTATTTAAGGATATACATCTTATAGTGCACTTCCCAATGTCAATTACAAACTACGTAGTAACTGCGCACTATATTGTAAATCCTAGGGTATTTGTCTAATATACACGTATCACTAAACCAGATTTAGTTTCGATCTAATCATAATCAAATATATAATCGTAATTATATTGAATAAGTGTATAAAAGACAAGGGTGCTACCATTAAATTAGTAATATTATGGAAAATAGAATTGCTCGTATTTATGAATCGGACATAAATACGATTCGGATTGGCACACTGAGCACCAACCCTAACACTTAAAAGTAAGTCTCGATTCAAAAACAAATGAATAAATATATCAACTTGAAAATAAAAAGTCAACTTAATGATTTGGATTCTGGCTGGCACTATTTCACTTCATCGAAGAGAATTGCGGTTCCTGCCGATAATCTATCATTGATAACCTCAATTAGTAATAAGTTAAGAGATATACTTCGGAACTAGATTACGCTTGGTGTTGGACAATTATGACCCATAGCAACACTATTTGTACAGAACATGGTGTTGTTGTACAAATTAACTATGTGACATAGGAAATTGCTCTTTTATCATTTGTAATTAGATTACCGGGATATATAAATGATAAAAGTCCATATGATTAGTTCTGGATTGAGATGATATGAGACAGTATCAATCCACAAAGGTTTAATCATTAAAACATCCCTAGTCGGAGTATTATCGAGATTGGACATCGATAATGCGGAATAGACTAGTATTGCACTTGTGCGCGTTGTGGGAGCATAACGGCATAATTCTCATATATTTGGGTATTGGATACTCATGCAAGTGTAATAGGAGGTTGTGTTTACCGATGGTACGGAAACAGCTTCGCTATGGATAGACCCCTCGGAATTCCATTGGTAGTATGACTATGTGTCTATGGAAGTCCGAATCAGGGTAGGTGTATTTGGTCTTAACATTAGACTTGCACCGCTAATACTTGTGACAATCAATATACTTTGGTTTTGGTCGTCCAGGGCTTTAACCGGTTATGTGTACGCCTCTTCTGGGTATATTGAGAATCGTAGTGTATTGGGTGTGATGTCAAGATGGAATTATCAATCCAGTCATAGTGGAGATGATGATCACGTAGGATACAGAACTGGTGCTCTTATATGCTGCAGCTATCGGGATATTATGACTAGGTCATGTTTATCCGATTATAGAGACTAGTTACCAGAGATCCGATATGTGCTTCGTACGGGACAGACACAATTCCAGCCTCAGGCCTAGCACGTGACATCCGATACTGGATCGCAATACGCAATACGATGTATACTACGCCTGATATAGATCACATATTCCCTTAAGAATATTTCTGGAGAATTGGGTAGGCACGGTGCTTTGCTAGAAGCCATCCATGTCTTGTAAATCGGTAAAAACGTAGTACTAGGTACGTACGTGTTCGGATAGTCCGACGACCGGATTTACTGCCAACATATCCGGGGATCTCATGGTTCGCTTCCCGAAGATTCACCGATGACGTATGACTCGCACATTATTAATCTGGGATTAATTATTAGAGAGAGAAAATTAATCTGGGATTAATTACGGAGATATTTTATCTGGGATAAAATATTATTTAAAGAGAGAGATAACGATTAATTTGGAATTAATCGATAAAATAATATATTCGATATATTATACGAAATTAGATTTCGACGCGGAATTAAAATTGGATTTTAATTCGGGCAAACGAGTTAATTTATAATTAATTCGCTAGCAACATGAATAGTAATTTTCCTAGGCATAATTATTTAATTAAATTTGATTTAATTACGTCGCAACGGAAAATTTTTTAATTCGGAATTAGCGAACTCGAGCCCGGGAGTGTTTGCGGGCCCACTCGCATTTCGAATTCAAATGTGGCCCACAAGTCACATCAAGCGTCACATCATTAGTCATTCAAGTGATGGATGTCTTGTCACTTTGAGTGATGTGATGTAAGTCACTTGTGATTGATGGTGGTGGTTGGAAGGTTTAATTGCCTTGTACCTTTTGACTTTGATTTTTGGTATTAGATTTTAGAAATCCAAATACACAAATTAATCATCACTTCTCTCTTCTCCTCTCTTCATCTCTCGGCCAAGGGCCATTTCTTTCCTCTTTTTGCTTATATTTGCCGAGAACAACAAGGAATAACAAGGAAGAATTTGTGGCAATTTTTTCCTAGTGCTAGCACACTAAAGAGTCATCCAAAGGTGATAGGGAAATAAACCCATGAGCATGGAATTTCAAATCAAAGCTTGGAGCTTGGAGGACTTCCATGGAGGTTGACCGAAAATCAAAAGAGCACAAAGAGGGCCATTGTCGAGAGCTTCATGGAGGAGCAAAAGTTTTGTGTTCATCGCATCGTAAATCCGATCAATGTAAGTATGATTCCGCCATACTTCTTTATTGTATTCACATTGATTTCATTGCTTGATTGATCTTGGGACTATAGTAGAAACCCAACAATGGTATCAAGAGCCTTATTTAAGCATGAAATTGGATTTAGGGTAAAATTGGGTAAAATTGATTTGAGCATGTTTGGATGAAATTGATTGTTTGAGTATGCTTGAATGATGATAACATAGTGTCATGCATGATCAATTTGATGAAAATTGAATTGGATCAAATTTTCCCCAAATTATTGGCTTGGCCGAAAGTTGGTGCCCTAAATGTCATGGTGATTTTTTATTTTTTTAATCATTGGATGAGTTTGAAAGACTTGGGAAATGTTGATTTATGATTTAATTGGATTGAATTCGGAATCGGACAATAAAACCCTAATTGCCGTGAGTTGAAGCATGGAAAATGAATTGATTTTTTGATTCAATTGTGTTGGACATGTGTTGATGATAATAAGCATGATTAATTATATAAATTGGTATTTTGGAAATGTTAATTTGGTTAATTAATCATGGCTATACACTTTAGATTAATTTAATTGTGAAATTTCGAATTTTGTAATTTAATTAATTGGGTTTAATTTTGAATTGGGCTTATAAAGTTGTATTTGGGCTTAATGGGCTTGGTTGGGCCAAGCTTGGTTTAGGTTAATTGGTTGGATCCAATTGGGCCCAAAACTATATCCATAAAGTCCAAATATAATTAAATGGACCTTTAAAATTATAATTGGGCCTAAATTGGTTTATTGGCATATAAGGGTGATTCCTTAAATGGGCTTTGATATTTGGGTTTGACCCATATTGACCAAAGTCCATGCCTTAAGAAATTAATTGAAAACCCATTGGACTTTAATTAAATTGACTTTGGATGTTAATTGGGCTTTGAGACCCGTAAAGATTAGATTTAGAATCTAAGCCCTAAAGGCTCATTAATAAAGTGTAATTATTTAATTTGGAATTAAATATAGAATTAGTATTAAATACAAATTAAATTGGATTTAATGTTGTAGTTTAATATAATTCGAGAATTCGTAATTTGAGTACTTATTCTTAAAACGAGTCGGACTCGCGTAAATCAAATCGTTGTTTGAACATTGGATGGTCATTAATTTCAGATTAATTAATTGGATTAGATTGATTGATAGCATGCTTTGTGTGAATACATGGATGTGATTTATGAATAATGAATATCAGATGGATATTAGAAGGGTGAGGGCAATTTTGGAACTTGTTGTAATAAGTTTGGAATTTATTAAATTGGACCTGCGTGTCCAGCATATTACCTCTTGATTCTTTGTATTTCTCTTCTCACCTATCCCTCTCAATGTAAATGAGGTTTCCTTAGAAGTGTTATGTAATTGGGTAGAAGTAAGATTTGTGCTAGCGGGAGAGAGGAAATGAAGAGATTTGTTCTAGGAACAAGTTGTTTTAAATATCCATCCGCATATCATTATTAAATTTATTTACGCGCCTTATTATGTTTTTAGAATGCATGTTTAAGGGTGTATGATGAGACCTTAACAAAGAAAATTAATTGGTTTCCAATTACGCGAAAAACCCTCAACATATATTAAGTGTTTTTCCTTCCATTGAATGATTCATTCTCAAGATCCAAGATTGGCACTGGTTTGTTGGCCAAAGTCAAGGCCTTTGTCCATCGCGGATGTGTTTGAATCATGAAGGCTTTGTTCCATATCGGTGTCTTGTCCAAGTTGTGATTTGTTGGCCAAAGTTAAGATCACTTCTTGTCCATCGACATCGATTACGAAGCTTTCCAATGTCAATGGGTCTCGCTTAACTGGGATCATTAAGTTTGTTGTGCCAAAGCCAATGCTTAATTGATTCAGAGGAAATAGGTTAGGAAAATATATTGGATATATTGGCATATATATTGTATATATGTTTTGGACTTAGATGTCCACCTACTGGATCTAGGAACTGGATGAGATCCAATTGATCTTAGAGATCTACCTAGTTAAATATCATACAGCTTGTTGGCCAAAGTCAAGGTTGTGTGTTATTTAACGAGATCTTAGCCCACTAGGAAACAAGGTTTCCCGAGTACTCAACAGATGGTTAGAGGCTCGCCGAAAAATAGTGGGAGGTAGGTATTAAATTTGCAATTTTGTCTAGATACTTGCCAATACGCGCTCATATCATTTTCGTCATTTAAATAAATATATTAGTTGGACTAATATTAAATCGTTGTTTTAATTAAACAGTTGGACTGAATTCAAACTACTTCAATTATAGTTGATTATATAATTGGATTATAGTAATCAATATATTTGAATTTAAATAATCAAATTATAGTTGATTATATAGTTAGACTATAGTAATCATTATATTAATAGTACCTGAAATCGTTGATTGGATAGTTGGACTATACCAATCAAGATAACTGAAAGATTAGCGTTTAAAACATAAACATGGGTAAAAATGTCTTTAAACGGCTTTAATTTTCAAATTGGGAATAGAACCTCAGGATAGTCCTAGGAATAGAGAAGTTATTTTATTTGATAGAACAACCTCTTGGGCCTAAGCCCGGAGTTGAGCAAATAAGTAGAACATAATCTTTGGAAGATTTATGTAATGATAACTTTAGTGCTAAATCCATTATGCTTACCGCAATAACACTTTAATTCCGTCATCAAAATTAAGGATTAGATCCTTGTACCATGATGTTGAAATTAAAGATCTTCATAGATCTATTCTTAAATCTTAGAAGTACTAATTGCAAAAGAAGCTATTTAGCTCAAGTATGTCAGAGGGTACTGTACGGGCCAAATTTGGCCCGAGGCAAAACCGTCTTTTCGCGTCAAAATCAAATAACAAAAGCCCATGAATATTGGCCCTTAAATACCATATTGGAAAACCCAACCCAAAAGGCCTTATTCCATCAGTACATAATGCTACGAAAATAGAGCCAAATAAATAGACAGCATAAAACACAATTGTTACTAACTATTCCTCTTTTCTAAACACAACACATGCAAATATTCTTCCAGCGCTGAAAGTTGAATCCAAGGCACGTTGTGGGTTCCTTTGCCAGAAATGTCAGCATGTTGTAGGCCCGTTGCCAGCTTTTATCACAGCTACAAAGTAATCTCTTTTCAGACCTATAAAAGGGAAGATAATTCAGGGTTCAAGGCAGGCTTCTCTATGGCTTACTAGCTTCTGTTCTCTGACATAAGTTCTCAGAGAATTCCCTTCTTCAAAACACATATCACCGCCCTCACGGCCACTACAAGAAAGTTAAGGTAATAACAAACCTTACTTTCACATTTTACATATTTACTGCTCATTTCATACTACTGACTTGAGCGTCGGAGTGCCCCCGGCACCCACCACACCGGTGGGTAGTCTGCTCCCGCTCACCCTACCTTTGTCTTACAGGATCGCTAATGCCCCCAACCTACAAATTCTGATTGTGGACCTCGGCCGAATTCCAGCATCCACAAGTACATCTGTCGAGCACCCACAGGTACATCTGTCGAGCACTAGGTGTCGCAGATGATTGCTGACATCGATCAGCTAGGTTAGCTAGGCATTACCTACGTGGCCGAGACTACCAAATATTTGATCTTATAGTCTCTACCCGAAAGCTGGGACAGGTTCATTGTGAACCAAGAGTAAACTCTTGGAGATTTGATGGCTATGATCTAGGAGGCAGAGCCAGAGCTTCTAAAAGGGGCAAAGGCAAAATCATCAAAATCTTCTGGGAAAACAAAGGACATATCCCAAAATATCTGCCTAAAACTGTGGCAAACGGGGTCACTGGAAGCGTGACTTCCGTATGGACAAGGCAGACATAAAGGAGGCTCCGGCTTCATGTATGTTTTTCATAAACATGTTCGCTATTAGTTTCAAAATTGGATTTTTGATACTAGATGTGGTACATAAGATATGTACTGATGTGCAGAATCTGCTGATTAGCAGGATACTGACTTCAGTTGAGATTAATCTGCGAATCGGAAATGGGACAATAATCGAGGTTTTAACCGTAGAAACCTAAGTTTAGGAACTACCCTTCGGATGTGTACCTAAATTAGGAGATTGTTAAAATGTACCTAGTTTGACTAGAAATATTATCTCTATATCAGAGTATAACTCGTTGCGGGTATACCTTTATATTCTAGAACACTAAAGTGTTTTATTTTATAAAGATTATATTCAGATAAACACACATTATATGTGAATAACAGTATTTATATTTTGAATATAAATAAATCTCAAACATATAACATGACAAACAAATAGCTCAAACTAATTTGATCAAATGAGACTTATTTGTGGCATTGTAGTCTGGGACACATTAAACAAGACTCGTATATCCACACTTTTGAAGAGTGGATACTAGGACGGATTTGATCCTATTCAAATAATGTCTACGAATCTAGTTTATTAGGCAAAGTGCCTAAAACACTTTTACTTGGTAAAAGTACAAGTGCCACCGATCAGTTAGCCCTCGTTCATAGTGACATAAGTGGGCTCATATCTAGCTAGGCTATAGGTGGATATGAACACTTCGTAACCTTTACGGATGTGGCATCACGTTATGGTTATGTGTTTCTTTTGAAACACGAATCAGAAACTTTTGGTAAATTCAAAGAGTTTCGATACGAAGTAGACACACAGATCGGATAAAGTATTAAACCGTCACAGTTAGACCGTGATGGAAATACTTAAGCTATAAGTTTCTCAATTACTTTAAAGAGTATAGTATTCTTTCAATATGTACTCTTCCCGGAACACCTCAATCGAGCGGTGTGTCCGAACTGAGAAACCAAATTTTGTTGGACATGATAAGGTTAATCATGAGTCGCTCTGAGCTACCATTTTCCTTCTAGGGATACGCATTAAACAGTGCAATACTTATTTTGAATAAGGTTCCATAAAAATATGTTAGACAGACTTCATATTAGATATGAACAGGAAAGAAATAAGGTTTTCTCATTCCTGAAGATTTGGGAATGATGGGCATATGTTTGGATGATACCAAACTAGAACCCAAATCGGATAAGTGCCTAATTATAGGTTATCCTAGGGAAACCAAAGTATAGTACTTATACATCTCACAAGAGAACAATTTAATTGTTGCTCTCCATGCGGTTTTCCTAAGAGGAACACATATATGCAGTGGTAAGTGTGAGGAAAGTAAAACTCGATGAAAATCAGAGTAATACTGTTCCAGGCACCGAGTCCTTAACGGAACACAAAATTTTATCAAGGATGAAACTGTACCACAATCTTCGAATACACAAGAACCGCGTAAGTCGGAGAGAGTCAGAAAACAACCTTGGAGGTATGGGTTTCTGATCTCACCTCGTAAAGATGTCAATCTTTTTGAGGAAGACAAATCGACTACGTATGAGGAAGTGATACAGGGTATCGACTCCCTATTATGGAAAAGTGCCATGAAGTCCGAAATGGATTCCATGTATACGAACCAAGTTTAGACACTAGTTGTTGTACCGAATGGCATTGTGCCTATTGGTACTATATAAGTCTTCAAGGAAGACATACATGGATGGAAATATACAACGTACTAAGCTAGGCTTGTAGTGAAAAGGTATCGTTATCAACATTGTGTTGATTACGAAGAAACCTTGTACTTGTTGCCATGGTTAAATCCATTTGGATAATGCTTGCTAATGCTGCATGTTTCATTTATGAAATATGGCAGCTGAACGTCAAAATCGTTTTCCTTAAACGGAAACCTTTTTGAGGATGTTTACAACATCCTGACGGTTTTGTTGTACCAAAACGAGCAAACAAGGTTTGTAAGTTATATCGATCCATTTATGGATTGAAGCAAGCATTAAGTTCTTGGAATTATCATTTTGATGTAATCATAATGGTATATGATTTAATTCAAAACGAAAATGATTCTTGTGTATATAAGAGGGTTAGTGGGAGCACACTGAAAGTGACTGTCCTAAATAATGATGACATGTCATATCTTAGAAATTACATTCCCATAATACAATCGGTGAAAGCTTGGCTTTCATGAAAAATTCTCCGTATAATTCTTGGGAGAAACAACCTTTATTCTAGGAATAAGGATCTACTGGGATAGATCTAAAGGTTGTTGGCACTCTCTGAGAACTCGTACATTGAAATAGATGTACGCGACTTGGTGTCTCATATGATTTGAGCATATGAAGTCACAATCAGGCCAATCCAAGTGATAGTCACTGGATTGATGTTAAGAACATCCTTAAGTATCTTAGAAGAACTAATGATGCTTTCTTAAACTATGGAGAATGAGAACTTGAAGTGACTGGGTTCACCGTTGCAAGTATCCAAACCGATAAAGAACGACTATAAGTCGTAATAAGGATACTATAAAGTTTGAATAACGGAACAGTGAGCGGGAAATCTTCCAAGCAAGTTACTGTTACCAGATAAACAACAAAAGCAGAATATTGTTGCAGCTGAGGCAGTAATAGAAGCCATTTGGATCTTAATAATCCTAATTGGATTAGGAGTAGTTCTGTTTGCAGCTGAGCTAGGCTACAGCACAGGCTAAAGAATTAATGGTCTCATCAACGATCCATGTATATACTTCAACTGTTCATCTGATTCGTTCGGATCATACATCGTGGTGATGTGATGATCGAATAAATCGCATCAGATGATAACTTTGTAAATCCGCTGACAAAAGCATTTTCTCAGCAGATGTTTGAGCGAACCGTACATAGTTCAAGTGTAGGACACTTGAGTGATTGACTATAGGCCAAATGGGAGATTGTTGGACAATTATGACCCATAGCATCACTATTTGTACAGAACATGGTGTTGTTGTACAAATTAAGTATGTGACATAGGAAATTTCTCTTTTATCATTTGTAATTAGATTACCGGGATATATAAATGATAAAAGTCCATATGATTAGTTCCAGATTGAGATGATATGAGACAGTATCAATCCACAAAGGTTTAATCATTAAAACATCCCTAGTCGGAGTATTATCAAGATTGGACATCGATAATGCGGAATAGACTAGCATTGCACTTGTGCGCGTTTTGGGAGCATAACGGCATAGTTCTCATATATTTGGGTATTGGATACTCATGCAAGTGTAATAGGAGGTTTTGTTTACCGATGGTACGGAAACAGCTTCGCTATGGATAGACCCCTCGGAATTCCATTGGTAGTATGACTATGTGTCTATGGAAGTCCGAATCAGGGTAGGTGTATTTGGTCTTAACCTGAGACTTGCACCGCTAATACTTGCGACAATTAATATACTTTGGTTTTGGTCGTCCAGGGCTTTAACCGGTTCTGTGTACGCCTCTTCTGGGTATATTGAGAATCGTAGTGTATTGGGTGTGATGTCAAGATGGAAGTATCACTCCAGTCATAGTGGAGATGATGATCACGTAGGATACGGAACTGGTGCTCTTATATGCTGCAGCTATCGGGATATTATGACTAGGTCATGTTTATCCGATTATAGAGACTAGTTACCAGAGATCCGATATGTGCTTCGTACGGGACAGACACAATTCCAGCCCCAGGCCTAGCACGTGACATCCGATACTGGATCGCAATACGCAATACGACGTATACTACGCCTGATATAGATCACATATTCCTTTAAGAATATTTCTGGAGAATTGGGTAGGCACGGTGCTTTGCTAGAAGCCAACCATGTCTTGTAAATCGGTAAAAACGTAGTACTAGGTACGTACGTGTTCGGATAGTCCGACGACCGGATTTACTGCCAACATATCCGGGGATCTCATGGGTCGCTTCCCGAAGATTCACCGATGACGTATGACTCGCACATTATTAATCTGGGATTAATTATTAGAGAGAGAAAATTAATCTGGGATTAATTACAGAGATATTTTATCTGGGATAAAATATTATTTAAAGAGAGAGATAACGATTAATTTGGAATTAATCGATAAAATAATATATTCGATATATTATACGAAATTAGATTTCGACGCGGAATTAAAATTGGATTTTAATTCGGGCAAACGAGTTAATTTAGAATTAATTCGCTAGCGACGTGAGTAGTAATTTTGCTAGGCATAATTATTTAATTAAATTTGATTTAATTACGTCGCAACGGAAAATTCGTTAATTTGGAATTAGCGAACCCGAGCCCGGGAGTGTTTGCGGGCCCACTCACATTTCGAATTCAAATGCGGCCCACAAGTCACATCAAGCGTCACATCATTAGTTATTCAAGTGATGGATGTCTTGTCACTTTGAGTGATGTGATGTAAGTCACTTGTGATTGATGGTGGTGGTTGGAAGGCTTAATTGCCTTGTACCTTTTGACTTTGATTTTTGGTATTAGATTTTAGAAATCCAAATACACAAAATTAATTCATCACTTCTCTCTTCTCCTCTCTTCATCTCTCGGCCAATGGCCATTTCTTTCCTCTTTTTGCTTCTATTTGCCGAGAACAACAAGGAATAACAAGGAAGAATTTGTGGCAATTTTTTCCTAGAGCTAGCACACTAAAGAGTCATCCAAAGGTGATAAGGAAACAAACTCATGAGCATGGAATTTCAAATCAAAGCTTGGAGCTTGGTGGACTTCCATGGAGGTTGACCGAAAATCAAAGGAGCACAAAGAGGGCCATTGCCGAGAGCTTCATGGAGGAGAAAAAGTTTTGTGTTCATCGCATCACAAATCCGATCAATATAAGTATGATTCCGCCATACTTCTTTATTGTAGTCACATTGATTTCATTGCTTGATTGATCTTGGGACTATAGTAGAAACTCAACACTTGGCGTATTATGCTTGTGACATGACATAATGCATGTGATTGTTCTGATACGTTCCAAGTTGAACTGGTCTGGTAACGATCATGGCAAGAAGCGTAGAGTGAACTAGAATCTTAATCTGTATTTTTTTCTTTTCTTTTAAAAAGTCGTAAATTAAATTGTCAACTCCACACTAACTAGATGATGTCTTCTAAACTATACTTCTTCTTATTCAGATATTGTGGACAATGTCTCAATTTGGTTGGGGGGAAGGGATAGTTGACTATATAATTTTCATTTTTATGTTGTGTTTTTATTTCAAAAAAATATTTTCGTTTTTATGTTGTTGTTTTATTAAAAAAAGTTTTTTATGTTGTTTTTGCTTTGTTATTATTTTGTGTGAAAAAAATGTGTTGTGTTGATTTTCTTTTGTGTTTTTCAAAAAAATACACACAAACTAACAACAATTTTTTGACAAACCAAGTGGAATTTTTGTTCAGAGGTGGCTGTGTAAGGAGTTTTCGCTCCTCAGACGCATCTCAAAATAATTCGTAACAAGTTATTTTTATTCCTTTCTTTTTGAATAATTTAAATTTGTGAATTCTCCATAATATTGTTTAAATTTTGATCTTCATGTGCTTATTTGACAGATATTATCAACATACACTGTAACATATGATCATGGGTTGTAAGTGAAAATTTTGTAATATTCAGTTCTCTAGTTTGTTGGAGGTAGCACCACCTAAAGGCAATGTGATTAGTGGTAAATGTATCACTATTTTTACACTCATTTAACTTAATATTTTGTATAGTTTCTTGAGTTTTGTGAATATTTTGATGTGTTTTGTTTTATTTTGTAGATAAATAAAGTTTCAGGACATTCTGGAGGTGATTTGGAGCAAAACTGTGAAATTTGGCAAAAAGGGTATTTTGGTAATTTTTGGCTTCCCGACACCAAAACCCTTGGCGTCCCGACCTCTAACGTGCGCCGGAGGCTGCTAACGTTCACCAGGTCAACAAGTCAAAGTATTCCAAGTTTGACTTTGCTAACGTGCGCCGTGCCACGTGTCATCATCACAGGCGATCCGCTAACGTGCGCCGCATGCCACATGTCAAAAATTCAACGAGACGAAATTTTTCAGCCGCCTTGCCACGTGTCAAAAATTCAACGAGCCGAAATTTTTCAACCGCCTTGCCACGTGTCCGAACGAAATTGTGCCAAGCAAAAAGGGGCTGGCGTCGCGACGCCCAAGGCTTACTCAAGCCTATAAATTGAGCTCGAATTTTTAGTTTCAAATGTACCAGTTCCTCTGAAATCTCTTATATGAATTGGGAGTTCTCTTCTTAGTTTCTTTAAATATTCAGTATTTATTACGTTTTGTAGTAGTAATTCTCTTCTATAAATAGTATTTTTCTTTCTTAAACTCTTTTACTTTTACTATTCATCCATGAGGAGGTAACTTAGCCATGCTGAGGTAACAATGTAATTCTTTTACTTTTGCTATTTAGATTAATCTCCCTTAAAATATAATATATAAACTATTTAAAACCTGACTTAATGAGGATACCGCCATTCCGGACGGTTGGTTATTCAATTTAAACTGGTTAAACCTGACTTAATGAGGATACCGCCATTCTGGACGGTTGGTTTAATTTTGTTCCGCCTTATGGCTGGTTTATATTTATGTTTCGCCTTATGGCTGGTTTATTTCAATTTGACTTAATCAGGATACCGCCATACTGGACGGTTGGTTTAAAATATCACAAGTAAATATATTATATATTATGGGAGATATCAAAATAGTAAATAATAGAAGTTAATTCCTTTTACCTTAGCATTTCTTTTTATTGTAATTTAATATTCTACAATTACTTTTCAGCAATTTCACTTTATGTCTTTTAAGTTTTTATCAGCTTTAGCTATGTGTTGTAACTAAGTTAATATCTAGGGTTGTGATAAAATCTAATATCACCGGTTTAAAAAGGGTTAGATTATAGTTTTGGGTAATTAAAAGAGTTATTTGTTGAGTCATAATCTTAATGCCTTTTTATTAACTGGCCACTAATAAAATTGACTAGATAAACTTAAAATGAACTAGACATAGGGACTTTAAGTTTAAAGACCTTAGACTCAACAACCCACGATCTTCTTTAAGGATAGATAACCCTTTAATAGATTTCCTTACAGGATAGGAATATACCTGTTGGGCGGGGGTAATCATAATTGGAATTAATCTTAATGAATCTAGATAATTTGATTGACATAGACATATGATTCAATTGAATTATACTAGGTATTTGTAAATGACCATCGGAAGAGGCTTTTACATAATTTAATATTCCAGATTAATAAATCAATATTTTACCCAACTATAATATAACCACTTCATCTTTAAATAATATTGGAAGAATTCACAACCCTAGATAGTTTTATAAATTGAGTTTTCATTAATCTACTTTCGACAACTTTAGTTACTTGCTTTTAAATTTAGAATCGTCACCATTTCAAATCAATCAAACAACCTGTTAGATACTAGTAATCACTTGACCTCATAAAATTAATAGATTAGGTATTAAGTCCTCGTGGGATCGATACTTTTTATACTACTTGAACGATACGTGCACTTGCATTATACGCGTGTGATTACGCCGGTCAAGTTTTTGGCGCCGTTGCCGGGGACTTATTTATCTTTCATTATTAGTTTTGAGGTTAGATATGTTACTTGTATCTAATTTTCTTTTTACTTATTGTTTTCGTTTTATTGTGTTTCATGTTATCAGATTCTTAATGAGACGAACCAGAAGCTTTGAAATACGACCGCTTGACCCAGAAATTGAAAGAACCATCAGACAGTTGAGAAGGGAAAGGCGACAAGGCCAAGAAGCAATTGTTAACATGGAACCTGAATCTTTGGAGGTTGCACCACCAATTCCCATTCGAGACAGAACCATTCTGATGGTTGACAGACTCATTTCATGTATTGTAATTCCTCTCTTACCAAAACTTGCTTTCAGATGATTCAGCAATCAGTGCAGTTTGGGGGGAATGCAACTGAAGATCCTAATGCCTACATCAGCAACTTCCTGGAAGTTTGCGGTACTTTCAATTACAATCGAGAAGCTGAAGAAGCAATGAGACTGCGTGTTTTTCCATACTCCTTGAAGGACAGAGCTAAAGCTTGGCTACATTCACTACCAGCAGGTTCTATTACAACATGGAATACTTTAGCCACCAAATTTCTTGCAAAGTATTTTCCACCAGCCAGAACTGGAAAGCTGAGGAATGACATCACATCCTTTGTACAACAAGACTCAGAAACTCTTTACGAAGCTTGGGAAAGGTACAAAGATTTGCTCCGGAAATGTCCTCACCATGAGATTCCAAAATGGCTTCAAGTCCAAACATTCTATAATGGACTTTCTGGAATAATGAGAACCATAATTGATGCTTCTGCTGGAGGAGCGTTGATGGCAAAAGGAGAAGAACAAGCCTGGGACCTAATCGAAGAAATGGCCAACAACAATTCATTGTGGCCAACAGAAAGGAGCATGATTCAACGAATTGCTGGAATTTATGAAGTTGGAGCCAATTCAGCAGTCAGTGTCAAACTGGATCAAATATGCAAATTCATGGAGACTCTCGGCATGCAAAGCAACATTGGAACCACAAATTCACCATATGGAGAAGTACCAGAACAAAATCAACTTGAAGAAACGGTGAATTATGTCAACAATTTCAACAGACAGGGGAACAATCCATATTCCAACACCTACAATCCAGGGTGGAGGAATCATCCCAATTTCTCATGGAGCAACAATTCAGGGCAAAAGAATTATCCACCACCTGGATTCCAGCAACAGAACAAAAGCCAGGATTTAGAAAAAGATCCAGAAATGAAAGATTGGCTTGTAGAGATGTTCAAAAAGCAACAAGCAGCATATGATGCTATGTTTCAAAGCCAATCTGCTTCCATCAAAGTACTGGAGAATCAAATTGGACAACTGGCCAATGCTCAGAGTTACAGACCGCCAGGTACCCTTCCTAGCAACACAGAACCAATCCAAGGAACATGGGAAAGGAGCAGTGTCATGCCATCATGTTAAAAAGTGGTACTGAAATCAACAAAGATGTTGGAATCAAGGCAACCATTGAAGATGTTCCAAAAGAAGCAGAGAAACAGATGGATGAAAAATAAGCAAAGGAAAAAGAAGCAAATGAAAAAGAACAGATCACTCCACCTCCACCTTTTCCTCAGCGTCTTCAGAAAAGCAAACTAGACAAGCAGTTTGCTCGATTCTTGGAGGTTTTCAAAAAGCAGCACATCAACATCCCATTTACAGAAGCTTTGGAACAAATGCCCAGCTATACTAAATTCATGAAAGACATTCTTTCACGAAAACAGAGATTGGGAGATTATGAGACAGTAGCATTATCAGAAGAATACAGCGCCATCATTCAGAGAAAACTTCCCCCGAAGTTGAAAGATCCTGGCAGTTTCACTATTCCTTGCGTCATATGAGAACATAACTTCGGTAAGGCTTTATGTGATTTAGGTGCAAGTGTTATTTTAATGCATTTTTCTATTTACAGGAAACTGTAAATTGGAGAAGCAATGCCTACCTCAGTCTCACTGCAACTTGCTGATCGAACACTCGCATTTCCGAGAGGAGTCGTTGAAGATGTGCTAGTCAAAGTTGATAAACTCATTCTCCCAGCAGACTTCATTATCCTTGACATTGATGAAGACAAAGATGTGCCAATCATCCTTGGGAGACCATTCTTAGCAACAGGTCGAACTGTGATTGATGTACAAAAAGGAGAACTGACCATGAAAGTTCAAGACCAAGAAGTTACCTTCAATGTTTTCAAAGCTATGAAATTCCCGTGTGAAGAAAAAGAGGAAGAATGTTTCAGAATTGATGTTGTTGATAGTATCATTCATGATACTGATACAATTCCCACAGACAAACTTGAAGCTTGCATCACCAACATGACTGACACTGAGTTAGATTCTGAAATTCTGGAATGTATCAACTATCTTGACAAGCCATTTCGTTTCAAAGTGACACAACCAATTGAAAGTTTGGAACTACCGAAGAAAGGCCGGAACAAGACTTCGATTGAAGAACCACCACAGTTGGAGCTGAAGTTACTTCCGAATCATCTCAGGTATGCATTTCTTGGAAAATCTTCTGAATTACCTGTTATTATTTCATATTCTCTAACATTGGAGCAGGAAGAAAAGTTGTTGAGAGTGTTACGAGAGCACAAGAAAGCCATTGGCTGGACTATAGCAGATATTCGAGGCATTAGTCCATCATTCTGCATGCACAAGATCCTGATGAACGATGAGTACAAACCCACAGTGGAACATCAACAGAGACTCAATCCAATCATGAAGGAAGTTGTGAAGAAAGAAATCATCAAATAGTTGGATGCTGGTATCATCTACCCTATCTCAGACAGCAGTTGGGTGAGTCCTATGCAGTGTGTGCCGAAGAAAGGAGGAATTACTGTGGTTACCAATGAAAAGAATGAGCTGATCCCAACAAGAACGGTGACTGGATTGAGAGTATGAATGGACTACAGGAAGCTGAACAAAGCCACGAGGAAAGATAATTTTCCGCTGCTGGACAAATTGGCAGGACATGAGTTCTATTACTTTCTAGATGGATATTCAGGATACAATCAGATTGCCATCACCCCAGAAGATCAGGAGAAAACCACTTTTACATGTCCCTATGGTACTTTTGCTTTCCGCAGGATGCCATTTGGATTATGTAATGCCTCTGCCACATTTCAGCGTTGCATGATGGCCATGTTCTCAGACATGCTGGAGCATAGTATGGAGGTTTTCATGGATGACTTTTCTGTGCTTGGAGATTCTTTTGACCATTGTTTGCAAAATTTGGAACAGGTATTACAAAGGTGTGAAGATACAAATCTAATACTCAACTGGGAGAAATGCCACTTTATGGTGCAGGAAGGCATAGTTCTTGGACACCGGATCTCATAAAAAGGAATCGAGGTAGATAAAAAAAAGATAGAGACAATTGAAAAACTACCTCCACCAACATCAGTCAAAGGAATTCGGAGTTTTCATGGACATGCAGGTTTTTACATGAGATTTATCAAAGACTTTTCAAAAATTGCAAAACCTCTTTGCAATCTTCTGGAAAAGGATGTGTCTTTCAACTTCACCAAAGAATGCCAGGAAGCTTTTGAGATCTTAAAACAGAAGCTGGTTTCTGCCCCCATCATAGTAGCACCAGATTGGACCCTTCCATTTGAGGTAATGTGTGATGCTAGTGATTTTGCTATAGGTGCAGTTTTGGGACAACACAAAGCAAAGATATTCCACACCATTTACTACTCTAGCAGAACTTTGAATGAAGCTCAACTCAACTACACAACCACTGAAAAGGAGTTGCTTGCAGTTGTGTTCGCTTTTGACAAATTCTGCTCTTATCTGTTGGGTCCCAAAGTGGTGGTCTACACAGATCATTCAACAATCAAATACCTGATCACAAAGAAATATGCCAAACCTAGATTGATCCGTTGGATACTTCTTCTGCAAGAATTCGATGTGGAGATCAGAGACAGGAAATGAACAAAAACCAAGTGGCAGATCATCTATCGAGGCTCGAGAATGGATAAACAGCTGGCAAAGAACTATCAATCAAAGAAAATTTTCACGATGAACAACTATTTGCCATAAAACAGCAGGAAGTCCCTTGGTATGCTGACTATGTCAACCACATAGTGTCAGGAAAATGGCCGCTGGAATGGACAACTCAGCAACGGAAGAAATTCTTCAATGAAGTCAAACATTATGTCTGGGATGAGCCATACCTGTTCAAACGATGTGCTGATCAATTACTGAGACGATGTGTTCCACAATAAGAGGTCAATAGTGTTTTGCAGCACTGTCATTCATCACCATACGACGGACACTTCAGCGGGAATAAAACTACAGCTAAAGTCCTTCGATCAGGTTTGTTCTGGCCCACTCTTTTTGATGATGCTCACTTGTTTGTTCTTCAATGTGACAAATGTCAGAG
Source organism: Zanthoxylum bungeanum (assembly GCA_019454045.1). NCBI lineage: Eukaryota > Viridiplantae > Streptophyta > Magnoliopsida > Sapindales > Rutaceae > Zanthoxylum > Zanthoxylum bungeanum. The sequence goes on along the minus strand of SKCR01026261.1, from coordinate 25,235 downwards.
AATGGGGAATATTTCGAGGAGAAATGAAGGACCGTTGCAAAATATTATGGAAGTGGAGATATTCGATGTCTGGGGAATTGATTTCATGGGACCCTTTGTTCCATCATTCGGAAACCTGTACATCTTGGTTGCTGTAGACTACTTCTCAAAATGGGTTGAAGCAATTGCACTACCATCCAATGATTCAAAAGTGGTGATCAAATTCTTGAAAAAGAATATTTTCACTCGCTTCGGAACACCTCGGGCAATTATCAGTGATGGTGGCACACATTTCTTCAACGGATATTTTGATGCACTCCTATCCAAATACAGAGTTACTCACAAGGTTGCAACAGCCTACCATCCACAGTCAAATGGGCAAGTTGAAGTTTCAAACAGGGAAATCAAAAGAATCTTGGAGAGAACCGTTGGATCAACAATGAGGGACTGGTCAACAAAACTAGATGATGCATTATGGGCCTACCGGACAGCTTACAAGACACCCATTGGTATGTCCCCATATCGATTGGTGTTTGGGAAAGCATGCCATCTACCAGTTGAGCTTGAACATAAGGCGTACTGGGCACTGAAGAAGTTGAATCTTGATCCACAAGCTGCAGGAAAGAAAAGATTACACCAACTCAATGAATTGGAGGAATTTCGCCTACAATCTTATGAGAATGCCAAATTGTACAAGGAAAAGACCAAGAAATGGCATGACCTAAAAATAGTGCACAGACAATTGAAACCAAGGCAACATATGTTGTTGTACAATTCGAGGTTGAAACTTTTCCCTGGAAAGTTGAAATCACGGTGGTCAGGTCCATTTGTGATCACTCAGGTTTTACCATATGGAGCTGTTGAGTTACTGGATCACAACACCAACAACACATTCAAGGTTAACAGTCAGCGTGTCAAGCACTACTGGGGAGAACCGTTGGAGCGATAAAAAGAAAGTGTCACACTTTCAGATCCAGCATAAAGTTCAGGCAGTCACGTCTAGCTGACGACTTAAAACTTAGCACTCGCAGGGAGGCAACCCATGCAATTTGTGTATATATTGTGATTTGATATGATTTAATTTAATGTGTTTAGTTTTTGCAAATTAAGACATTTCAAGATGGAAGGAGCTCTCGCAAGTCTTCACAAGCAATTTCCTTCTATCCCTCAAAAATCTCTGATGAAAGTTTACAAAGCTCGCTTGGAACGAATGAGACTACTGATGATCAAAGGTATTCCTACTGATGTTTGTTGGGTAATCGAAGCACGAGTCCATTTAGCAGGTGAGTATTCTGAGACTTGTAATTCTTACTTACCTGGTTTTGGAAGAAGCACCTATGCAAAGAAACGTAGAGCTAAGAAAATGGGTGTTTGTTTCAAATGTGCTCGTTGGAATTGTAATACTCGTTGTCGTTCTTTAGGAATGTTGTCTGATAATCGTGAAGATAAAATTAAATTCATTAGGGATGGCTTGAGTAAGGAGTCTGTAGATGATATATCTTTGACTCTTGAGACGCATCCCAGTGGATATGTTCATATAGCTATTCACAAATTACACACACAATTCCAAAAAGAAAGACAACAGTTAAGTCTTGGGAATCTGACTCAAAAAGACCATGTTTGCCAATTTATAAGAAAATTGGATGGGAAGCTTGTCCCTGACGCATAGACGTTAATCAAGCTGTAAATTCTTGTAAATATTATATCTCTTTGTATTTTTCTTAATAATTGTGATTTGTTTTATTATTTTCTTATATTTTCTCCGACAGGATCCAGACCTTTTTTACTATCACGATTTATTTTACTATTTTGCTACTAATCGTCCATTGGAAGATATTAGTGCTATTATTTTACTCACTGTAGACAATAGAACCTGGGCGACGCTGTTCTAGGCTCGCGGCCTAGTTGGGAAGTACGAAATAACATGGAGTCGCCACCCGGTGTGAACCGGGACAAAGATTTAAGGCCGCACTCACCCCTCGCAAGGGAAGACCTCAAACCGTTGGGTTCGGAATGGTCCCTTACTTATGTCACTTGTGATGATATAATTTGTGCAATAAACTAACCAAGTCTACTCAATAATCATGCTCAAGGGTACTTAGATCTAACATGCTTTCATCCAAATAACTCCACGCAATGTAACACAACGAGCATATTGAACCATTAAATCAACATGTATAAATCATTATCCAAACACATCATAAACTAATAACATGCATAAGGAACAACCTAAATATGCTTTAACAAATAAATAACAAACTAAATTAAATCATGCTTAAAATAAACAAACAACCTACGAACTACAACATGCACAAATACAAATTTGGATGAGACGAGACATATGTATCTTAAGCGGTACGTGGCATTGTATCCCGAGTGCAGATCATACTACCGTCCATTCGGAATCAGCTATGAAATTTATGTCCGGGTTTCCATCCGATATACCACAAAAGGGAACATATATCTCGCTCATCCAACAATCACATCATGCCTCAAACGACTCCCATGCAATAATATTTTTAAAATAAATAAAATAAATGAAAGAGGATAAATAAAAAGGTGCCCTCAGGTCTAACCTCTTTTGTCGTCTCACGAAAGGGCGTTACACGTCCGTCGGAAGGGTTGTTGCTCCGCAACTTTTCTGGTTCACTAATCCAACGTTTTTCCTCGCTGCTTTCACAACTAAAGAGGTAGTGTCTCCATACGAAACTCATCATCGGGCTAATATGCAAAAATGCAATGCCTACAGTCGCCCCAACTTTGATGGGACTTGTGCAGTGTGTGACAATGACAATCCTATCAAAGTACGTGCAATGCATTTTCACTTACCTGGCTCGCCAGCTGCCACCTGACTTGCCTGCTGCTTCGAACTGATTTGCTGATGTAGTAGATATGGTGGCGAGGCGCCTCGACCTCTGGGCTTTATTCCCGAACCACCAAATGTGAACTGTGATGATGATGCAGTGGGCCCTCGACCCTGGGACGCATCCCGGAACTGCAACCTACAATGGGGGCACCTCGACCATGGGCACCTCGACCCAACACCGCTGACAATAGGGACCTCGCCCTCGAACTGATGATGTAGTGGGCATCTCGACCTGGAACTACAACCGACAACGGGGGCACCTCAACCCTGGGCACCTCGACCCAACACTGCTGACAATAGGGACCTCGCCCTCGAACTGATGATGTAGTGGGCACCTTGACCCTGGGTACCTCGACCCATAACTACGACCGAAAACGGGGGCACCTCGACCCTGGGCACCTCGACCCAACACCGCTGACAATAGGGACCTCGCCCTCGAACTGATGATGTAGTGGGCACCTCAACCCGGAACTACAACTGACAACAGGGGCACCTCGACTCTGGGCACCTCGACCCAACACCGCTGACAATAGGGACCTCGCCCTCGAACTGATGATGTAGTGGGCGCCTCGACCCTGGGCACCCGACCCAGAACTATAACCGACAACGGGGGCACCTCGACCCAACACCGCTGACAATAGGGACATCGCCCTCAAGCTGATGATGTAGTGGGCACCTCGACCCTATGACGCATCCCGGAACTACAACCGACAACGGGGGCACCTCGACCCAACACGCTGACAATAGGGACCTCGCCCTCAAGCTGATGATGTAGTGGGCACCTCGACCCTGTGACACATCCCGGAACTACAACCGACAACGGGGGCACCTCGACCCTGGGTACCTCGACCCAATACCACTGACAATAGGGACCTCGCCCTCAATATGATGATGTAGTGGGCACCTCGACCCTGGGATGCATCCCGGAACTACAACCGACAACGGGGTCACCTCGACCCTAGGACACATCCCAATACCGCTGACAATAGGGACCTCGCCCTCAAACTGATGATGACGTGGGCCTCGCCCCCAAAACTGATACTGATGTGGGCCTCGCCCTTAACTGATACTGATGTGGGCCTCGCCCCAAAACTGATACTGATGCTAATTTGGGCCTCGCCCTCAGAGTGCCAAACCCTGCAAGACCGATTCTGAATTAACGTGGGCCTCGCCCTCAGAGTGCCATACCCGGCAAGACTGATACTGATTGCCATACCCGACAAGACTGATATTGAACCAATGTGGGCCTCGCTCCCAGAATGCCATACCCGACAGAACTGATACCGAACTGATGTGGGCCTCGCCCCCCAGAATGCCATACCCGACAGAACTAATACTAAACCAATGTGGGCCTCGCCCCCAGAATGCCATATCCGACAGAACTGATACTGAACTGATGTGGGCCTCGCCCCCCAGAATGCCATACCCGGCAAAACTAATACTGTACTGTATGAGATGGTCCATTCCCGAACCGTTACTGTGATGTGGTCCATTCCTGAACCGTTACTATGATGTGGTCCATTCCCGAACTGCGTTCCATTCTTGGATTGCCATTCTCGGCTTGTTCATTCCCGCACTGTGCTCCGTTCTTGGAGTGCCATTCTCGGCTTGTTCATTCCCGAACTGTGTTTCCATTCCCGGAGTGCCAATCCCAGCTAGTTCATTCCTGAACTGTATTCCATTCTCGGAGTGCCATTCCCGGCTTGTTCATTCCCGAACCTTGCTCCATTCTTGGATTTCCATTCTTGGCTTGTCCATTCTCGAACTCTGCTCCATTCTCGGATTGCCATTCTTGGCTTGTTCATTCTCGAACTTTGCTCCATTCTCGGATTGCCATTCTTGGCTTGTTCATTCGAACTTTGCTCCATTCTTGGATTGACATTCTTGGCTTGTTCATTCTTGAACCATGCTCCATTCTCGGATTGCCATTCTTAGCTTGTGATGCAATGGGCCTCAACCCTAGGACTCATCCCCAAAACTAATAGTGATGTGGGCCTCGACCCTGGGACTCATCCCCAAAACTGATGCTGAAGTGGGCCTCGACCCTAGGATTCCTTCCCGGATTTATTCCAAAACTCTGCTGATATGGGCCTCGACCCTGGGACTCATCCCCAAAACTACTACTCATATGTTGTTGATTTTGGTTGGCTTGTCTTTGCAGCTTTCTCTTTTTCTTCTATGAAACCTGTGAATACAAAACGAAACAAACACAAAAAGAATGCAGAATATGTTACATGTATGCATGCATGCATGAATGAATTTCCTATTCCGTTGGGTTAGGTCTTCCACCAGTTCTCCAGGCGATTGCTCAGTCTTCTCTCTGGTTTCATGACTCAATATCTTGTTATGTCCCTGATTCGCGATGTGGGAGACTGGTCGCCCCCAGTCTTGGTTTACCTTTCTGCTCTCCGCTGCTTGTACTTGGTCAAGATGAACCACATGGTGGGGCCTTCCATATCATACTATATCACATGCTACGAAATAGTCCCAATAGTTATACATATTATCGTCCTCAAGGAATGCTCAGTAATGAAACCAGAGAACATTCAAAACACTCAATGCAACTCAAATCTGAGTTTTTGAATAAATGATCTATGCCAGACTCAAAGTGTGTGTGTGCAAAGGTTCCTTTTGCGGATTCATCCCTAGGTATGCTAACTCAATGATTTTGTTTCAAAAATTGGGATCGATGGGTCAAACCAACCTAGATGTCTCAATTATGCCTGCAGTTGCTTTTCTGTGCTCAGTGTGGTATGGTTTTCTTTCTCTTTTTCACTTGTCTCTTTCTTTTCTCTTTTCATTTTGAACTTCTTCTTTTTTTTTCTTTTTTTTTTCTTTTCTTTTTTTCCAACACACCTACCCTTTAAGGTAGCATTTCTCCTCATGGTGGTCCAAATACTCGCCCATTGGTAGCTTCACGCTTATCGGTTATAGGTGGTTCAGTTCTTTTTTAGAGACTTTTCTTTTATTTTCAACCATACCACACATCATAACATAAGCAACTCAAGATAGACATCTAAGCAAAATGTCATTCACCGACCTACAATTTCTTCAACTAGTCACTTTGCTAACTACTCAGGTTTTCACTACTAAGAACCATTATCAAGTGCTTACGAGTCTAACATAGATCAATTACTCAAAGAATCAGATAAAAACACATCAAGAGTTTATCGTTTCTAAGATTTCACCCTAAAGCAATCAATTTCATCATCGGACTTATGTCTAACTATCAAGGACTAAAAACAAACAATTTTTTTTCTTTTTTCTTTTTTTTTTCTTTTTTTTTTTCCTTTTCTTTTTTTTTAAGGCCCCCCAATGGTCTTTCTATCCTTGCCGTGAGGTTTTCTGTTCTCGATTTCCTTTTCCCCGCTATCCATGTTTGCTAAACTCCTCTTGACAAACCCTTTTTTTTTCTTATAACCCAACAGATATCTATGATGGCTTTTACGACACGGGGTTAACATGATGCGTGTATACATGAGATGCATGCGACATATGAGATATAATATGCATGTGGTTATCAAAAAGCATAAAGGGGCAACTTCTATAGGATATACAATTATGGTTCACATGTGGGTTTATGACAATGCCTTGTGATGATATAATTTGTGCAATGAACTAACCAAGTCTACTCAATAATCATGCTCAATGGTACTTAGATCTAACATGCTTTCATCCAAATAACTCCACGCAATGTAACACAACGAGCATATTGAACCATTAAATCAACATGTATAAATCATTATTCAAACACATCATAAACTAATAACATGCATAAGGAACAACCTAAATATGCTTTAACAAATAAATAACAAACTAAATTAATCATGCTTAAAATAAACAAACAACCTACGAACTACAACATGCACAAATACAAATTTGGATGAGACGAGACATATGTATCTTAAGCGGTACGTGGCATTGTATCCCGAGTGTAGATCATACTACCGTCCATTCGGAATCGGCTATGAAATTTATGTCCGGGTTTCCATCCGATATACCACAAAAGGGAACATATATCTCGCTCATCCAACAATCACATCATGCCTCAAACGACTCTCATGTAATAATATTTTTAAAATAAAGCTCACTACATAGATGGAAGATATTGTATATAAATAAAAAATAGTGAATAGAGAAAAATCAAAGAAAAAATCAGAAAATTTATTCCATTACTACAAAAAGGTGTGAATTCTGATAAAACTTTGGGACAAAAATATTACTCTCTTATCAACTATACTTATGACTGTTGTGGGCAAAAAATGAGTTGATTAATATTTTTGTTGGATGTGTATATGAAGAATGGTAAATATGATCGGAGAATTTACTTATTCAGTAATTTAGAAAGAAACAAAATAACTAGTAAACTTGGAGTAGAAGTTTTACCTAATTAGTCACTAACTTCTTTATTATCTTTTCTCTTGTCTTTTTGCTTTTGTGTGCATTAGTTTCACTACCTTTTTACTTTTGTAAAATGTTTGTGGGTATCATTGCTGTAAACCCTCATGAGACTATAACTCGTCCACTAGGGACACCTATGGGTTTAAAGGCTTATTGCATATGCTAAATGCAATCGTGATCCCTACGAAAGTGGCTTAGTTAAAATTTTATTATGTTATTTTATTTTGCTCGAGGACTAGCAAAATGTTAGGTTTGGGGGTGTGATGAGTGGTAAATGTATCACTATTTTCCACTCATTTAACTTAATATTTTGTATAGTTTCTTGAGTTTTGTGAATATTTTGATGTGTTTTGTTTTATTTTGTATATAAATAAAGTTTCAGGACATTCTGGAAGTGATTTGGAGCAAAACTGTGAAATTTGGCAAAAATGGTATTTTGGTAATTTTTGGCGTCTCGACACCAAAACCCTTGGCGTCCCGACCTCTAACGTGTGCCGGAGGCTTCTAACGTGCACCAGGTCAACAAGTCAAAGTATGCCAAGTTTGACTTTGCTAACGTGCGCCGTGCCACGTGTCATCATCACAGGCGATCCGCTAACGTGCGCCGCATGCCACGTGTCAAAAATTCAACGAGCCGAAATTTTTCAGCCGCCTTGCCACGTGTCCGGACGAAATTGTGCCAAGCAAAAAGGGGCTGGCGTCGCGACGCCCAAGGCTTACTCAAGCCTATAAATTGAGCTCGAATTTTTAATTTCAAATGTACCACTTCCTCTGAAATCTCTTATATAAATTGGGAGTTCTCTTCTTAATTTCTTTAAATATTCAGTATTTATTACGTTTTGTAGTAGTAATTCTCTTCTATAAATAGTACTTTTCTTTCTTAAACTCTTTTACTTTTACTATTCATCCATGAGGAGGTAACTTAGCCATGCCGAAATTTTTCAGCCGCCTTGCCACGTGTTCGGACGAAATTGTGCCAAGCAAAAAGGGGCTGGCGTCGCGACGCCCAAGTCTTACTCAAGCCTATAAATTGAACTCGAATTTTTAGTTTCAAATGTACCACTTCCTCTGAAATCTCTTATATAAATTGGGAGTTATCTTCTTAGTTTCTTTAAATATTCAGTATTTATTACGTTTTGTAGTAGTAATTCTCTTCTATAAATAGTACTTTTCTTTCTTAAACTCTTTTACTTTTACTATTTAAAACCTGACTTAATGAGGATACCGCCATTCCGGACGGTTGGTTATTCAATTCAAACTGGTTAAACCTGACTTAATGAGGATACCGCCATTCTGGACGGTTGGTTTAATTTTGTTCCGCCTTATGGCTGGTTTATATTTCTGTTCCGCCTTATGGCTGGTTTATTTCAATTTGACTTAAGCAGGATACCGCCATACTGGACGGTTGGTTTAAAATATCACAAGTAAATATATTATATATTATGGGAGATATCTAAATAGTAAATAGTAGAAGTTAATTCATTTTACCTTAGCATTCTTTTTATTGTAATTAATATTCTACAATTACTTTTCAGCAATTTCACTTTATGTCTTTTAAGTTTTTATCAGCTTTAGCTATGTGTTGTAACTAAGTTAATTATCTAGGGTTGTGATAAAATCTAATATCACCGGTTTAAAAAGGGTTAGATTATAGTTTTGGGTAATTAAAAGAGTTATTTGTTGAGTCATAATCTTAATGCCTTTTTATTAACTGGCCACTAATAAAATTGACTAGATAAACTTAAAATGAACTAGACATAGGGACTTTAAGTTTAAAGACCTTAGACTCAACAACTCACGATCTTCTTTAAGGATAGATAACCCTTTAATAGATTTCCTTACAGGATAGGAATATACATGTTGGGCGGGGGTAATCATAATTGGAATTCAATCTTAATGAATCTAGATAATTTGATTGACATAGACATAAGATTCAATTGAATTATACTAGGTGTTTGTAAATGACCATCGGAAGAGGCTTTTACATAATTTAATATTCTAGATTAATAAATCAATATTTTACCCAACTATAATATAACCACTTCATCTTTAAATAATATTGGAAGAATTCACAACCCTAGATAGTTTTATAAATTGAGTTTTCATTAATCTACTTTCGACAACTTTAGTTACTTGCTTTTAAATTTAGAATCGTCACCATTTCAAATCAATCAAACAACCTGTTAGATACTAGTAATCACTTGACCTCATAAAATTAATAGATTAGGTATTAAGTCCTCGTGGGATCGATACTTTTTATACTACTTGAACGATACGTGCACTTGCATTATACGCGTGTGATTACGCCGGTCACAGTGGAATTTGTATTTTTATTTATTCAAAAAAACTAATCATATTTTTACTTAGTGACCGGTTATCTTGCCTCGGCAAACAGTGATTGTTCGCATAAATGGTAGAGCTTGAGTTTGTAAGAAAATAATATGTGTGAATAAGTTTGATTTCGTAGCCTCTCTAACTCGAGTAATTAAGTCTGTATGGGTGTTTTAACACTTAGTGCCCTAAGACCAACTGGTATGAAAGTCACTGGCTCAAAGCTCGTTACATGGGTTAAAGAGAAAGCTTAAGGAAATCAGACACTTCTTCTTCCTAACATCTGAGATCTGAGCAATTAAGTCTGTAAGGGTGTCTTAACACCTAGTGCCCTAAAGCCAACTGGTTTGGGAGTCACTGGCCCAAAGCTCGCTACAAGGATTGAAGATGTATTATTATTTAAAAAATAATAATTTTGTATTTATAAATAAACTCTTATTGCCAAAATGTGTTAACTCTAATATAATTTTAGGACAAAAATATTACACTTGTTTCAACAAAACCTGTGAATATTGTGGGCACGATGGATTGATTAAATACTTTGTTTTACTTGTGTATGGAAGAATGGTAAAAAGTACATGAGAATTTACTTATTTGATTATTTAGAAAGAAAGAAAACAATTATTAATTTGGATAAGAATTTGTCTTTTTAAAATTTTTAGCTTAAATTACTAGGGACTAGTAATAATCTGGTTAGGGGTGTGATGAACATTACAAAGTGTACACTTAAAAAAAGAGAAACTAATCATTTTACACTTATAATATCATTAATCCCCTTAATTTATCACATTTGAAAAATAATAACTTAGTTTATGGTTATTGTGATTTTTATTTCTTATGCAGGTGAAATAATATTTTAGATGCTTAACTAGAAAAATGAACATAACATTTAGATTTTGGAGGCCAAAAACTTGAGAGGGCTTTCTAACAGTGTACAAATTCAGAAATTTCAACCCTGCGTAATTTTCGTATTTTGGCCATAACTTCTTACTCCAATATTGGATTGAGGTGATTATAGTTCCAGATGAAAGAATACTCAAAGATCTACAACGTCTCTATTGACAAGCTTTTCTAATTCTGAAGTTTTCAAGGACGAAATTGATGAAAAATCCAAAGTATATTATATGTAATTATTAAAGACAAAAACAAGAAATATATATATATAATTCCCATTAATTTTGTAATTTGCAAATTGCATGGAGGGTGCTGAGCCCTTTACTATAAATAGAGGTGCTCAGCACCTTAGAAAATGAGTTTCCTCCATAGAATTTTCTATGAGATTTTGTGAAGGATCTTATCTCTTGTGTGTTTTATTTCTTAAGCTTTCTTGTAATTCTTTTTCTTTCAGTAATAAAATTATGAGTGTTTTTATTTAAGTCATGAGTAGCTATTTTCATACTGTTGGGGTAAAAGGGTGAAACTTTTAATAAGAAAATTTAGATTAATCTAACTTATATTATAATATATAAATTGTAATCTAATGATTAATATTTAATTTAAATCTGAATTAATTATTGATAAACTTTGTTACCGCCTACGTGGCTGGTTTTATTTATTTTGTATAATTGAATACCTGACTGGACTTATTATAGCCAAATGTTATCATCGCCTTTATGGCTGGTTTTATTTGTTTTAGCATAATTAATTCCTAAAATAAATTAATTGGGTATAATGATAATTTATATATTATAAAAGTGAGATTTCTAAATTTGAAATATTAAAAGTGAATTCCCTGGCCCCAATATTTCATTTTATTGTTGCAACCAATTAAAAAATTTCCAATCATTCCAAAAAAATCCAGCCTTTTATTTTCACTCAAATTATTATTTTATCATGTTAAATCTATTCCATGAGGATCGATCACGGACTTACCGTGTTATTTTATTACTTCGACATTCTTATACTTGGGAGTAAAGAACCACTTTATGAGTGTGTCAAGAAACATCTCAGGGCTGCTACCAACGACATCTAATTTGTTCGTAAAGAAAATTATCATGAAGGACACTTGTCAGAGGTGTGGCAAAGATAGAGAGACAATCACACATGCAATTTTCTTTTGTATGTTATCCAAAGAATGCTAGAAAAAGTCTATGTTTTTCATTTTGGAGCAGACGGTTAAGGACGGCTCAATTAGTCAACTTTTCTCTAAGTGTTGCGAAGCCATTTCCAAGGAAGAATTAAGAGATTTGGCCACTCTGATGTGGGCAAATTGGGGGGCTAGAAATCAACTGATGTAACATCCCCGATCTGGGAGATGTTACCGGCAAGGAATAGGCCGTACTATTCCCCTAAGCCTCTGACTTTCTCACCTTGAACAATGATATTACTCTTTTATCAATCAAAATCTTATGCATGGGACCAACGCCCAAACTCATCAACATAAAAATATAACTCAAAAATTATGACTGTAAGTTTAATAACATTTGCTTACAATGACTATCACATTACTCAAAACTTATACATGACTTCTGACTGACTCTGACTGAACTCTCACTCTTTCTGACTTGGACTGGTGGACTCCAAACCCTAGTGACTGCTTCAGTATCCGTCATCTCGAGCTCGTCCTTCAAGAGTACCTGCGAAATAAGGAAACTGAGAGTGAGGGGGTTAGATCGTTGTACGATCTAAGTGAGTGGACTATAAAACTGAAATACTGTAATAAAATTATTTGGTTCTGAAAATCAAAGTTCCAGAAATAACATTATATAAAAACTTTTTTTCTGAATACGTTGCATGAAATCTCTTTTATGAAACTTATCTTTCTGAAAACTGCTTTTGAAAGTCTGGTTTTGTAAACTTATAGCTGAAAAGTCCACTCTGAAAACTATTTCTGAAAACTATTTCTAAAAGTATGATCTTTGAAAACTGCTTTCTGAAAACCTAAAATTTGAAAACTGGTCTATATCTGAAAAACTTAACGTATGGGGGCATTACGTATCGTCGTCCCCCCATAAGTCTAACTAGAGCCAGTAGTACAAATCATTTGGGGCATTACGTATCGCCGTCTCCCAAAGCATGCCACTACTTTCCCCAAAACTGGTGGTCTTGGGGCGTTACGTATCGTCGTCCCTCAAGCCACTGAACTATAACTGGGAGTGTGGATCTATGCTACCCTCCGAGCTCTAAAACTAGGATCTAGGGGCATCTGTCATCCCTAGTCCTGAACTAGGATCTGGGGCCGTTACGTATCGCTGTCCCCCCAATCCTCTACATGTGCACATATTCTCTGTCCGTCAATTCCATGTGTGTACAAGTTACGTAGTGAGGTGGGTTTTTCCCCCAAGCCTCGAAAATCATAAAACGCATGTTTTAAATCTCAAAACTATATAAAACACTGCATTTAGCATGAACTGAAATTAAATATGGCTAACGCCCTATGTGCTAGAAAAAGTAAGTCTCATTTCATAAAGATTAAATAAATAAATCAACAAGAAAACCAACTTTGAAGGGGAAGTCTCCATTCACTGTTATAGGAATTCCGCTAGCCTTTCTTTACTTTGCTGGTGAAACTTATGGTTCCTGCGATGATCTATCATCAGATAAACTAGATTAGAAATGGACTAAGAAACACACTACGAAATCAGATTAAATTTTGCTTATTCATGTAAGTGTTATCACTCTGAATGTATCATACACATATCATAATGTATCATGAACATACGAGTTGATACGGGACTTATAGGGTAGCCCCTAACGTGTTCGAGTGAAACTGAGATGGTGAGAAATTGAATTGGGCAAATTTTTGACCACGCGTCATCCAGAAGCATGCTCAAATTTTTGTTGTGCGCGTCGCGACGCACGAGTCTTTCGTGTCACAACGCGTCTAACACCAGAAATGTTTCTGGGAAATTTCCCAGATCACGTCGCGATGCGGGGCTTTCTGCGTCGCGATGCAAGGCCAAATTCTGGCCTAAAACTTCATTCATTCATACTCAATTTGCTCTATACATCTCCTAAACAATCACACAAGCAATTAACAATAATAAGTGTCCAAAACATCATCAACATCATCCCCAACAATAATTCATATCATCTTATGTACTTTACTTAATTTATACCCAAACTTAACAAATTGGGGATTCCCCACAATCACCATTCTTTGACACCATAATCACTCATTTATCATCATATATAAATCACTAATATCCTATAATCATCAAAGCTTCAAAATTCAACATGTATCAATTTGGGTTAAGTCTCCTTACCTCATTTTTGTTGGATCTTCATCGTCCTTCATGGTTGTTTCTTTCTTTCTTTCTTTCCTTCTTGCTTGATGAATGGGCATTACTCATTGCTCCCTCTTCTTTCTTCTTCTTCTTCTCATTCTTCTTCTTCCTCTCTTCTTCTTCCCCTCTCCCTCACATTTTTTTTTCTCAGTTTTCTTCATTTTTCTCATTTTTTGAAACATTGAATAATAACCTCCTTATATACCAGGGCTCATTTGATATTTGGAAATATATGGAAAAATGTAGAAATGTGGGGAAATTTTGATATTATTCTAGATAGGTCCATGATACTATTCATCCAGAATTTTGACTTGTATTTTTGATATACTTCTGGTCCGAATTTGTAAAAATATTCACACGAAAGTTGTAGGTCTCGATCTCATCTTTCTGGTGACATAAAATTCATAAAAATCAGAGTTCGTATGAAAAAGTTATAGCCTAAATATCATGGGCTATCCGGAGTGGGACATCGTAACATCTAATATCAGATTCTCGAAGAATCTACCGATAGTCATTTCACGACAGTATATGTTCCCAATCATAATTTATATTACGTGACACTCGTCTCACAGTGTGTCAGTAGTTAGAATTCTTGGTCGTTACAACTGCTATTCCAAAAGATAATTTCCTTTATTCAAAAGATAAAAGTTGAGAGCATTTACGAGTCAGCTGAAATCATCAAGCTTTAGGAATAATTGACAATTGTGGACATTCGAACTCAACAGAAAGTTAGCTAGTCACCTCCTCTTCAGAATTGATTTAAGGTGAATGTCGATGCGGGGATCAATTGTATAAGAAAAACCACTGGTCTGGGAGATATGTTTAGGAATCATAGAAGTGAAATTCTTAGAGTTGATGTAGATCAGGCACAATTCACAGAAGATTCAGAGTTAGCAGAAGCTCAAGATATTAAGATGGGGATTCATTATGCCGAGAAATATGGATTAAAGTCGTTAATTATCGAATTGGACGCTAAAAATATAGTAGATCTAATTAAGGGTAATATTGTTGTCTAGTAATATGTTATTAAATAATTTTAACATGCATCATTCACTAACATGCCAAAATCAGAACATAAACCAAGAGACTTAGAAAAACCTGGAAATGTGTTGAAGAATATGATGATCTTAAATCAAGTCGAGATGTATTTGTCCTTAAGAACTTATTAGCCCCGCCTCGGTGCTATACGGATGACTTATGGCTAACGTTCTCCTAGGATTACTTAATTTTTTTCTTATAGAATATGCACTCCTTTCTCCAAGAACTTGAATAAGGACAAATGGTTAAAACTCTCTCTTAAAAAAATTTGACTCCCTAACTATGATTGAATGTTGGAATTTATGGATGTCCAAAATGAACACAAGACCCTCCTTTATATAGGCATGGAAAGGTGTCTTTGTGGGCACCCTTTGGTTTAAGGTGTAACCCTCCTCAGGGTTATACTCTTTCTTTATGCTTTTTAAAGTCTAGAGTTGTGTTCTTCCAAATTGGAGGACATGTGCCTTCAACGTATGTCTTTCCCATAAGGCACTTCTTAAGGGACATGTCTCTCCTACAATTACACACACATATATATTAAGAGAATTTACTACAATCCCCCGTAATTCTCTAAATATTAATGCAGACACTTAAGAAAGTTTCCGTTAAATAAAACTGTATCGAAATATGTAGCTTTCTCCTTAAACCTTTCCTAGTGAATGACAATCAGATTTACTTGGTGAACCAGTGACCCATAGTCTTGAATTGTTCCGCTATTGATATAAACCAAGACAATAGCCATCACACAGCTTTACTTCGACTATTTTTCGTTCTATGGTTGTGTTAAATTCGGTCATGAACATCGGTCCTGGATTAATCAAGTACTTTAGGGAATCCAGCCTTCAAAATTCCATGGAAACAGTCCCACTTCTTACTTGAAATATGTGATCTATTATGAAAGGTAATATGTCTTTACCCCTATTAGGACTCTTCTCCTAACATGGTGATCATTAAAAGCCTTAGCTTATCCTAATCTTGACAGACAGCACTCTACTTCATTATATGAATAAGAAAAAATATATAACTCTACAGTGCTTATTTTAAATTGCACAAAGTTTCAATTGTCCATTTTCAACCTAGATCTTGGGATCTCCAGTAAGCTAGGTTGGGTTTCCATATTGAAAATTCTTAATTTATAGGCTTCAAGCCCATTCCCTTCGATAACTTCTCAATTTTCTTTCTAGGTAAACCTTTAGTAAGTGGTTCCGTTAGGTTTTCCTTTGACTTGACATAATCAGTTGAAATTATGCCGCTTGAGAGCAGTTATCGTATAGTATTATGTATGTGACGTATGTGTCGAGACTTATCATTATACATTGTATTTTAGGCTCTCCTAATAGCCGACTGACTATCACAATGTATGCTTATAGCAGGCACTGGTTTTGACCGATTTGGAATATCCTATAGGAAATTTCGAAGCCACTTCGCTTCTTCTGTTGTTTTGTTTAATGCTATGAACTTATATTCTATAGTAGACCGAGCAATACACGTTTTCCTCGAGAATTTCCATGACACGGCTGCACCACCAAGTGTGAAAATAAATCCACTCGTGGACTTGGAATCCATTGTATCAGATATCCAGTTAGCATCGATATATCCTTCTAGAACAACAGGATATCTCGTATAATGTAGTCCATATTTTGAAGTTTCTCTCAGATACCTCAAAACTCTTACTATGGCTTTCCAGTGGTTATGTCCTTGATTACTCGTATATCTGTTAAGCCTGTTTACAACTTAAGCGATATCTGATCGTGTGTAATTTGTAGATACATCACACTTCTGATGATTCTTGAATACTCTAGTTGCGATACATGCGAGCCAGTATTCTTTGATAAATGAAGAGTTAGGTCCTCATGAGTTCTAGCCAGGTTTAGATCTCATTTGTTATATTTCTCAAGTACTTTCTCAGCGTAATGAGCCTGAGATAATATGTATACGTCTGATGTTCTGGAAATCTTAATTCCTAGGATCACATCAGCTACTCTTAAATCTTTCATATCAAATTTACTAGTTAATATTTTTTTGATAGACTGAATCATCTCATGATTACTACCAATTATCAGCATATCGTCTACGTATAGACACACAACAACATACCATTTTTTAGTTAATTTAGTGTATACACATTTATCACACCCATTAGTCTTTGGCCCACTTGACAATATTTCTTTGTCAAATTTTTCATGCCATTGTTTAGGTGATGTTTTAATCCGTATAAGGATTTTACAAGTTTGCACACCTTGTGTTCTTATCCAGGAATATTAAAATATTCTGGTTATTCCATGTAAATTTTCTCATCTAATTCACCATTTAAGAATGTCGTCTTCACATCCATTTGATATATTTCAAGACCAAATATAACTGTTATGGCTATAAGCGTTCTTATTGAAGTGATACGGGTTACTAGTGAATAGGTATCAAAGTAATCAAGACCTTCTTTTTGTCTATAATATTTTATGAAAAATTTTGCCTTGTACTTATCTATTGATCCATCCGGCTTCATCTTTCATTTGAAAATCCATTTGTAACCCAATGGCTTACAACCTTGAGGAAGATCAACCAACTCTCAAGTATGGTTTTGAAGGATATAATCAGTCTCACTATTGATAACCTTTTTCTACAAAGGTGCCTCAGAGGAAGACATCACTTATTTATAGCTTTTAGGCTCATTTTCTAACATGTATGTCAGAAAATCAGGTCCAAATGAGTTACACGTTCTTGCTCTTTGGCTACGTCTAGGTTCATTTTCTTCAATATTTTCATGTTGATCTGATTCTTGATTAACTTGATCATTGCTTGTAGCAGTATCAATAGTTCTTTTGAGAGACTTGCTCTTTATTTTTCTTTACAAGGAAATGTCTCTTCAAAGAATGTTGCATTCCTTAACTCAATTATCATATTTGGATTAATGTCAGAAATTTTAGACTTATTTACCAAGAATCGATACGCACTACTATTGTGAGCATATCCAATGAATATATAATCAACAGTCTTTGGTCATATTCTAACATTCTTAGGTTTAGGAATCATCATTCTGGCGAGACACCCCCATACTTTTATATATTTGTAGGAAGGTATGTGACATTTCCACAATTCATATGGTGTCTTTTATAATCTTCTATGAGGTAACTTATTAAGAACGTAGTTGGCAGAAAACAAGGCTTCCCCCATAAGTTCTGGGGTAAACCAGAGCTTGTCAACATGGCATTCATCATTTCCTTCAACATTCGATTTTTGAGTTTCGTAATCCTGTTTTGTTGAGGCAAATAAGGAGCAGTAGTTTCGTGAATAATTCCATGATTAGAACAGTATTCACCGAATGGTGACACATATTCACCTCCTCTATCACTCCTGATTCTATTGAATTTCTTGCCAATTTGATTTTTTAACTTCGTTCTTATAGTGTATAAAGCTCTCAATAGCTTCATATTTGCTCCTCAGCAAATACACATAACAGAATCTTGTGCAATCATCGATAAAAATGACAAAATACTTTTACCGCCTCTTGTTTACAAAACATTCATATCATACAAATTGGTGTATATAAGTTCCAAGGGTTCAGAACTTCGTTCTATAGAATGAAATGATGCTCTATTCATTTTAGCTTCAACACGTGTTTTACATTTACGTTGGTTATCAATTGCAAATTTAGGTATGAGGTCCATGTTAATTAATTTATGTATTGTATCGTAATTAACACGCTCTAACCTCTCATGCCATATATTTTGTGACTCAATAATATAAGCAGAAGATGTATCTTTATTATTAGCATTGTGTCGATTGACAGTCATTATAATGAACTTGAAAAGGCCCTTAGTGAGGTTTCATTTTTCTACATAGACATCATTTTTAGTCAATACAAACTTGTCAGAAACAAATACAAGCTTAAAACCATTTTTGTTAAGGAGTGAACCTGAAACCAAGTTCTTTCAAATATCAGGAACATGTAAAACATTCTTCAATGTAAGCTTTTTCCCAGATGTCATCTTCAGAACCACTGTGCATTGTCCAACCACTATAAAGGTATACGAGTTTCCCATTGTTAGATGATCGCCACCATCGATCTTCTTATATGAGGAAAATATTTTACTGTAAGCACAAGTATGACGAATAACCCCTATGTCTACCCATCATTCTCTCGATTCCCAACCAAGTTGGCTTCTGTTACAACTGCTGAGAGGTTAATCTCTGAGATCTCATCAGCTAGCAGCTCATCCTCAGTGACATGGGCCTCATTTTTATTTTTCTTTCCCTTGTCCTGAAACTTCTTGTTTCTACAGTCCTTTGTCATGTGATCGCTTTTCCCACAGATGTAGCACTTCCATTTGAACTTTTTATTTGCTTGGGAAGAATCAGCTCCACCGTTCTTTCTCTTTTTGCTACCCTTCGACCCTCGACGATGTTGGCCTTAGACTTCATAGTCTTGTAGCTAGTATTCTCGGACTTCATGTTGTCATCTTCGATCCTCAATCGAACACCAAGATTTTCAAGACTCATCTGCTTCTTTTTGTGTTTCAGATAGCTCATAAAGTTCTTCCATGATGGAGGCAATTTTTCAATAATTGTGGCAACTTGAAACGTCTCGTAGAGTTTCATTTCTTCATCCAATATTTCATGAATGATCAACTGTAGTTCACCTAATTGAGACATTACCGTTCTTAAATCTACCATTTTGTAGTCTAGGAACCTATCCACGATAAATTTCTTTTGACCGACATCCTCTGTTTGTACAGCTTCTTTTTGTGTTTCAGATAGCTCATGAAGTCCTTCCATGATGGAGGCAATTTTTCAATAATTGTGGCAACTTGAAACATCTCGTAGAGTTTCATTTCTTCATCCAATATTTCATGAATAATCAACTATAGTTCACCTAACTGAGACATTACCATTCTTGAATCTACCATTTTGTAGTCTAGGAACCTATCCACGATAAATTTCTTTTGACCGACATCTTCTGTTTGTACTTCTTCTTAAGAGATTCCCATAGAATATTCTCAGAAGTCATGCCTTGGTACACATTGTACAAGGTATTGTCAAGTCCTCCCAAGAGGTAGTTCTTGCATAAGAAGTCGTCTGACGACCATGTCTCAACTCGCAGTTGCTTGGCTATTTCCATTTCTCCCTCCACATGACCCGGAGGATCTTTGAGATACTTAGCCAACTGTAGTGTTGTCAGGTATAACAACATTTTGCTCTGCCACTATTTGAAGTTTCCTCCACCAAACTTATCTGGTTTCTTTCCATGAGCAACCAGTACTATGATATTTCCACTAGCCATGTGTAACTAGAAATGAAACAGTAATCAATAAGTTTATAAAAGATAAATCACACAACGATCAACTGTATGATCTTATTTATGTGTTACACTAAGAGTCTACTTATTGTTATCTTGGACAGTAGTACTAAATAACACAAATCCTTGAATTTATGACTAAGGTTTCTTATAATAAGTGAATAAAGAAAAATTCCTAGAGGACGAGGGGGGTCCAGTGTAACCACTTAAATCTCTGCCCATTTAGGCTCTTATCGCCTTATTGACATAATTTCCTTAATCATATTCTCAATAGAATATCTTAAACATTCAATCTTAGTATTACACTTTAATTCCCAAGTACAATAATATTTCAAATATATGTGTATACAAATATAACTTCAAACAAGCTTGGATGGAATAACTTATGTAAAATTACACTTTTAACTCTCAACCAAGTATGCAACAAGCAATCAACAAATAATTTTTAATTTTATCACATTAATGACTAGGTGTATGCTTGTGATAATTGAATACCTTAATATTAACTTAAACCTATACTATCAAGTTTATAAAATTCAGTATATGATTTTACAAAGTTAATATTGCTATATATATATATATATATATATTCTATAATGCCAATTCCATAAGTATAACATGTATATCATATGATAATTATCAATATATTATAGAGTGATCTAAGTTTATGTTATTATTTTTAAATCTAAAAATTTCAAGATTTTCTTGCGTTAGTGTCACGTTCGTTCAGCCGTTCGAACGAAACTTTCCAGTGAGTTCACGTTCGTGCAGCGTTTGAAAACGCGTTCGAACGAAACTTTCCAGAGGACTTGCGTTTGAGTTGCATTTGAAGACGTGTTCGAACGATCCTTTCCAGAGGAATGACGTTCGAGTTGCGTTCGAACGAAACTGCGAAATATAGAATTTTTTGCCTATGCGTTCGTCGGGCGCTCGAACGCCCTTACGTATTTTTCATGCACAAAACACATTTTGCAGGAAGAAGATCACTAAAACATGCCAAACTAGTATTAACAACACATTTAAATTAATAAGTTCTTAAGATTGTTGTCTAGTAATGTCTTATTAAACAGATTTAACATGCATCATTCAATTAATCATTCACTAACATGTCAAAATCAGAACATAAACCAAGAGACTTAGAAAAACCTGGAATTGTGTTGAAGAAGATGATGATCTTAAATAAAGTTGAGTTGCCTCTGTCCTTACGGATGTCTTGTGGCTAACGTTCTCCCGGGATTACTTGATTTCTTCTCGTAGAATGAGCATTCATTTCTCCAAGAACTTGAACAATGACAAATGGTTGAAACTCTCTCTTAAAAAAATTGACTCCCTAACTATGATTGAATGTTGGAATTTCTGGATGTCAGAAATGAACACAAGACCCTCCTTTATATAGGCATGGAAGAGTGTCTTTGTTGGCACCATTTGATTGAAGATGTAACTATCATAAGGGTTATACCCCTTCTTTATGCTTTTTATGTCTAGAGTTGTGTTCTTCCAAATTGGAGGACATGTCCCTTCAACTTGTGTCTTTCCCATAAGACACTTCTTAAGGGACATGTCTCTCCTATAATTATATATATATATATATATATATATATTATATATATATATATATATATATATATATATATATATATATATATATATATATATATATATATAATGAGAATTTACTACAACTATCTCTACCTCTAAAGAAATTTTATGGATTATCATGGAGATTTAAAATGCGATGAAATATCCGAATTATTTTATGATTTTATTCAAACCTCAAATTTATAATGTTGAGACTCATGCTTTGGCAAAAATTACAATTAATTTTTTGTTTCGGAATTTTAGAGAGATAATATTCTCTCTATTATTGTTTGTAATTTGGTTCGCTCTCTTTAATATACATTCCTTCTCTCAAAAAAAAAGTTACTGAATTTTGAGCAAAATGTTTATTTCTTAAATAATTCTTTAAATCATTCAGTGGGATCTTATTAAAATGAATCTAATTATAAAATTTATTTATCCGCATTAGATGCGGCTCACTTTTTAGGTTTTGTGTTGGCACTTGGCAGCAAGCCGAGATTGCCATTTTCTCATAATATTTACATTACCACTTATCCGATAATATTTTTATAATATCAAAAATATTTTATATTTTTACATATTTTCCTTTATGAAAAAATAATTAATATTTTTTACATCATTATTATTTTATTAAAATAATTAATAAAATTATAAAATGTAATATTTTTATACAAAATTACTATAAAATATAATAGTTTTATAAAAGATTTTTCGACTTGAATCCACAATAAAGACAAAACTGGGATTGATAAATCTCGACCCGTCTTGACTAATTGTAAACTCTTGGCCGGTCTCGACCGATTGCAAACTATAATTAGAGATGCCAATTTAATGAATAATACTCAAATATATATAATAAACAAAATTAATAAATTAAAAAGGGATAAAGCAGTTAAAAGAAAATAATATTAAATTGACACCTATCAAATATTTCCTACATATATAAAATAATATTAATTTGACACCTATCAAATATTTCCTACATATTTTTGAGTTGTATTTTTCGAAATTGTTTTAGAGAAATTTATTTTTAAGTTTCAATTTAAATTTTATTACTAACATTTTTTTATTCATTCATTATATTGCTAATAAAAAATTAAATAGTAAAGCATATAAATGAAATTCAACTAATGTGCAATTATAATATATTTATTAAAATAATTATTTATAAAATATTAGATTTTGTAATTTTATTTGTATATTTTTAATAATAAATTGATAATTATATATAAATATTAATATTTTATCATAAAAAAAATGATATTTTACCAAAATATTGTCTAAAATGAAATCAAACTTATAAACTTTTGAAATGTTTAGTTTACTAATATTAATCAAAGACAAAAAGTCATAAATCACACAAAAATGATGGACGTTTATCTATCATGGAGAGAACATTTTTTAAATTTCGGGTGAAAAATAAAACACTTTAAAAGATATTAAAAATTTCAAATGAATAAATTGTAAATTTTTAAGTGTTGTAATATATATATATATATACAATTAGAGATTAGTTTTTATCTATCATTTTGGGTGAAAATTAATGTCTTCAACCGCTACATGTATGGATGACAGTTATGCCCAAAAAAGATCTGAAAAAATATGGATCTCCATTAATAAAAATACAAATAGCTATTTAGATTTATAAGATTTTGAAGGATCCAAATATGGATTCGCTTGACTAAAGTACTCCTAAAGTGCAAATGAATGAGAAAAGACAATTTTGACTATAGAAAATAACAATAAAAACATATAGCTTTGTATGACAAAATACATATCCAAATATAATGAGGATCCGAATTCGAATTCGCATTATATTTCATGAATCTGGATGCAAATATTAGCTATGCGAATTTTTGGATATCCAAATTCGTAGAAAAATCTAGTTTTTTTATTTTTAAGTTATTTAATTTTAGATATACAAAATAAAATAATAACATTCATAATTAAACAATACTAATTAACATCCAAAATAACATCTACAATTCACAATTCATCCAAATTAATTTAAAATTAAATATAAAAATATAATAAAATTATAAAATAAAAAGATAATTATTTTATCTTGTTACCGGAGTCTATTAAGGATGTTATTTTTTATTTTATTAATAAGAATTTAGATTATTTTGGTTCCAGGTATGGATCTTTTTAAATATCATTGTTATCCTTACATATAGCTGTTGGAAACATTAATTTTCACCGCAAAATGACTTATGTAGAACCATTAAAATTTCTTTTTTAAATATAAATCAAGTATAAACACTTGAAAATTTATAATTTTTTCACCGGACTTTTATCAATATATTTCAAAATGTTCATTTTTCACCCGAAATTTTAAAAAAAAAAAAAATGTAAATTCTTATTAACTTCTTAGAGAAAAAAAATAGACTCTTTGAATTTGGGATGAAAAGCTAAACATTTCAGATTTTTTTTTTTTAAATGGGTGGGGTTATTTATACTCTAAAAATTTCTTTGGACACTCTATTACTAAGTGTACTCATGTGTTAATTTTAAAATTTCGATTATTACTTTGTATACTCTTCAATATACCAAAAACACCATAACTTAAATAATTTATATTAATTAATTTTGTTTACTTTACATACTCATAAAAATACTTAGTACACTAAAAAAATCTTTTAATTCTTCTTCCTCTATCTCTCTCATTTCATTAGCATTTTTATTTTATTTCATTTTATTAACAAATACACTCTTTATTCTTATATTATCTTATAAATTATTTTATTAATTTTTTCTAGTTATTTGAACAATAAATTACACTAAATATGACAGTATGAATGCTACACTCAAGCACAAGTCTGGAATACATCCAACAACACACACATACAGACACTCATCCATGAAATATAAATAAACTTGCTCATATTTTTATAAACTAAAATTAAGAAAAATAATTATAGTAGCACAAAAAATAATTATTTTTCTAAATAAAAATATATCAAGTAATTTATACAGAAACTATAATAATTATTTTTCTAAATAAAAATATATCAAGTAACTTATAAGTAGTAGAATTATTGTCGATATTTATTATTTGTTTGGTTCCCCATTCGGTATCCAGTGCCATTGGGCCTGACTAATCCGAATTCGGACCAAGAGCTGTACGGTATGGTCCTCCCAACGATAGTGACTCTAACGGGACTCGAACTGGGAAGCAAACCCAGTCGAGCTTCCTAGGTTTGAGCCAACTACCACTCAACCAACCGCTCGTTGTTCGATATTTATTATTTCATTTGTAGCTACATCATCACCAAATATTTCCTTACACTATTGTATAATAGAAATATACATAGTCTCCCATCATTTAACATAAAAAAATATGAAATTTTTGCCAATAGTTTGCTCTAAAATACAAAAAGAAAATGAAAAAGTTACCATCAAAAAAAGAGATTTGACAGGAGGATTGACGAGGGTGATGACAGCAATGCCATCAATCAAAAATTATATTAAATAACCAAACAATAATTCATCAATCAATAGATTTTAGGTTTGGAAGAAAGTG
>SKCR01026260.1:0-272702 GCA_019454045.1 Zanthoxylum bungeanum | reverse complement strand
GATATGAGACAGTATCAGTCCACGAAGGATAAATCATTAAATATCCCTAGTCAGAGTATTATCGAGATTGTACATCGATAAATACATAAAAGACTAGTATTACACTTGTGCACGTTATGAGGGCATAACTGCATAGTTCTCATATATTTGGGTATAGGATACTTATGCAAGTGTAATAGGAGGTTGTGTTTCACCGATGGTACGGGAAACAGCTTTGCTTTGGATAGACCCCCTCGGAATTCCATTGGTAGTATGACTATATGTCTATGGAAGTCTGAAATCAGGGTAGGTGTATTTGGTCTTAACCTGAGACTTGCACCGCTAATACTTGCGACAATCAATATACTTTGGTCTTGGTCGTCCAGGGCTTTAACCGGTTTCTGTGTACGCCTCCTATGGGTATATCGAGAATCATAATGTGTTGGGTGTGATGTCAAGACAGAAGTATCACTCCAATCATAGTGGGGATGATGATCGCGCAGGGATACAGAACTGGTTCTCTATAAATGTTGCAACCGTCGGGATAATATGACTTGGTCATGATTATCCGATAATAAAGAGACTAGTTGTTTGTCATCCAATATATGCTTCGTACGGGGTAGACACTGTACCAACCGCAGGCCTCATATGTGATCATTCGATACTGGATCGAAATACACAATACCACGTATATTACGCTTGATATAGATCTTTTATTCCTGTAAGGATATTTCTAGAGAATTGGGTAGGCATGGCGCTTTGCTAGAGGCTAACCTTGTCTTGAAAATCGATATAACGTCGTACTTGGTACGTACGTGATCGGATAGTCCGACAACCGTACTTACTGCCAACATATCTGGGGATCTCATGGGTCGCTTCCCGAAGATTCACCGATGATGTATGACTCGCATTTTAATTAATCTGGGATTAATTAGTAGAGAGAGAAAATTAATCTGGGATTAATTGCGGAAATATTTTATCTAGGATAAAATATCATTTAAAGAGAGATAACGATTGATTTAAAATTAATCGGTAAATTAATATATTTGATATATTAAACGAAATTGGATTTCGACACGGAATTAAAATTAGATTTTAATTCGGGCAAACGAATTAATTTAGAATTAATTCGTTAGCGACGTGAAAAGTAATTATGCTTGGCATGATTATTTAATTAAATTAGATTTAATTACGATCGTTAATTTAGAATTAACAAACCTGAGCCCGAGATTATTTGCGAGCGCATTTGCATTTCGAATTCAAGTGTGGCACGCAAGTCAAATCAAGCTTCAAATTATTAGTCGCATCATGCGTCAAATCGCTAGTCATTTCAAGCATCAAATCACTTGTCACTTTGAGTGATGTGACTTGACAACTTGATTGAGTGATGTGAGTGATGTAAGTTGATGGGAGTGGTTGAAGCCTTTGATGGCTTTGACTTTTGAAAGCAAAAAGTGGTATATGCTTTATTTGTTTTTTGGAAAAATATATAAGATATACATAACACTTTTTCTTCACTCTCTCACCTATCCTCTCTTCTCCAACTTCTCTCTTCTTCACGCCCATTTTGGGCTGTTCTTCACTGGTTTTCTGGGTAGAACCGTGAGCTAAAGGAAGCAAGTGCGATAGTTTGTGTGGCAAAAATCAAGAGAGCTAGCACTCCGAGAGACATGCGAAGGTGATATGGAAGTCCACCCATGAGCCAGGAATCGTTTCATGCAAGCTTGGAGCTTGGAACTTGGCTCAAAATTGAAAAATGGAGGACAAAATTCTGCTCACTGCCGAGCAGTCCATATGGGCAGAAAATGAGTTTTGTTCGTTGCTGCATCGCTCAACCGCTCAATGTAAGTATTCCGCAACTTCCTCGACTTGTATTCGCACTTAAATCATGCTTGTTTATTGATCCTTGGGACCTTAGTAAACTCCAACAATGGTATCAGAGCAAGGAAAAGCATGAAAAAGTTTAGGGCTTAAAATTTGGGTAAACTTGATTTTGAGCATGTATAATGAAATTGGATGAATTAGTATGCTAAAATGTGTTTTAATTTAAGATTGATTGGATCAATTTGTTGACAATTTGTTGAAAATTTGTTTGGAATATTTTTCCCTAAATTTTTGTGTTGGCCGAATGGTTTGGAGCCCCAAATGTCTTGGAATTTTGTTTCGTTGATCATTGGATGACTTTAAACAATTAGAAGTGTTGATTTAATATCGATTGTATGTTAATTGGATTGAAACCGAATTGGACATATAAATTCCCTTTGGCCGAGACATATATAGCATGAATTGGGTTTGATTTTTCATCAATGTGTTGGACATGTAATAATGATGATGAACATGATTAATTAGGCTAATCGATGTTTTAGAAATGTTGATTTATGTGATTAATCATGATATACACTTTAGGTTAATTAAATGTAAAATCGGATTTTTGTATTTAATTAATTGGGCCTTAAAATTGGATTTGGGCTTGTTATGTTGTAAATGGGCTTATTGGGCTTTGTTGTACAAAGTTGGGTTTAGGCAAAATTGGTTGGATCCAATTAGGCCCAAAACCGCTTCCATAAAGCCCAAATGCGACTTAATGGACCTTCAAAGTTTAATTGGGCCTAATGGGCCAAAATTAATTTTTGGGCTTATGGGGTAAATCCCGGATTGGATTTTGGTTATTCGGTTTGACCCGAGTTGACCAAAAGTCCACTCCTTAAGAAATTAATTAAAAGCCCATTGGACTTTAATTAAATTGAAGTTGGACGTTAATCAGGCTTTGAGACCCGTAAAGACTAAATTTGGAATTTAAGTCGTAAAAAGTTTATTATTAAAGTGTAATGTTTAATTTGGAATTAAATAAGTGAATTAGAATTAAATGCATATTGAATTGGATTTAATTATGTAGTTTAATTTAATTCGAGAATTCGTACTTTGAGTACTTATTCACAAAACGGGTTTGACTCGCACAAAATCAAATCGTTGTTTGAACATTGGATGGTCACTAATTATCAGATTAATTAATTGATTAGATTGATTGATAACATGCTTGTGTGAATACATGGTTGAGATGCATGAATAATGTATATCGGATGGATGTTAGAAGGGTGGGATAATTTTAGAAATTGTTGTAATAAATTTGATTTATTAATTGGACCTGCGTGTCCAGCCTTATTACCTCCTTATTCTTTGTATTCTCTTCTCACTTATTCCCCTCAATGTAAATGAGGTTTCTTTAGAAGTGTAGTGTAACGGGTAGAAGTAATACATGTGCTAACGGGAGAGAGAAATGGAGAGATTTGATCTAGGATCAATGTGTAAAATATCCATCCGCATATCATTATTATTTTATCATATGCGCTTTATTATGTGTTTAGAATGCATGTTTAAGGGTGTATGATGATGAGACCTTAACGATGATGAGACCTTAACAAAGATAATAAATTGGTTGCCAATTTGCACGCGAAAAACCCTCGCATAATATTAAGCATTTTCCTTCCATTGAGTGATTCTCACTCAAGATCCGAGACTGGCACTGGCTTGTTGGCCAAAGTCAAGGCCTTTATCCGTCGAGGATGTGTTTGAATTACGATAGCTTTGTTCCATATCAGTGTCTTGTCCAAGTTGTGGTTTGTTGGCCAAAGTCAAGACCACTTCTTGTCCATCGACATTGATTACGAAGCTTTTCATGGTCAATGGGTCGCGCTTAACTGGGATCACTAAGTTTGTTGTGCCAAAGCCAAGGCTTAGTTGATTCAGAGGAAAAAGGTTAGGCAATACATTGGATGTATTGGCATATATAAGATATATATGTTTTGGACTTGGATGTCCCCCTACCGGATCTAGGAATTGGATTGGATCCAATTGATCTTAGAGATCTACCTAGTTAATTATCATACAATTTGTTGGCCAAAGTCAAGATTGTGTGATATTTAACGAGATCCTAGCCCACTAGGAAACACGGTTTCCCGAGTACTCGACAGAGGGTTAGAGGCTCGCCGAAAAATAGTGGGAGGCAAGTATTAAATTTGCAATATTCGTTTAGTTACTTACCGTACGCGCTCAAACAAATATCATTCGTCAAATAATTTAAATGTTAGTTGGACTAATATTTAAATCGTTATTTTAATTAAACAGTTGGACTGTATTCAAACTAATTCAATATATAGTTGATTTTATAGTTGGATTATAGTAATCAATATAATTGAATTTAACCAATTAATGTAGTTGATTAATATAGTTGGACTCTAATAATCATTATTTATTATAGTACCTAAATCGTTGATTAAATAGTTGGACTATTAAAATCAAGATAAAATTGAAAGATTGACATTTAAAACATAATCCTAGGGAAAATGTATTTAAATAGTTTAATTTTCAAATTGGGAATAAAATTTCAGGATGGTCCTAGAATCTAATAAGTTACATTATTTGATAAAATAACATATTAGGCCTAAGCCTGGAGTTAAGCAAATAGTCGAGCATAATCTTTGGAAGATTTATGTAATGATAACTTTAATGCTTAATTCATTAAGCTTGTCGCAGTAGACTCCTTAATTTCTTATTCAGAACTAAGGATTAGATCCTTAAAGTACGATAATGAAATTGAAGGATCTTCATAAATCTATACTTAGATTTTAGAAGTACTAAATTGCAATAAATAACTCTTGGAGAGTTAATAACTATTCTCAACGAGATAAAGTCAAAGTTTGCAATAAGGCAAGTAGCGCAAGGCGCACCTTACTTCCATATTCTAGAAACCCGAGGCTTGGCCAAAGGCTTCTGGAAAATGAAAAGGGGCAAAAGCAAAATCATTATAATCTCCTAGGAAGATAAAGGACATTTCCCAAAATGTCTGCTTAATTATGGAAAACAGGATCGCGGAAGCGTGACTGCCATTTGGATAAAGCAGACATAAAGGAAGTGAAGAGGAGCAAGGCTCCGACTTCAAATATGTTTGTCAAAATTATGTTCACTACTAGCATTGAAATTGGATTTTAAATACTTAGTGTGGTACATAAATTTAGTACTGGTGTGCAGCATCTGCTATGAGCAGGATACTGACTTCAGTTGAGATTAATCTGCGAATCGGAAACGGGACGTAAGTCGCTGTTTTACCATAGATGCCTTAGTTTAGGAACCACCTTCGAGTGTGTACTTAAATTAGAAAACTGTTATAATGTAACTAGTTTAACTAGAAACATTATCTTTATATCATTGTTTAATCCATTGCGGATTTACCTTTATATTCTAGAACACTAAAGTGTTTTATTATATAAAGATGATATTGAGATAAGCACATTAGATGTGAATGACAGAATTTATATTTTTAATATAAATAAATCTCAAATATATAACATGACAAACAATAGCTCAAACTGATTTGATCATATGAAACTCTATTGTGGCATTGTTGTCTGGAACACAATTAAACAAAATTCGTATATCCACACTTTTGAAGAGTGGGTACTCGGACTGATTTGATTCTATTCAAATAAAGTCTACGAATCTAGTTTATTGGGCAATGTGTCTATAACACTATTTACTTGGTAAAAGTGTAAATGCCACCGATCTGTTAGCCCTAGTTCATAGTGAAGCAAGTGGGCCTATGTCTAGCTAGGCTAGAGGTGGATATGAATATTCCGTGACCTTACGGATGTGGCATCCCGTTATGGTTATGTGTCTCTTTTAGAACACAAACCGGAACTTTTACAGTTTCGACACGAAATATACAAACAGGTCGGCTATAGTATTAAACCGTCACGGTAAGACCGTAATGGAAAATACTTAAGCAATAAGTTTCTAGTATACTTGAAAGAGTATAGTATTCTTTCAAATGAGGACTTCTCCTGGAACACCTCAATTTGACAGTGTGTCCGAACTGAGTAACCGAATTTTTTTGGACATGATAAGGTTAATCATGAGTTGCTCTGAGCTACCATTTCCTTCAACGGATAAGCATTAACAGTGCAAAATTTATTTTGAATAAGTTTCCATAATAATCTGTTTGACAGACTTCATATTAGATATGAACGGGAAGGAAATTGGGTTTCTCACTTCTGTAGATTTAGGTATGTTGGGCATATGTTTGGATGATACTAAACTAGAACCCAAATTAGATAAGTGCCAATTGTAGGTTATCCGAGGGATACCAGAGTATAGTACTTATACAACTCACAAGAGAACAATTAGATTGTTGCTCGCCATGTGGTTTTCCTTAGAGGAATACCGATATGCAGTGGTAAATGGAAGGGTAGTAAAACTCGATGAAAATCGGACTAATACTATTCTAGGCACCGATTCCTTAATGGAACATAAATAGTTCATCAAGGATGAAACTATACCAATAATATTCGAATACACAAGAACTGCGTAGGTCGGATAGAGTCAGAAAAACAACCTGGGAGGTATGGGTTTCTGATCTGACCTCGTAAAGATGTTAATATTTTAAGGAATACTAACTGACTACGTATGAGGAAGTGATACAAGGTATCGACTCCCAATTATGGCAAAGTGCCATGAGTCCGAAATGGATTCCATGTATATCAACCAAGTTTGGACACTAGTTGATGTACCATAAGGCATTGTGCCTATTGGTACTGTATAAGTCTTCAAGGAAGACATACATGGATGGCAACATACCAACGTAAAAAGCTAGGCTTTTAGCGAAAATGTATCGTTATCAATATAGTGTCGACTATGACAAAACCTTTCAAATGTTTCCACGGTTAAATCCATTTGGATAATGCTTGCTGCCGGAAAAGTTTCATTTATGAAATATGTCAGCTGAACGGGAAAATCGCTTTCCAGAAAAAAGGAAACCTTTTGGAGGATATTTTACGACATCCTGACGGTTTTATCGTACCAAAACTAGCAAACAAGGTTTGCAGGTTATTCAATCCATGGAGGGATTGAAGCAAGCATTGGGTTCTTGAAGTTATCATTTTGATGTAATCATAATGATGTATGGTTTAATTCAAAACAAAAATGATTCTTGTGTATATAAGGAGGTTAATGGGAGCGCACTGACAGTGGCTGTCCTATAAATAATGATAATATATCATTTCTTGGAAATGATATTCCTATAAAACAATCGATGAAAGTTTGGCTTTCGAGAAAATTCTCCATGGAATTCTTGGGAGAAACAACCTTTATTCTAGAAATAAAGATCTACTGGGATAGATTTAAAGTTGTTGACACTCTCCGAGAACTCGTACATTGAAAAATGTACGTGACCTGGTGTCTCATACGCTTTGAGCATATAGAGTCACAAATAGGCCAATCCAAGTGATAGTCAATGGATTGATGTTAAAAAAAATGCTTTAGTATCTTAGAGAACTAAGGATGCTATCTTAAACTATGGAGAAGGAGAACTTGAAGTGACTGGGATCACTGCTGCAAGTTTCTTAACCGATAAAAATGACTGTAAGTCGCAAACGGTACTATACATTTTGAATGACGGTACAGTGAGCTGGAAATCTTCAAGCAATATTGTTACCGAACAAACAACAAATGCGGTTTTTACTGTAACTGAGGCAGCAATAGAAGCCATCTGGGTCAATAACAAATCTAATTAGATTAGATATAGTTCTGTTAGCAGCTGAGCTAGGCTACAGCGCAGACTAAAGAATTAATGGTCTCATCAACGATCCATACTTTGACTATTCATCTGATTCGTTCGGATCATACATTGTGACGATGTGATGATTGAATAAATCGCATCAGACGATAATCATGAAAATCCGCTGACGAAAGCCTTTCCTCAGAAATTTGAGCCAACAGTACATAGTTCGGGTGTTAGACACTCGAGTGACTGGCTGTAGGCCAAGTGGGAGATTGTTGGACAATTAAGACCCATAGCGTCACTATTTGTACAGATCATTGTGTTGTTGTACAAATTAACTATGTGACAAAGGAGATTGCGCTCTTATCATTTGTGATTAGATCACCAAGATATAAATGATAGGAGGTCCTTATGATTTGTTCCTGGATTGAGAATAATATGAGACAGTATCATTCCACGAAGGATAAATCATTAAATATCCCTAGTCAGAGTATTATCGAGATTGGACATCGATAAATACGTAAAAAACTAGTATTACACTTGTGCGCGTTATGAGGGCATAACGGCATAGTTCTCATAAATTTGGGTATAGGATGCTCATGCAAGTGTAATAGGAGGTTGTGTTTCACCGATGGTACGGGAAATAGCTTCGCTTTGGATAGACCCCTCGGAATTCCATTGGTAGTATGACTATATGTCTATGGAAGTCCGAAATCAGGGTAGGTGTATTTGGTCTTAACCTGAGACTTGCACCGCTAATACTTGCGACAAATAATATACTTTGGTCTAGGTTGTCCAGGGCTTTAACCGGTTTCTGTGTACGCCTCCTCTGGGTATATCGAGAATCGTATTGTGTTGGGTGTGATGTCAAGACGGAAGTATCACTCCAGTCATAGTGGGGATGATGATCGCGCAGGGATACAGAATTGGTTCTCTATAAAGGTTGCAACCGTCGGGATAATATGACTTGGTCATAATTATCGGATAATAAAGAGACTAGTTGCTTGTCATCCGATATATGCTTCGTACGGGGCAGACACTGTACCAGCCCCAGGCCTCATATGTGATCATCCGATACTGGATCGAAATACGCAATACCACATATACTACGCTTGATATAGATCATTTATTCCTGTAAGGATATTTCTGGAGAATTGGGTAGGCATGGCACTTTGCTAGAGGCCAACCTTGTCTTGTAAATCGGTAAAAACGTCGTACTTGGTACGTACGTGATCGGATAGTCCGACAACCGTACTTACTGCCAACATATCCAGGGATCGCATGGGTCGCTTCCCGAAGATTCACCGATGACGTATGACTCGCACTTTAATTAATCTGGGATTAATTAGTATAGAGAGAAAATTAATCTGGGATTAATTACGGAAGAGATAACGATTGATTTGGAATTAATCGGTAAATTAATATATTTGATATATTAAACGAAATTGGATTTCAACGCGGAATTAAAATTAGATTTTAATTCGGGCAAACGAATTAATTTAGAATTAATTCATTAACGATGTGAATAGTAATTATGCTTGGCATGATTATTTAATTAAATTAGATTTAATTACGACGCAACGGATAAATCGTTAATTTGGAATTAACGAACCCGAGCCCGAGATTATTTGCGAGCACATTCGTATTTCGAATTCGAGTGCGTCACGCAAGTCAAATCAAGCGTCAAATCATTTTCAAGCGTCAAATCACTAGTCATTTCAAGCGTCAAATCACTTGTCACTTTAAGTGATGTGACTTGACAACTTGATTGAGTGATGTAAGTTGATGGGAGTGGTTGAAGCCTTTGATGGCTTTGACTTTTGAAAGCAAAAATGGTATATGCTTTATTTGTTTTTTGGAAAAATATATAAGATATACATAACACTTTTTCTTCACTCTCTCATCTATCCTCTCTTCTCCAACTTCTCTCTTCTTCACGCCCATTTTGGGCTGTCTTCACTGGTTTTTGGGCAGAACCGTGAGCTAAGAGAAGCAAGTGTGATGGTTTTTGTGGCAAAAATCAAGAGAGTTAGCACTCCGAGAGACATGCGAAGGTGATAGGGAAGTCCACCCATGAGCCGGGAATCATTTGATACAAGCTTGGAGCTTGGAACTTGGCTCAAAATTGAAAGATGGAGGACAAAATTCTACTCAGTGTCGAGCAGTCCATATGGGCAGAAAATGAGTTTTGTTCGTTGCCGCATCGCTCAACTACTCGATGTAAGTATTCTGCAACTTCCTCGACTTATATTCGCACTTAAATCATGCTTGTTTATTGATCTTTGGCACCTTAGTAAACTCCAACAATAAGTCCCCGGTAACGGCGCCAAAAACTTGATTGGCGTAATCACACGCGTATAACGCAAGCGCACATATCATACAATTAGTATAAAAAGTATCGATCCCACGTGGACTTAAAACCTTTTGTTATCAATTTATGAAGTTAAATATTTACAAGTATCTAATAGATTGATTGTTTGATTGGGTGGTGACTTTAAAACTTAAAACAAGTAAATAAAATTACTTGAAAGTAGATTGAAGAAAATTCAAATTTATAAAACTATCCAGGGTTGTGAATCCTTCCAATATCTTTTTAAAAGATGAAGTGGTTATTTTACATTTGTGTAATATATTGGTTTATTAACCTGGAACACGAAATTATGTAAAAGCCTTTTCCGATGGTCAAATATAAATACCCAGTATAACTCAATTAATCATATTCATATGTTAACCAAATTATCTGAATTCATTAAGATTAAGTTCCAATTATGGCTACCCCCGCCCGACAGGTATATTCCTATCTTGTAAGGAAATCTATTAAAGGGTTATCTATCCTCAAGGAAGATCGTGGGCTATTGAGTCTAAGGTCTTTAACTTAAAATCTCGTTTCCAAGTTCATTTTAAGTTTACCAGTTCAATTTTATTAATGGCCAGTTAATAAAAAGCATTAGGATTAAGGCTCAATAAATAAACCTTTATATTATCCAAACTATAATTTAACCCCTTATAAATCGGTGATATTGGATTTCATTACAACCCCAGATAACTGGCTTAGTTACGACACATATATATAGGTAGTAAAAACTTAAATAAAATAAAAGACATAAAGTAAAATACTGAAAAGTAAATAAAGTAAAAAGTAAAAAGTAAAAAAAATAAAAGTAAATTACTGAAAAGTAAATTCCTGAAAAGTAAATTGCTGAAAGTAAATAAAATAAAAGTACAATAAATGAAAATACTGGGGTTAGAGGATCAACTTTTATTACTACTATTTTAGATATCTCCCTTAATATAATATATTAACTTTGTGTGATAACTACCAACCAGCCATGTATGCAATATCCTGATTAAGTCAAATTAATAATTAATCACCAACTGACCAACCAGGCGGTATCCATACTTAGTCAAGTTAAAACCAATTTATAATTATTTATCAACCGGCCAATATAGCGGTAACCTCATTAAATCCGGTTTTAAATAGTTTATATATTATAATTAAAGGAGATTAATCTAGATAGAAATAATAAAAGCTTTACCTTTTACCCCAGCAAGGGGGAGTTACCTCATCATTGCTTGAAACGTAAAAACTGCAAAAGTAAAGAAAGGAAAGTATTGTGCGTAAAAGTAAATTACGGAAAGTAAAACTTGAAAAGTAAAGAAAAGAAAGTGCTAAAGCGGAAATTAATTACTGAAAGCTGTAAATAAATAAACAAGATACAATCTTTTTATTTATTCTTTAGGAATTTCAAAGAAGAAAGTATGAATTTACAAATGAAATTTCTTGGTATTTATAGGCAAAAATTTACCTCCATCAAATCATCCATCAAATTATCCACCAAAACCATTATTAATTACTCCACTAATTACTCCACCAAATCCATTATTAATTGCTCCACTAATTGCTTATCATGTTTGGTCATGATTTGATAATTTTATTATTATTTTTTTTTTTTTTTTTTGCTTTGAAAATGACTTTAATAATTACACACAACACACGTCTAGATGTTTCATCAATTTAAGTCATGAAATCTTCAGAATTCGAAAATATTTTGTCTTTCAAA
This sequence comes from Zanthoxylum bungeanum, assembly GCA_019454045.1. Classification (NCBI taxonomy): domain Eukaryota; kingdom Viridiplantae; phylum Streptophyta; class Magnoliopsida; order Sapindales; family Rutaceae; genus Zanthoxylum; species Zanthoxylum bungeanum. The sequence continues at coordinate 261,110 of SKCR01026260.1, read as the reverse complement.
GTTGTAGATCCTTGAGTCTTCTTTAATCTGGTACTTGAATCATCTCAATTTGATATCGGAAAAAAAAGGTATGTCCATAATACGACATATGTGCAAAATTGGAATTTCCAAAACTGCACTTTGTCAAAAACGCCCTTTCAAGTTTCCAATCTCCAAAATTAATATGTCAAGTCCAATATTTGCCTTTATTTGACCCACATTTCATCCTAAATGATTTCGTTGAGTCCCAATAATATTTTATCTGCAAAATAAACTAAAATATATCAAAACGTTCATCAAACCCGAGAAACTAAACAAAATATTAAGTAAAATGGGTGGTAAATATTTATATATTTTTCACTCATCCGTACCCCACACTGGGGGAGGCTCTGAGAATGTGAGGAGTGAAGAACCTCCGAACAGGTTGAGTGATGATATCCTTATTTTTGATGATGACATGGCTGAGTATGCCACGAGAAGAATAGCTTGGTCCCGGATAGAGTTGCAGAAACTCAGGGATCAGGTAGAGTCAGTTACCCGCAAGCTAAAGGGTAAATATGAGGATTTACTAGACTATGATGCGATGAATTTCAAAGAGCAGTTGCCTTCGCAAATCAGAATGTCTGATATAGCCAAGTTCAACGGGAACGGGGATCCGATGGTCCATCTCCGACAGTATATTTCTGTGATGAGTTCAGTGGTCTGTCAAAACATCAGGTCCAGAAGATGTTCGGGATGTCGCTTGAGGTGGCACCCGTGGTATGGTATCACGGCTTGGAGAGGAAGGTCAAAGACAATTGGAGGGCATTGGCATAGGCTTTTCTGAAACAATATGTCACGGATTTGGAGATCGACTTGTCGCTTCACGACTTGGAGAATACCAAACAGAAGCCGGAGGAGATCTTCAATGATTATATGGATCACTGGAGAAGCCAGCTTCTGAAGATGTAAACTCGACCCTCAGAGAATGATCAGATCAAGATTGTCATCAAGGGCACCAAACCCTCTATTTATGGCAAGCTGAGGAGGATGACCTCTATGATTTGGGATTTTCGACAACTGAGGGAAACTGTTATAGACATTGAGGAGGAAGAAGCTGATAACAGGAAGTTCTATGGCTAGAATATAAGGACTTTTGGGGGGGCCTTCTGAGACTAAGCCCCCTACTGCTAAGATCACTGCTATCAGAAACAGGCGATTCTCCAACCTTGGTAAGCCTCTATCAAAGGTGCTTGAGAAGTTGAAAGGAAAAGGACTTCTGAAACCTTTAGAACCTAGACCAATTCCAGACCTTATGCCACACTACTTCGACTTAAACCAATACTACCACTTCCACCAGCAGAAAGGCCACAAAACCAAAACTGCACTGCCCCAAACCCCCGAAATTCTGCACAACAAACTACCTAAAAACACCGAAAAAAATCCCCATAAATAGCCCTTAAATTCACGCCTAAACTATCCAAAAACTGCACCTTAAACACCAAAAAACTGCCCAGCAAACCGCCCCTACAACCACTAAAAACTATCCAGAAAATGACCCATACAATCACCAAAAATTCTTCCCTGAAACACAACCCAAATACCGTAAAAATAGTGAGCAAAATCGCAGCCGAACAGCGAGGCAACGAGGGAAAACAACAAACCAGTAAATCATAAAAGTTGCGGAGCATCAACTTTTCCGACAACCGCGCAACGCACTTCTAAGAAATGACTTAAGAGGTTAGACCTGAGGGCATCTTTTTATCTATTCTCATTCTTTTTCTTATTATTAATTATTATTTATTTGCATGTGTGTCTTTGATTTATGTATGTTGTGGCCATTGGATGAATGATTTTGTGTCAAATCTCGCGGTATATAGGATGAAACCTATATGTAAATTCTGTAGCCGAATCCGAATGGACGGTAGTGCGGTCTGTACTTGGGATACAATTCCACATACCGCTTGAGGAACGCACATATTTTGTTTCATCCAACCTTGCGTTTATCCGTCGTTCGTTAGGAATAGTATGTTACTTTTATGTATAATTAGGTTGTTTATCATATTATTTTCAAGCATGATTTAGTTATTTCTTTCGCATTATGAACATAATTATGTCTCTTCTACGTTTATGTTTAGATTATTATTTATTTATATTGCCATGTTTATCGATTTAATACGTTCATGTGATTGTATGCTTTCCGTTATATCAACTTACTTTTATGCATGCAAACTTAGCTATATGTTTTACTTTTATGCATGAAAACTTAGGTATAGGTTGTATGCGAACTTAGATGTAGGTTATCCTTGCGTATGTAGGTTGCGTAGACTTGGTTAAATTATTTCACAAATCTTTTCATAACAAATGGCATAAGTAAGGGACCATTCTGAACCCAACGATTTGAGGTCTTCCCTTGCGAGGGGTGAGTGCAGCCTTAAATCATTTTCCCAATTCACACTGGGTGGCGACTCCATTATTCTTCAGTTTAGTCTCTCGTAGGCTACTCCGTACTCCCGACTAGACTGTGAGCCTAGAACAACATCACCGATTTCTATGTCCTACACTCTCCCACCAGCTGTCTGTCATTTACTAATCACCTCTGCTCTCTACCTCCCATATTTCTGTTAGACTGTAGATGGGGCGGCACTGAATAATGGCAACTGATCTGCTGGTACTGGGAAGTCCCATTTTAGATGACCCATCTGACCACATCGAAAACATCCTCGGTCCCCTATTTATAAGTCCCGGAATGAGCTCACCCACAAGTAAGACCCTGCGGTAAAGTTCGCCCTGGTTGGGCTACTGAAGGAGATGAAACTGCTCAGGAAGTCACAATCTGAACCGGCCTATGGTCCTGACCCCTTTGAACTGAACCCATATCCCTGCGTGCCGTTGGCGGAGCCGACGTCTAATACTGTTTACTGGGCCCACTCTGCTGAGGTCTCACCCTCTCTTCTGATCTAGATTTCTTCCGAGATTCCCTCTCAACTTGCCTCTCTCGAATATGCGCCTCAAACCGCAAGGCAACATCTAAAACTTGAGTGTAGGTAGTGGTCTCTGTAAAGTGAATAGAACGGAACAAGCTGTCCCGAAGCTCATTTACAAACCTCTGTACCTTTATGTGCTAACAAGATGAGGAGCATAGCGAGACAACCGTGTAAACCGTATATCATACTCTAAAACAGTCATCTGTCCATCCTACATCAGCTACTCGAACTCACGGGCTCTAGCATCCCTGACACTCTGTGGTAAAAATTTGGACATAAAAGCCATACTAAACTCAGCCCATGTCAAAGGAGGGGCATCTCGTCGCCTACCATCCCGAAAAGACACAAGCCAGGTGTTGGCCACATCTCTTAACTGGAAAGTGACCAACTCTACCGTCTTCTCTGAAGAACATCCCAAAGCTGTGCATATCCTATCAGACTCCTCAATAAAACCACAAGAATCTGGAGAGGTCTCTACTCCCGAGAATGTGGGAGGGTGAAGTTTGCGGAAATCATGAAGTGATACCAGCAGCTCTTGTCGCTGCATAACTTGAACTGTCACTGAGGATGGCTCTTGTGGCATAACAGAAGGCCCGGCTCGATATATGGTAGGGTCTGGTATAATTGGATGAGGTACTATTTGTAGAGCCATGGGTACTCCCACCAAGGGAGGTGGAACAGGAACTTTAGGTTCTACAGCTCTTGGCTCTGGGCCTATCGGTTGCGGCTGGTGGTTAATCAACTGAGCTAAGACTGCTACTGATTGCTGTAAATGTTGTAAACCGACAACTACTGGATCATTAGGCTGATCCACAGGGGCAGCTCTACCCTCTCCCACAACACTTTCATGTACGAACTCAACTCTCTTCCTAATATTTGGCTTAGTGGGAGGTACAAAAAATCTCTGATCTCGGTCAATATCTCGGGGCGCCTACCTCGCATGGGTCTACCCCTAACTCCAGTTCTTCGCTTGGGTGGCATAGAGTATCTATGAGAATAAGAAAGAAAAGAAACAGTCAGTTATATATATAATAATTTCAAACATTTCCAAAATGAAACATAGGTCGAGACAAGGTTACTAGAGTAAACAACCACTCATATATAGTAATACCTCGGGTATACCACATATACCAGTCGTCGTTACTCTTTTACTGCAGTCACTAACTCCCTTGACCATGCTCTGATACCATCTTTGTAACATCCCCAGTACAGGAATGCTACTAGCAAACAACAAAATCCTATTATCGCCTAAGCCACTAACTTATAACTAGAACACTCACTTTAGAATTTATACCATGCAATGACCATTTACCACTCATGTAACTCGTGTGCTCGGATTAATATAAATGCAAGATCATAAAAGAAATCCCATGCATATATATACAAATACATGTACTATTGTAAATACAATGAGTCAATAACATAGTACATAATGATACTACAATAAAATAACTCCTCAAAAGACCTATATTCTATATGAATATAGTTCTGGAATGATGGACCCGACACCTAGTGACTGCAGCGTAACGCTCGTGCTCGAACTGGGTCTCCAAAAGGTACATGGCTCACCAAAAGGAATATCCTGCAAAAGAAGCTGTGAAGTGGTGGGATGAGTCCAGAGGATCTCAGTGAGTGGAGCTACAAAGAAGAAAAACAAGTTAAAACATCATGTATAGTATCATATGTAAAAACTTATCTGAAAACCTTTAAACTTGTACTTTGCTCTTTTATCTAAAAGAAATACTTTAATGAAAACTTTCTAAAATATATCTCTGATACTGTAAAAGAAACTGGACGTATGGGGGTGTTACGTATCGCCGTCCCCAAAGCATGCCACTACTGTCTCAAATCCGGTGGTCTTGGGGCGTTACATATCGTTGTCCCCCAAGCCACAAATTGGAGCTGCAGGTGCGGATCTATGCTACCACCCAAGCTCAATACTAGGGTCTAGGGGCGTTACGTATCGCCATCTCCCTAGCCAGGCTCGAGGATCTGAGAGCGTCCCCTCAGTCCTCCACATGTGCACATGTCACTATATCCGTCAATTCCAACTGTCAAGTTACATACTGGGGTGAGTTCTTGCCTCATGCCACGAAAACATGAAAACCAAGCTGAAAAACTATTAAAACTCAAATCCATTTCCAGGTAATACATTTATGAAAATAAATAAGGCTAACGCCCTAAAACTTTGAAATAAGACTCAAAATAGATTTCAAATGTAAAAAAAAATAAACATAAAACCAACTTATGAAAGAAAATAAATCTCCACTCACAAATTATGTCCAAGTAAGTTCCTTCACGTAGGTGGAGGCGAGCGCGACTCCCGACGAGTATCTATATAGGATACAAAATATTATAATCATTAGTTTTGTAATGTATTCCGTAATTCTAAATAAAATTTCATGTTTTATTTGAATTGCCCTAAGTAAACATTCATGTTCCTCAAATGAATAGTAAAACAGAAATCTAGACTTCCAGTTATGCGTTGCAACACTTAAAAGTTTTCCAGTATCTAGTGTTCGCGACGTGGACAGATTCTGCCTCTGCCGACCAGTTCACAACCCAAATCAAAATAAATCCAATCAATTTTCAAACAAAAAATCCTATCTTCACCCTTCATCCTCAACTTTTACAACATGTAAAATGCCTTATCTACTCATTTCTAACTCCAAACATCACCAAATCTCATCATATTAACCAAACCCATAATTTAAAGAACGAACCCAAAGTTACCCCCAAAACCCAATTTCATCAACAAAAATACTTAAATTTCATTCTCATCAACTCTACAACATACTTCAACCATCCATTCATTAAAATCTAAACTATCACAAAATGGGTCAAGGGCACATTACCTCAACTAATCTCTTTCTTCTTCCTCAAAGCACTTAATCACTTATTCTATCCGTTGAGATTTGCTTGACAAGTCATTCTTGATGATTTTAATTTTTTGTTAAGAGCCTACCACTTGATCTCTTCTTCTTCTCTCTTTCTGTTTTCACGTTTTTGGCAAAAGGGTGGGAAAATGGTTTTCATCTTTTTTTTGTGCTTATTTACTTAATTTCCTAATAATATTAATTATTAGAAAAGTAAGGAAAATTCTAGGAAGTGGGCTTGGGCTAAATTCTTTATTCTTCAATTGTCTTTGGGCTTTCTTTCTTTCTTTTGTTTTGTTAATTACATAGGCCCAAATCTCCTTTCCCTACTCATCAATATTAAACCCAACTAATAACAACAAAAACAATAACCTTAAATTTGATTAAAATAAGTATTTACTATTTTTAATTAATACAGTAATTATTAAGCATTCCGTAAGAGAAAAAGGAAAATTGAATGTCTCCAAGTGAACTAACTACTGGGGTCGTTACAGATACCTAGAACGCGGGAAATTCCCAGAAGAAGTAGGTAGGAAGGATAAGAATAGCCATTCATAAGTTGGCTTCCTAATACGTGAGTTTGAAGGGAGACTATATAAGAGACAAGCGAATGGCATCCAACTGAAGTGTTTAAGGAAGGAAGAAGCTCAGAAAGCGATGGAAGAAGTACACGCCATAGTATGTGGACCGCACATGAACAGATTTAATTTGTCCCGCAAGATAGTAAGACAAGGCTTCTATTGGTCGACTATGGAAGCCGACTGTGCGAAGCTGGTGAAGCATTGTCACGATTATCAAGTGCACAATAACTTAAACCATTTGCCACACACGGAGTTGCACGAGCTATCGGAGCTGTGGCCTTTTTCAGTTGGGGAATTGACATGATCGGAAAAATTTGACCACACGCGTCAAATGGGCATCGTTTCATAGTAGTGGCGGTATACTACTTTTCGAAATAGGTAGAAAGTGAGTCGTTTCGCAACGTCACAGCAAAGCAGATGGCAAAGTTCATAGCCCGAAACATCATATGTCGATACGGAATACCACATCACGTAGTAACAGATAACGGAGTCCAATTTCAGGGGGAAATAAAGGTGATGCTATAGAAGTACGGAATAGGACATCACAAGACGTCACCTTATAGACCATAGGTAAATGGGGCAGTCGAGGCAACCAATAAGATGATAAAGAAGATACTAGCCAAGATGACGGAAAGTTACAAAGATTGGGCGGATAAACTATCGGATGCCTTGTGTGGTTACAGAACTTCTGTGATAACGGCAACAGGATCCATGCCATATTCATTGGTTTACGGAATGGAAGCAGTATTACCGATAGAAGTTGAGATACAGTCAATGCGGGTACTAGCAGAGGCGGAGTTACCTGAATAGGAATGGGCCTCACAGAGATTCGAACAGCTAGCATTATTAGATGAGAAGAGAATGAAGTCATTGCATCATATGCAGATATACCAGAAGAGGTTGGCTCGAGCATTCAACAAGAAGGTGCGTCCTACCAAGATTAGAGAAGGAGATCTAGTACTCAAGCAGTCAAAGCCGTCAATGATAGACCCTAGAGGAAAGTTCAGACCCAACTGGGAAGGACCCTACGTAGTCGAGAAAGTGATGGGAAATGGGGCAGTGAGACTGTCAGATTTTGAAGGGAATGAGTTCACCGAGCCAATCAACGTAGATAGGTTGAAGTAAAATTACGCCTGAGGAAGGGGAAACCAAACGATCACCGGAAGAACTGACAGAAAACCTAACCCGGAAAAATAGGAAACACATTCATGCATGCATGCATGCATACACGTAACATACTTGCAATTTCTTTGTTTTGTTTTATGTTCACAGGTTTCGAATAAAAAAAAGGGAAAAAATAGCAAATACAAGTAAGCCGGGAGTAGTAACACATCATCGGTGATTTCTGGGAATGAATCTCAGGGTTGAGGCCCACACTATCATCAGTTTCAGGAATGAATCCCGGGGGCGAGGCCTACACTATCAGTAGTTGAAAGGAAGAATTCTAGTGGAGTGGTGAAAAAAAAAAGAGAAGTCCTTAATGGTTAGGTATAAGTCCGATGATGAAATTGTTTGCTGTAGGGTGAAACCTTAGAAACGATAAGTGAGAGAGGTACTCTCATCCGATATTTTGAGTAGTTGATCTTGACTAGACTCGCGAGCACTTAATTATGGGATCTTAGCAGTGAAAGCCTGAGTAATCAGTAAGGTGACTAGTTGAAGAGATTGCAGATCGATGAATGATCATTCGCTTAGATGTCCATCCTGACTTACTTGTGTTACGATATATGGTATGGTTAGATACGAAAGAAAAGTCTCTAAAGAAGAAAATATAAACCACCTATTGTTGGAAAATTATGACCCATAGCGTCACTATTTGTAAAAGACATTGTGGTTTTTATATAAATTAACTATGTGACAATAGGAATTGTATTTTATCATTTTGTAATTAGATTACTTGAATATATAAATGATAAAAGTCCGTATGATTAGTTCCGGATTATAAGATATGAGACAATTTCAATCCATAAGGGTTTAATCATTAAATATCCCTAGTCGTAGTATTATCGAGACTGGACATCAATAATGCAGAATATACTAGTATTGCACTTGTGCGTGTTATGGAAGCGTAACAGCATAGTTCTCATATATTTAAGTATTGGATATTCATGCAAGTGTAATAGGAGGTTGTGTTTACCGATGGTACGGAAACAGCTTCGATCTGGATAGACCCCTCAGAATTTCATTGGTAGTATGACTACGTGTCTATGGAAGTCCGAAATCAGGGTAGGTGTATTTGGTCTCACCTGAGACTTGCACCGCTAATACTGGCGACAATCAATACGCTTTGGTTTTGGTTGTCCAGGACTTTAAAAGGTTCTGTGTACGCCTCTTCTGGGTTTATTAAGAATCGTAGTGTATTGGATGTGATGTCAAGACGAAAGCATCACTTCAGTCATATGGAGATAATGATCACACATGGATACAGAATTGGTACTCTAATGTGTTGCAACCATCATGATAATATGACAAGGTCATGATTATCTGATTAAAGAGACTAGTTACTTGTGATCTGATATATGCTTCGTATGAGGTAGACACTATTCCAGCCTCATGCCTTGCATGTGACATCAGATACTGGATCGCAATACATAATACTACGTATATTACGCCTGACATAGATTATATATTCCTTAAAGAATATTTCTGGAGAATTGGGTAGGCACGGCGCTTTGATAGAAGCCAACCATGTCTCGTAAATCGGTAAGAACGTAGTACGAGGCACGCACGTGTTCGGATAGTCCGACAACCAGATTTACTGCAAATATATCCATGGATCTCATGGGTCGCTTCCTGAAGATTCACCGATGACGTATGACTCGAACATAATTAATCTGGGATTAATTACGGTGGGAATTTATCTAGGATAAAATTTAATTAGAAGAGAGAGAACGATTAATTCTGAATTAATCGATAAAATAATATATTTGATATATTAAATGAAATTAGATTTTGATGCGAAATTAAAATTGAATTTTAATTCGGGTGAACGAATTGATTTAGAATTAATTCATGAGCGACTTTAACAGTAATTTTTCTATGCATAATTATTTAATTAAATTTGATTTAATTAAGTTGCAACGGAAAATTCGTTAATTCGGAATTAGCGAACCCGAGCCCAGGATATGTTTACGGGCCCACTCGGATTTTGAATCAAGTGGGGCTTGTTGGGAAATCTCTAAGTCCCGAGGATCGAATCAAGCATTGAAACCAAGTGCGAATACAACAAAGGAAGTTGCGGAATACTCACAATGATCGGTTGAGCGATGCGGTGATGAACAAAAATTCTTTTCTCCCTCCAAGGTGCATTCGGCAGTGAGCATTTTGTGTCCTCCATGAATTCGGCCATCTCCAAGTTTTGAGCTCCAAGCTTCTTGAATGGTGATTCCAAGCACATGGGTGGGTTTCCCTATCACCTACGGACGACTCCGGATGTGTGCTAGCACCTTGATTTTGCAACAAAATCACTCATTTTCCTTCTACATGTTCACGACAGTGATCTGAAACAACAAGAAGAAAACAGCCCCTTATGGGCGTGAATGAGAGAATGGAGGAAGAGAGAAGTGTGTGAGAGATGTGTTGGTTGGTTAGGAAAAAGTGTATCATATATACTTAATCAATTTCCAAATTAATTTAGCAATATATTTGCTTTCCAAAAGTCAAACAATAAAGCCAACCACCACCTCCATAAAAATCTATCACTATTCACATCAATCAAGTTGTCAAGTCACATCACTCAAAATGACAAGTGATTTGACACTTGAAGTGACTAGCGATTTGACGCTTGATTTGACTTACATACCGTACTCGAATTCGAAATGCGAATGCGCTCGCAAACAATCCCGAGCTTGGGTTCGCTAATTCAGAATTAATGAATTTTCTGTTACGTCGTAATTATATCTAATTTAATTAATAATCATGTCTAGCATAATTACTATTCACGTCGCTAACGAATTAATTCTAAATTAATTCGTTTGCCCGAATTAAAATCTAATTCTAATTCCGCGTCGAAATCCAATTTCGTTTAATATATCGAATATATTAATTTATCGATTAATTCCAAATTAATCGTTATCTCTTTTTAAATGATATTTTATCCCATATAAAATATCTCCGCAATTAATCCCAGATTAATTGTCTCTCTCATCGTTAATTAATCCCAGATTAATAAAGTGTGAGTCATACGTTATCGGTGAATCTTCGGGAAGCGACCCATGAGATCCCCAGATATGTTGGCAGTAAATACGGTTGTCGGATTATCCGAACACGTAAGTACCTAGTACTACGTTTTATCGATTTACAAGACAAGGTTGGCTTCTAGCAAAGCACCATGCCTACCCAATTCTCCAGAAATATCCTTATAGGAATAAGCGATCTAAATCAGGCGTAGTATACGTGGTATCGTGTATGTCGATCCAGTATCGGATGTCAATTAAAAAGGCCTAGGGCTGGAATTGTGTCTGCCCCGTACGAAGCACATGTCGGATGTCTGGTAACTAGTCTCTATAATCGGATATACATGACCTAGTCATAATATCCCGATAGCTGCAGCATTTAAAGAGTACTAGTACCGTATCCTACGTGACATCATCTCCACTATGACTGGAGTGATACTTCCGTCTTGACATCACACCCAATACACTACGATTCTCAACATACCCAACAGAGGCATACACAAAACCGGTTAAAGCCTTGGACGATCAAAACCAAAGCATATTGATTGTCGCAGGTATTAGCGGTGCAAGTCTCAGGTTAAGATCAAATACACCCACCCTGATTTCGGACTTCCATAGACACATAGTCATACTACCAATGGAATTCCGAAGGGGTCTATCAAGAGCGAAGCTGTTTTCCGTACCATCGGTAAAACACAACCTCCTATTACACTTACATGAGTATCCTATACCCAAATATAATATAACTATGCCATTATGATCTCACATAACACGCACAAGTGTAATACTAGTCTTTTACGCATTTATCGATGTCCAATCTCGATAATACTCTGACTAGGGATATTTAATGATTATACCTTCGTGGACTAATACTGTCTCATATCATCTCAGTCCAGGAACTAATCATAAGGACCTCCTATCATTTATACATCTAGGTGATCTAATCACAAATGATAAGAGAGCAATCTCCTTTGTCACATAGTTAATTTGTACAACAACACCATGATCTGTATAAATAGTGACAAGTCACATCATTAGTCATCTTTTGTGATGGAAGTCACATCTACTTTGAGTGATGTGAGATAAGTCACTTTTTGGTGATGGGAGTAATTGGGAACAATTAATGTAATTTTCCCTCCAAAACTTTGTTTTGTGTTTTGGTAAATGATATACCAAAATTTTGGTTTTGTTTTTTCCAAGACTTGTAATTATTTTAGAAACAAAAACTCTCTCTCTCTCTCAAAAACTCTCATTGGCCGAACCTCTCAAAGGAAAATAGGAAATTTTGTTGCGAAATTTCCAAAGCTAGCACTTAAAGATTCATATAAAGGTGATAGGGAAACCTTCCCATTGAGTTTGGAATCTCAAACCTTCAAGTTTGGAGCTTCAACAAACAAATTCAAAGAGAACATCTTGGAGCACTTCTCATAGGAAAATTTTTGTTCTACACACATCCGATCAAAGTGAGTATATTTCCGCTATTCTCCTTTACGTATTCACACTATTTCATGCTTGGATTGATCTTGGGATGACCTTAGAAACCGAACACATATAATCGATAAGCGTGAAGCTACCCATGGGCGAGTATTAGGACCACCATGAGGAGAAATGCTACCTTAAAGGGTAAGTGTGTTGAAAAAAAAGAGGGAGACGAAAGAATAGAAAAAGAAATCATATCATATTGAGTACGGAGAAGTATTTACAGAGCATGATCAAGACATCTAGGTTAGTTTGACCGATTGGTCCCCTTCTTTGAAACAAAATCATCGAGTTGGATTACTTAAGGAGCAAGCTGTAAAAGAACCTTGGCACACACAAACTTTGAGTTTGGTATAGATCATTTATTCAAACGGCCGGATTTGAGATGTATCGAGTACTTTGAAGGCTCTCTGGTTTCGACACTGAGTATCCTTTGAGGGCAATAATATGTACAACCATGGGCACTATCTCGTAAAAGATAATAATATGGTATGACAGTACGAAACACCGCATCAAATGATCTACTTTGGCCGAGTACAAGCAACGAAGAACAAAAAGATAAACCAAGTCTGAGGGCGACCAGCAATGAACCACCTCATAGTGACGGTTCGGGAATGGACCACCTCTCATCAGATCAGTTCGATAATGAATCCTAGAGATCGCAGTATCTTGCAGAGATGAACCTTAGGGGTCGTAGCACCTCACCACCATCAACTCAGTTTGAAGTATCTCAGAATAACAGGTAAGTCAAGTAACAGCTGGCGAGCCAGGTAAATAAAAATACATGCATGACTTTGATAGGATTGTCATTGTCACACACTACACAAGCCCATCAAAGTGAGGGCGACCGTAGACACTTATATTTTTACATGAAAGCCTGATGATGAGCCTCGTTTGGAGGCATTACCCAATAAGTTGTGGAAGTTGAGGGAAACAGACGTCGGAATAGAAAATTCAAAAAATAAGTACGTCATCAGATTTAATTCGTATGTTCACTGCATGTACGTTCGTCCAGTATTCGGAAACATGTTCGAACGGTAAACAGATTGCAGGAATTCACGTAGCATCTGGAAACGCATTCGAACAATCATCTATGTTTCCGTTTTAACGTTAGCCACTCCCAAGCCCACCAAAGAACCAAGCCACATGCCCAAGCCCACCAAATAACCAAGCCACACGCCCAAGGTCCACCAAATCCCATCCAAAAATATTCAACATATTAAACACATGTCTAAATTAAATCAAATCCAAAAAAAAATACCTTCCCAATCTAAATAAATCACCTTCCTAATTACCAAATATCTAAATCCAATCAAATCCAATCAGCTTCCAAATTAAAGATATTCCCCTACCAAAAATACAAATATTCTTTCCCAAAATAAACTAATTAAACACATCCCTTTTTTGCATGATTTCCTTCCTTACCTAGAAACCCTATCTCACCATAAAAAAAAAAGACCAAAATCCAAAACATCCCTCTCTCTGATTCACGTAAAAAAAAAGCACTTCTTGGACATTGACTCTCTCTCTCGTCTCTCTCCAAAAATAAAATAAACAAAAAAAAAAAAAAAAAACCATAGTCCCCCATCATCTCCTTGGCCTTCCAAACAAACGACAAACCCCACTGATTGAGAAAACATACAGCCACATCAACCACTGAAAATAGCCCGCTAAACCGCATCCCAACCACCGAAAACGGCCCCCTAAATCGCAACCCAACCACTGAAACAGCCCCCTAAACTGCAACCCTACACCACCAAAAAACACCCTAAACATTCCCTAAATAACCACCTGAAGCAGCAGTAAAAAATCATCCAAAAAACAGTGAAGAAAATAGAGAAAATGACAGTGAAAATAGCAAAACAACGAAGGAAAGTATCGAACCGGTGAACCAGAAAAGCTATGGAACATTAACCCTTCCTGCGACGACGTAATGCACTCCCGGGAAGCGACTTTAAAGGTAAGGCCTGAGGGCACCCTTTTGTTATATTTTATTTTGTCATCTCGGACACGGCATGCTTGGTTGGACGTGGAATGCGTCTAACTGGGTATGCGAAGTCCTACATTAAAAACGGCCAAACTATTGGTCACATCTCCCTTTTATTATTCCACCATTCATTTTATTCTGCATTTATCTTTATTTCTATTTCATGTTTAATTTATATTCATCATTGCTTTATTATTCCGCATTTATTTTCAGTCATTTATTTTTCCTTTAATATTTTACACTTAGTTTACTATTTATCGCTTTCATTATTTATTGTTGTCTCCTCACATGCATTATCATATTTCATGTATACATTGGGTTAATAATTGCGTTATGTTAAATGGTCGGTGCTATCTCTTAAGGTATATCGGATGGAAACCCAGACGTAAATTCTGTAGCCTAATCCGAATGGACGGTAGTGTGGTCTACACTTAGGATACAACTCCACGTACCGCTTGAGAAACTTTCAAGCACGTGTTTCATTTTGTGATTTAAATCTATGTTTATTGTTCCTCTATTTATTTTCTATGCATTGTTACATGATGTGCATGGGCTAATTACGTTGGTTTAAATGTCCTCTATTTGAGGGAGAAAAAGCTAATTCCGTAGCCTAATCCGAATGGATGGTAGTGTGGTCTATCTTTACCACAATATTTTGTCGCGCCTTTTGGTATTCCGTTATTTACTTTTCGCACATTGTTTCTTTGTTTATTCATGCATTGCTACTTGTTGCGCATGGGTAAATCATGTTGGTTTAAAGGTCCTCTATTCGAGGGAAATGCCTAAAGGCTACCTTTACCACAATTCACCGCGCCCTTCTTTTATTGACTCCGCTATTCATCTTTGTTTTGGTTGTTGTTTTTATATCTTTTCATTTTCGTATTCATGCCATGTTTACATTTGAGTGCTTGCTGTCACTTGCGGTATATCGGATGGAAACCTAGAAGTAAATTCCGTAGCCGAATCCGAATGGACGGTAGTGCGGTCTGTACTTGGTATGGGTGAACACGGTTTCGGGTCAAACCGCGAACCGTACCGAACCGCACCACACCGAATCGAACCGCGCAGTTTGAAAAAAATATTAAAAATAATTTCAAATCGCACCGAATCGAACTGCAAATTTCGGGTCGGTGCGTAGTTTTGACCCACACCGAACCGCACTGAACCGCCCAAATCGCAAATTAGAATATGAAAGATTTTGTTATAATGGTTAGGACTGTTTCCCTTAAAATTAATGGTATCTAGCCTTAAAAGGTTAAGAACCGTGACTTAAAACGTTTTCAAAATCAAGGATCACAAAACAAATACTATTATTTTTTTTTTTTTAATGTGTTTTCTTATTTTATCTATATATATACACACATACACAACACGTGTGTTTTGTGTTGAAAGATTTTGTTATATTATTTGAGAAATAAAGTGGGAATTAAAAAAAGAAGATATGTTATGTTACTTATTCCTATATGTGTTCTTGAAAGAATAGCTTGGATTCAATATTAAGGAAAATGACGAGGATTTTTAGTGGAAGTAGCAGCTCCCAAAGATTAAAAAAAAACTGATATAATGTACCAATTTTTCACATTATGGATTTTGAGAAGGATTTAATATGTGTATAATATTATATAGATTGCGTCCGCTACTTCAACTTATGACATATAAATTAGTAGTTCCTAAAGGTTATTAAAAAATAAAAATATCTCATTTTTCATGCAGAATTTTGAATCAAATTCTTTCCCTTTTGCTAAACATTCAAAAAGGGTTTTAATTCATCCGAAGCTGGGAATATAATAAAAATAAATCACAAAAGTTTGATCACTTTATATGAGAATGAAATATGGTTCCTTCTACCTCTATCATGAATTTATTGTATATTTGGTTCCGATAATTTGAACCAACACTTGTTAGATCACTCTTAGTCTCTTACACATATATTTTTATTTATTTTATATTTATATTTGATTATTATCGGAATAGATATTCTAAGATATTTAATGATCATATGACAATATACCATTAATAAATGAAAATTATGTATTTTTTCTTCAATTATAATGTGAAAACACATAAAATTTTCTTAAAAATTTTATTATCTAAACCGCCGCCCCGAACCGCCCAAACTGCTAAATCACCAACCCGAACCGCCGCGATTTTCCTTATCAAATTTGCGGTATCGGTTTCTAATTTTCCAAACCGCCAACCCTCGTGGTTTGAAGGAAAAAATGAAAAAACCGACCCGAACCGCACCGCGAACACCCCTAATTCTTGGGATACAATTCCACGTAATACTCGATGAACATTCAAACACGTGCTTATGTCATTTTAGATATCACTTTGGTAATCTCATTTGAATGCGTTTCCGAACGCTATACGAACGCGAACGTTCTGCCTCATTTCCGTTCGAACGTGTTTCCGAACACTATAGGAACACGGGCAGTCTATCTCATTTCCGTTCGAACGCATTTTAGAACGCTACTCGAATGCGAATATATTTTGTTTTATCATGTATCGGGACTTATCCTGTTCGAACGTGTTTCCGAACGCTATACGAATGCGAATATTATGTCTCTTTTTTGTTCGAATGTGTTTCAAATGCTACACGAACGCATGCATTTTGTTTACCGTTCGAACGCGTTATCAAATGCTCCACGAACGTGCATGCACCGAATCGACTTCTTTTCCTCATATTTTGTGCATGTTTGCTTATTTATGTCATTTCTTTCGCATTATATGATTAACTATATCATTTCATTATTGACGATTTTACCGTTATTAATTATTTATATTTCTGTATTTATTTATTTGATATGTTCATAAGATTGTGTGTTCGCCTTTATTATTAATGCCATTATAGTTGTTATTAATTACATTGTTTCACTTTATTTTCTAATACGTTTATGAATTATGCATTTTGCCTTCATTTTTATTTACGATTATGGGTGTGCAAACTTGTGTGTTAATTACATTATCTTGCATGTGTTGCATGAGACTTTGTTGTACTATTGCATAAATATTTTCATTAAAATTGACATAAGTAAAGGACCATTTCGAACCCAACGGTTTTAGGTCATCCCTTGCAAAGGGTGAGTGCAGCCTTAAATCAATTCTCAGTTCACACTGGGTGGCGACTGTTGGGTTTCAAGGTTCATCCCAAGATCAATCCAAGCATAAAATCATGTGAATACAAGAAGAAGTATAGCAGAAATATACTTACAACGAACAGATATAGAATGTGTTGATAATAAAAACATTGCTCCTTGAGTGATAGCTCCAAGCTCACTTTGAATGTTGTATCAATGCTCCAAGCTTTGATCTTGATTCCAAGCTCTTGGGAATGGTTTCTCTATCACCTTAGATGATTCTTTGATGTGCTAGCAATGGATATTTTGCAACAAAATCACCTTAAATCTTCCTTGTTATTCTCGGCAAAATTGAGAAGGAAAAAAAGGAGAGGCTCACGGTTTTTTGGTTTTTGGAGAGGGTGAATAAGTTTTTAATTTTGTTAAATGTTTTATTGATTTCAAAAATCCAAAACCATTTACCAAAAGTGTAGTTGGTAAAATATCAATCACAAGTCAAACTTGTGTAAGCAACAAGTTACCAAAATAAGCTCACTAACTTTCATTACCTTAAAGCAAATAAAGTGACAAGTGATGTGACATGTGGGCCCCACTTGATTCAAAATCTGAGTGGGCTCGCAAACACATTCCGTGCTCGGGTTCGTTAATTCCGAATTAACAAATTTTCCGTTGCTACGTAATTAAATCAAATTTAGTTAAATAATTATGCCTAGCAAAATTACTATTCACATCGCTCTTGAATTAATTATAATTAATTCGTTCGCCCGAATTAAAATCCAATTTTAATTCCATTATGAAATCTAATTTCATTTAATATATCAAATATATTATTTTATCGATTAATTCCAAATTAATCGTTCTCTCTCTTTAAATAGTATTTTATCCCAGATAAAATCTCTCCGCAATTAATCCTAGATTATTTATGTTCGAATCATACGTCATCGGTGAATCTTCGGAAAGCGACCCATGAGATCGCTGGATATATTGGCAGTAAATCCGATCGTCGGATTATCCGAACACGCATATCCGGTACCACGTTCTTACCGATTTACGAGATATGGTTGGCTTCTAGCAAAGCACCGTGCCTACCCAATTCTCCAAAAATATTCTTAAAGGAATAAATAATCTATGTCAGGCGTAGTATACGTAGTTTTGCGTATTGCGATCTAGTATCGGATGTCACATGCTAGGCCTGGGGCTGGAATAGTGTCTGCCTCATACGAAGCATATATCGGATCACAAGCAACTAGTCTCTTTAATCGGATAATCATGACTTTGTCATATTATCCCGATGGTTGCAACACATTAAAATACCAATTTTGTATCCCTGTGTGATCATCATCTCCATATGACTGAAGTGATACTTCCGTCTCGACATCACACCCAATATACTACGATTCTCAATAAACCCAGAAGAGGCGTACAGAGAATCTGTTAAAGTCCCGGACGACCAAAACTAAAGCGTATTGATTGTCGCAAGTACTAGCGATGTAAGTCTCAGGTTAAGACCAAATACACCTACCCTGAATCGGATCCCCATAGACACATAGTCATACTACCAATGGGATTCCGAGGGGTCTGTCCAGAGCGAAGCTGTTTCCGTACCATCGGTAAACACAACCTCTTATTATACTTGCATAAGTATCCAATACTTAAATATATGAGAACTATGTTGTTACGTTTCCGTAACACGCACAAGTGCAATACTAGTTTATTCTGCATTATCGATGCCCAGTCTCGATAATACTACGACTATGGATATTTAATGATTAAACTTTTGTGGATTGATATTGTCTCATATCTTATAATCCGGAACTAATCATAAGGACTTTTATCATTCATATATACCCAAGTAATCAAATTACAAAATGATAAAATACAATTTTCATTGTCATATAGTTAATTTGTATAAAAACCACAATGTCTTTTACAAATAATGACGCTGTGGGTCATAATTATCCAACAACTACTCCATCTTATTTCTCTAGTTTAGTCCCCCGCGGGTTACTCCGCACTCCCGACCGGATCGCGAGTCCGGACAACGTCGTCCACTTCTGTACCTCGTCTACACAAAGCCAGCCCTTATGACTAACACCACTGACCAGCCCCGTGCTCAACCCAAACAAACACATATATTTGCCCACGCATGTCCAATTCACTTCACAATGAAAAACAAAACTGGAACATGCTTTGTTTTGTTTTAAATTTGCGAATAAAAAAAATCATAGTGAATAAATTAGCCCCAAATTAGCGTGTGTGCGCATAAAACAAACAGAAAATTAAATGATTTGTATATAATAAATAAATAAAATTACCTTGTGAGGCTTGGATGGCAATGGAGAAAATCAGGCAGAAGAGGGGCGCATGCGAGAGAAGAGAAGGCAGAAGGGAAGAATTTGCGAGAGAAGATAAGGGTTTTTGACTCACGAAGTGTTAGTGTGCCTTAATTTTTTTTTTTATGTATATATGTATCATTTGCATCGGGTTGGGTCGACCTGATGCAAATGCACCTGTACCTGTGATCCGACTGGATATTTTGGGTCGGGTAACGAATGACCAAAAATTATATATTTTTAATTATAAACTTGATCGGATCGAGTCGGGTCGGTGGTGGATCGAGTCGGGTCGGTGGTCGATCCGACCCTATGAATACCCCGACCTTATGAATACCCCTAAGATCCGACCCTATGAACACTTCAAATTAATTCCGTAACATTTAAAAAGTATAGACTAGGAAATACAACTTTACTAATTTCTGTGGGAAGAAAAAAAAAAGACAGAAAAATATCTATCATCAATTTACATTTTAGCTTATATAAAAATTTTACCAGAAAGTTGATTAATCACAACACAACTCAAAAAATAAAAATAAAAAAATAAAAATTTACATAACGTTCACAATGATTTAAGAGTCATTCCCAAAACACTAACAAGATTTGAGCGAATGTCAGCAACGCTTCTTACAATTATCCGCAAACTTTGCTTCAACTACACACAATTGGCGCCTCTTGCAACGGGCCAGGCGAGGCCGGTAACCGCGACGAGAAGTTGACACGCAACTCATCGGCGTCGTCTCTTCTCAACTCGTCTTCGAAATTCAACGAGTAACTCAACTGGTCGTACCTAAAATCGGCCGAGTTCGGAGGCTTCCGATTCTTTGAACCAATTCTTGCAAAAATATTACTCCAACGCGGCGACCTTGGCGTCTGCTGCTTCATTACGTCGTCGTATTCGCAATCAAAAGCTTCAAGTTTGCTGTGAGAATATGCACCGAAACAGCACATTGAAGATTTGATTCGGTG
Organism: Zanthoxylum bungeanum; assembly: GCA_019454045.1. Lineage (NCBI taxonomy): Eukaryota > Viridiplantae > Streptophyta > Magnoliopsida > Sapindales > Rutaceae > Zanthoxylum > Zanthoxylum bungeanum. The sequence continues at coordinate 240,688 of SKCR01026260.1, read as the reverse complement.
TTTAAGCGACGGAGAAACGCAATATTCGTTATACATTTTTATAATTATTATTATTATTTTCTTTTTGTGGGAAAATAAAATCTCAGAGTCGAAAATAATAACTAAGAAAGTGATGAGGAGAGAAACGAAAGCAAGTGGATATAAATAGTTTGGTGGGAGCTAACGGTCGGTAACGGATAAGGAAGCGAGTTTTGCGGACAAAGCTGGAAAGTGGAAACGTGGGGCTTGCGTGGCTGGATGGTGGTTTTCTGTTAAATCCGTGTGAGCCAAGGGCATTTTCGGTAAATGCTTTCGTGGTCTTTTTTCTGTTATGAAACTGACAGCAAATGTCTTCTATTTGTGTAAATTCTTCCATACAAATGAGTCACGGATAATATGATATCAATAATAAATTAATATTTTTTTTAATATTTTAGCATGCGTGATAATAAATTATTGGATTATTGCACGGATAGCGTGGTACCTCCGTATCTATTGACTAAGAATTAATTCTTTGATGCATTGGAGGTACGGGTGACATAATATCACTAATTTTTGATTTAATATCTATCTTTTTAGTTATTTTTTAATATTTTATTACACATGATAATAATTATTATATTATTATACGAAAAACGTAATACATCTGTTATATTATAAATTTTCCTTTCGATTTTTAAAGTAAATCTGACTATTGAGTCAAATTTTAATATAGGTGCTTTTTTAAGACCTTTATTTTAGCGGATATCGGCCATTTTTCCTAGAGTATTTACCATTTCAGTCCTTTATTTTTGTTATTATTAAAGAAACTCAGAGACCATAACTCTTCTTTATATGTATTTTATTTATGTCCCTTAGGTACTCGATTTATTAAATTTGATTGTTAAAAAAAAAAAATTATCGATAGATTTAATTAAAAAATTGAAGTAATATATGTGTCTTCCATTGTAACACCAAATTTAGTTGCACACGTAATATAATTTATGATAATATAGATATTGAATATCACATGCATGTATCCTAAATTACATAAATATATATATTTTACATGCACATCCACATAGATGAAACTTGTTATAAAAAACTAGTAAATGAACAAATGTTTACAAATAAGTAGGCATCTATTAGAGTTTGAACTAAATCAAATCTACTAAAAATTACTAAATTAGATATAAGTGAAGTGTCGAGCTTGCATCAACCTGTTAACAATCTCAAAGATTATGCCACCATTGTCAAAAAGAAGATCATCACTTTTCAAAAATTATGCAAACCACCAAAATATCTTTAGGTGCATTTATTAAGTGGTTGTAATAGTGAGCTTGAGTTTCATTATAAATTGAGAGTTAATTAAGAGCTCAAATCATCCCAAAAATATTAAGCTTCAAGGCAATAAAGCTTAAAGAGTGAGGTTTTTTTATAGAGTTTCAAACTCTCGTAAATATATTATTGTAATAATATAATTCAATTTTTCCTCTTGAATACTTTCCAGTGATCAGAGAATCACAACAAGTGATATCGGAGCTTTGGTTATAAGTTGGGGATCCTGGAGGTGAAGATTGAAACTCAGTGCGGAAAATTTGGGTTAAGGGAATGTTCTCACAAATCAATTTTGAGCATATCATCAGCTTGTTGATGCTGAGACAAGCACGGTGATATTTTTCTGTGAGCAAACGGAGCAACAGAGATGACACAAGTACAACACGCTACCACGCGCCACACGCGCTCCAGAGGTTGAAGACGACACACATGTCAGTCACGTCAGCAATTCCGGGATAGTCAGTAGTACAGTCATCTGTCATGCCATCATTCCGGTACAATCAACAACATAGCCAACTACCATATAATCATTCCAGTAGAGTCAGCAGCACAGTCTCCGGTATAGTCAATTGCCACATCATCAATGCACGAGAATCAAGTTTGAGACTTGGTTCCGCTTCCTGAAAGAATTATTCTTATCGGCTGTAAATGGATTTACAAAAGAATGCGCGGGCCTGACGGAAAGGTTGAAACCTTTAAGGGTCGATTGGTAGCTAAAGAATACTCACAGCGACCTGGTGTCGATTACGATAAAACTTTTTTACCAGTTGCAATGCTAAAGTCTATAAGATTTTTTTTTGTCTATTGCCGCTTACCATGATTACGAGATTTGGCGGCAAATGGATGTCAAAATGATTTTTCTAAATGGATTTCTTGATGAAGAATCTATATGGAACAGCCGGAGGATTTGCATATAGCAGAACTCTGGCATGGTATGCTAGACTTAAACAGGCTTCACGAAGTTGGAATCTTTGATTCGACATGATAATCAAATTGTCTGGTTTTCTCAAGAATTCTGAAGAATCCTGTGTGTATAAGAAAACCAATGGAAGTATGGTGATATTTTTAATTCTCTATGTTGACGACATTCTGATCATTGGGAATGATATCGGGATGATGCAAGGCGTCAAAGTTTACCTTTGTAAGAATTTCTCCATGAAGGACTTAGGTGAAACTTCTTATGGCTTAGGCATTAAAACTCTATAGAGATAGAGAAATGAAGCTTATTGGGTTATCCCAATCAACGTGCATAGATAAGATCTTAAAACGGTATAATTTTGGTAACTATAAGACAGCAAAAATACCATTCAGACATGACTTACATCTTTCAAAGAAGATGTGTCCACAAACAGAAGATGAGAATATTAGAATGTCTAATCAGCCTTATACTTCGTGTTTGGGCAGCATCATGTATGCCATGTTATGTACTAGACCTGATATCAATTTCGCAGTTAATGTAACCAGTAGATATCAGTCAAAATTAGTTAATGACCATTGGATGGCCATTAAACATATCCTCAAGTATCTTAAAGGTATTAAGGATAAATTGATTATATATGGAGGAAATAAACTGCAAGTTAATGAGTATATGAATTTCAATTTTCAATCGGATCCTGGTGATAGAAAATCTACATCAGGATTCATTTTACCCTTAAAGGAGGTGCAGTTTATTGGAAGAGCTCTAAACAGGGGTCAACAGTTGATTTCACCAGAGAGGAGGAATATATTGCAGCTTCTGAAGCTATAAAGGAAGCAGTATGAATTATGAACTTTATCACAAAATTGGGAGTAGTCCCAAGTATTGAGAATTTGATTCCATTATACTGTGATAATACTGGAGTCATTGCGCAAGTAAATAATCCAATGGCGTATTAGAAGTCAAAGCATGTGGAACGAAAGTATCACATCATTCGAGAGATTCTGTCGTGAGGGGACATTGTCGTGTGCAAGGTACCGAGTGAAGATAATGTAGCAGACCCGCTTCCCAAGCCCATTCCTCCGAAATTATTCGATAAACATGTGGAGTCGATGGGTATTAGATACAATCGATATTGGCATTAGAGAATATGAGAGATTTTGTTAGGTTGGTACTCTGGGCGCCAATTTCTTTATATATTTCCTTGTAAATACTTATGTAACATTTTATTATGAATAAAATAAACAGTTTATATTATATAACATCTCTTTATATACGATAAAGACGTAATTGACCTTAGAATGATTAGTTATGATAATATTGCAAAAGCGTCGCAACTGACATTGAGTTGTATCATGACGTTGTCATTCTTAGACACTTCCTAGTCAAGGTTTACACTACTTGGTCAGTAAAGTAAACCCGTTGAGACTGGTACATGTCATATACAAGAATCTTGGATTCCAGTGGTTTCTCAATGACCATGAGCCTTGGTGACTCACATAGATGTGTAGGTGTTTATAGTAGATAAACACTAGGGGTGGCAATTTGGGTCAGGATTCATTTATTTATTTGATTCAATTCACTTTAAAGTGAATAGGGGTTTGAAAAAATGGATTTTTTTTAATAACCAGCTTTGTCACACGCGTATAACGCAAGCGCACGTATTGTTCAAGTAGTATAAAAATTATCAATCCTATGAGAACTTAATGCCTAAGCTATTAATTTATGAATCAAATGTTTACGAGTATCTAATAGATTGATTGATTTGATGGTGATTTTAAATTTAAAAATAGGTAAATGAAATGGCGCGAAAGTAGGTTTAGGAAAATTCAATATTAAGAAACTATATAGGGTTGTGAATCTTTCCATTATGTTTTAAAAGATGAAGTAGTTATTTTATGTTTGTGTAATATATTGGTCTACTAACTTGGAACACGAAATTCTGTAAAAGCCTCTGTCGATGGTCGGATGTAAATACACAGTGTAACCCAATTAATCATATGTCTATTTCAACCACCTGAATTCATTAAGATTAAGTTCCAATTGTGGTTACCCCCACCCGACAGGTATATGTCTATCCTGTAAGGAAACCTATTAAAGGGTTATCTATCCTCAAGGAAGATCGTGAGCTATTAAGTCTAAGGCTGAAATCTAAAATTTCTTTGTCAAGTTTATTTTAAGTTTACCAGATCAATCTTATTAATGGTCAGTTAACAAGAAGCATTAAGTTTAAGACTTAATAAATAAACATTTATATTACCTAAACTATAAAATAACCCCTTATAGCCCGATGATATTGGAATTCATCACAACCCTAGATAACAGACTTAGTTACAACACATATCTAAGGCTAATAAAAGCTTAAATATAATAAAAGACATAAAGTAAATTCTGGAAATTAAATAAAGTAAATGCTGGAAATTAAAAATGTAAAAGTACAATAAAAGTAAATACTGGGGTTAGAGGATCCACTTTTAATATTTCAAAAATTAGAAATCTCTATTATTTTCAATGTTTACAGATTAATTTACCAGACCATAAAGGCGGTAATTTCATTTGTCTCAATTAAATCCAACCGACCATATAGGCGGTACTAAGGTTATTACCTAAACCGACCATAATGGTGGAAACTGCGTCTGAAATGAAACCGACCATATAGGCGGTAAATAAGGTTGTCACCTAAACAGGCCATATAGGCGTTAACTAATTAATCCAAATTTTAATTAAAATAAGGGAGATTAATCTAATTCATTATATTAAAAGTCTCACCTTTTCACCCTAGCAAAATGAGATTACCTACTCATGATGTAAAAGAAAACACATAAAATTTTATTAATTAAATAAAAAGAAAATACAAGAAAACTTAAATAAATATACAAGTCACTTTCTTTTAGGTTTTCATAGAGAAATTCCTCCAAAGAAAGCACAGAAAAATTACAAAGTTTAGCTTGGTATTTATAGGAAAATCTAAAGGCTTCCACCAATTTCTCCACCAATTGCTCCACCAAACATGGCACCAAACATGACGTCAAATACGGCACCAAACATGGCACCAAATCCTCTACCAACATGCAAGCATGTTTGGTGTAAGTTTGACAATTTTAATTTTTTTATTTTATTTATTTTATTTTATATTTTGAAAATGACTATAGTAATTACACAACATATACTAGATTATTCATCAATTTCGATCTTGTAAAATACATAATTCGAAAATATTTAAAACTTCAAATTGTAGATCTTTGTGTCTTCTTTAATCTGCAACTTGAATCAGCTCAATCGGATATTGGATGAGAAAGTTATGGCCAGAATACCAAACTTGCGCAAAATAAGAATTTAGGACTACACTTCGTAATGCGTATAGTAAATTTTCATTTTCGCCATTGTTTTGCTCCGGATTTCATCGTTTTAGCTCCGAGTTAATTCCATTAAGTCCCGATACTTTATTTATCTATAAAACACAGTAAAATATTTATCAAACCCGAGAAACTAAAAAAATATTAGGTAAAAGATGCGGTAAATATTGATATATTCTCTGCTCATCACACCCTCATACCTAACTTTTTACTAGTCCTCGAGCAAAAAAAATAAAATAAAATACAAAAAATAATTAAAACTAAACTAAGCCACTTTCGTAGGGATCACGGTTGCATTTAGCATATGCAACAAGCCTTTAAACCCCCAGGTGTCTCTAATGGACGAGTTGTAGTCTCGTGAGGGCTTACAGCAACGATACCCACAAACATTTGATAAAAGTAAAAAAGATGGTAAAACTAATGCACACAAATCAAAAAGACAAGAGAAAAGAGAATAAAGCATTTAGTGACTAAACAGGTGAAACTTCTTTTCCAAGTTAATAGTTGTTTTGTTTCTTTCTAAATTACCGAATAAGTAAATTCTCTGATTATTTTTACCATCTCCATATACATAGCCAACAAAATATTAATCAGCTTATTTTACCCATAATAGCTATAAGTGCAGTTGAAAAAAGAGTAATATTTTTGTCCTAAAATTTTATCAGAATTCACATCTTTTTTTAAGCAATGGAATAAATTTTTTGATTTTTTTGATTTTTTTTGATTTTTTTTTAATTTATATACAATATCTTCTATCTATGTAGCGAGCTTTGGGTTAGTGACTCCCAAACCAGTTGGCTTTAGGGCACTAGGTGTTAAGACACCCCTACGGACTTAATAACTCAGACTTCAGATATATATATTTTTGACAACATCTTCGATCCATGTAGCGAGATTTGAGCTAGTGACTCCCAAACCAGTTGGTTTTAGGGCTTTACAGACTTAATAACTCGGATCTCAGAAGTTTTTTTTATACATTTTTTTTCTTTTTTTCTTTTTTTAATCTCATTGCTTTTTTAGATGCTTCCTCCAATTAAACTAGAGCACTGAATATTACAAACTCGTCAATTACTTCTCATGTCCGTATGTTACCATACAAGTTGATAATACCTGTCAACTGAGCATATGAAGATCCATTTTAGTCAGTATTGTAGAGATTTCACAAATTAAATAATTCAAAAGGAAATAAACAATAATTAACTTGTTCCGAAATAAGTTGAGATACGTCTAAGGAGTGGAAATTCCTTACACAGCTATCTCACACCAATTTCACCTGATTAGTCATGTTAAAACACAAAAACACGAAATATGTTTTTTTGTAAAAAAATTTAATTTTTTTGATTTTTCAAAAATTTTAGACTAAAAATAAAATAATAAAAACAAGATACAAATTAACTATTCCCCTCCCCCAAACCTAAATGAGACATTGTTCTCAATGTCTTAAACAATAGAAGAATAGTTTAGAAAACCGTACCTGGTTAGCTGAAATTCTTCATCTAAATGAAAATTTTACAGGTTAAGATCCAGATTTATCTAACACCTCCTACCACAATCATTCTCGGACCAGTTTATTTTGGAAATGATAGGGTCAATCTGTGATTCAAATGCTAATATTTGGTCAATTAAATCTAGAGTAGTTCTGGCAGTAAAGAGGAGTTCTTTTACAGGTTTTGACACGAATCCATTTCTCCGAGCATCATTAGGAAACACACAAAGAAAATCATAAAATCCATCAACATTGTACAATTCAAGCATTTTCTGGTGTGTGTTCAAGTTCGCCCAAGATAACACTATAAAAATTTCCTTCATTGTGCCCAAGCCAAGGCAACCAATAAAAGCATCAACACAGTTAATCATTTCTACCAGTCGTTCAGACATACCTGGCACGATCAGTTCCTCTGTGTTTGATGATCCAATAAGATTTGCCTCCGCCAATGGTTTTAAGATGATTCCCAAAACTTGACTGTCTCCTTCCTGTACAGCCTTTGAAATGATCCTCATTAGACCAAGATTGCCACCGCCATATACTAAGTGCATATTCCTTGCAGCAATGAGTCGACCCAATTCATGTGCTGCCATTACATATTCTGGTTTAACACCAACATTAGTAGTGGCTTCCATTTTAACTCTGGATGTCTTCAAAAGTGCAATGATGAATTGAATTTATAACATCTGAAAATGGTAAATAAAAATAATAGCACTAGTACCCGTCAAATGATAATTATTAGTTAATCAGTAAAATAAATCGTGATAGTAAAAAAGGTTGGATCCTGTCGGAGAAAATAAAAGGAAATAACAAAACAAATCACAATTATTAGGAAAAGACAAAGAGATATAATATTTACAGGAAAATAACAACTTGATTGACGTCTATGCGTTAGGGACAAGCTTCCCATCCAATTTTTATAAATTGGCAAACAGGGTCTTTTAAAGTCAGATTCCCGAGACTTAACTGTGGTCTTTCTTTACAGAATTATGCATATAAAATACGAATTTCATGATACATATATCTATTGGGATGTGTCTCAAGAGTCTTAGATATGTCATCTAAAGACTTCTTACTCAAGCCATACCTAATGAAATTAATCTTATCTTCGCAGTTATCGGACACCAATACTAAAGAACGAAAACGAGTATTACAAAACATACAAGCACATTTGTAGCAAATACTCATTCTTTTGGCTCTTCTCTTTTTAGCATAAGTGTTTCTTCCTAAACCGGGCATATGTGAAATAAAAGAGTCAGAAGACTCACCTGCCAATCGGACCCGTGCTTCAATAACCCAACGAATGTCATTAAGAATACCTTTGATCATCAATAGTTTCATCCATTCCAAGCGAGCGTTGTAGACTTTCATCAGAGAATTTTGAGGGAGAGGAAAAAATTGATTGTGAAGACTTGCTAGAACTTCTTCCATCCTGAAAGCTGACTTTACCTACACAAATTAAACACACAAAAATAAAACACACCAGATCACAATATATACACAAATTTGCATGGGTTGCTTCATAGCTGGCGCTAAGTTTAACGTCGTCAGCTAGACATGACTGTCCGAACGTTAGGCTGGATCTGAAAGTGTGACACTTTCTTTTTATTGATCAATTGATTTTCCCTAGTAGTACTTGACACGCCTGTTTTAATCATGAATATTTTATTGGAGTCAGGATCGTGTAACTCAACGGCTCTATCTGTAGAACCTTGGTGATTAGGAATGGACCTGACCACTTTGATTTTGGCTTCCATGGGAAGAGTTTCACCCTTAATTTGTTTAACAGTACCTTCTACCATGGTTCCAGTTATATGCGCACTAACTTCTCATCATGTCTTTTCCTGGCATTTTCTTTGTATAATTTTGCATTCTCAAAAGGCTAAATGTGAAATTCCTCTAATTCGTTGAGCTTCTGGAACTATTTCTCTTTTGTTTCTTGTAGGGCAAAACTTGGCTTCTTCAGTACGCAATACGCTTTATCACAAAGGGATTCTGAATTTTATTACACAAAATATGTGATGTCATTCATTAACTTTGTTGTTCTGGATGGTGGAAAGTTATTTGCATGGAATTTGGTGGCTAGAGTGTTCAAGTTGTGATGGAACCTGCTGGTAATGAATGTAGCCAAGCCTTAGCTCTGTCTTTCAAGGAATTTGGAAAAACACGCAGTCTCATTACTTCTTCAGCTGCTCGATTTTAGTTGAAAGGGCCACAAATTTCCAAGAAGTTGCTGATGTGGGTATTAGGATCTTCAGTTGCATTCCCCACAAACTGAACTGACTGATGTATCATCTGAATGCATGTTTTGATGTCACACACATTTGCTGGTAAGGGAGGAAGTACAATACAGGAAATGAAGCTGTCAACTACCGAAATGGTTTTGTCTCGAATGAGAATTGGTGGTGCAACTTTTAAAGGTTCAGGTTCCATGTTAACAGTTGCTTCTTGCCCTTCTCGCCTTTCTCTTATCAATTGTCTGATGGTTCTTTCAATCTTTGGGTCAAGCGGTTGGAGTTCAAAGCTTCTGGTTCGTCTCATGTAGTGTCAGAGAACCTGAAACACAAGAAAAAAAATAATAAGTAAAAAGAAATTAATACAAGTAAAGGTATCTAACCCCAAAACTAATAGTGAAAGATAAATAAGTCCCCGACAACGGCGTCAAAAACTTGATCGGTGTTGTCACACGCGTATAACACAAGTGCACGTATAGTTCAAGTAGTATAAAAAGTATCGATCCCACAAGGACTTAATACCCAAGCTATTAATTTATGAAGTCAAATGTTTACGAGTATCTAATAGATTGATTAATTGGATGGTGATTTTAAATTTAAAAATAAGTAAATAAAATGGGGCGAAAGTAGGTTTAGGAAAATTCAAAATTAAGAAACTATATAGGGTTGTGAATCTTTCCAATATCTTTTAAAAGATGAAGTGGTTATTTTATGTTTGTGTAATATATTGGTCTACTAACCTGGAACACAAAATTCTGCAAAAGCCTCTGTCGATGGTCGGATGCAAATACCCAGTGTAATCCAATTAATCATATGTCTATGTCAACCAAGTTACCTGAATTCATTAAGATTAAGTTCCAATTGTGGTTACCCTCGCCCGACAGGTATATGTCTATCTTGTAAGGAAATCTATTAAAAGGTTATCTATCCTCAAGGAAGATCGTGGGCTATTAATTCTAAGGCTGAAATCTAAAATTCCTTCGTCAGGTTTATTTTAAGTTTACCAGATCAATCTTATTAATGGCCAGTTAACAAGAAGTATTAAGTTTAAGACTTAATAAGTAAACCTTTATATTACAAAACTATAAAATAATCCATTATAATCCGGTGATATTGGAATTCATCACAACCCTAGATAACGGACTTAGTTACAACACATATCTAAGGCTAGTAAAAGCTTAAATAAAATAAAAGACATAAAGTAAATTCTGGAAATTAAATAAAGTAAATGCTGAAAATTAAAAATGTACAAGTATAATAAAAGAAAATATTGGGGGTTAGAGGATCCACTTTTAATATTTCAAAAATTAGAAATCTCTCTTATTTTCAATGTTTACTGATTAATTAACTAGACAATAAAGGCGGTAATGTCATTTGTCTCAATTAAATCCAACCGACCATATAGGCGGTAACAAGGTTATTACCTAAACAGACCATATTGGTGGAAACTGCGACTAAAATGAAAAACGACCATATAGGTGGTAAATAAGGTTGTCACCTAAACCGGTCATATAGGCGATAACTAATTAATCTAAATTTTAATTAAAATAAGGGAGATTAATCTAATTCATTATATTAAAAGTCTCACTTTTTCACCCTAGAAAAATGGGATTACCTGCTTATGCTGTAAAAGAAAACACACAAAATTTTATTAATTAAATAAAAGAAAATACAAGAAAACTTAAATAAATATACAAGACACTTTCCTTTAGGTTTTCATAGAGAAATTCCCCCAAGAAAGCATGGGAAATTTACAAAGTTTAGCTTGGTATTTGTGGGAAAATCTAACGGCTTCCACCAATTGCTCCACTAAACATGGCATCAAACATGGCACCAAATCTTTCACCAAACATGCAAGCATGTTTGGTGGAAGTTTGACAATTTTTATTTTTTTTATTTTATTTTATATTTTGAAAATGACTATAGTAATTACACAAAATATATTATATTATTCATCAAATTTGGTCTTTTAAAACTCAGAATTCGAAAATATTTAAAACTTCAAAGTTGTAGATCTTTGTGTCTTCTTTAATCTGCAACTTGAATAAGCTCAATCGGATATCGGATGCAAAAGTTATGGGCAAAACACCAAACTTGCACAAAATTGGAATTTAGGACAGCACTTCATGATGCGTATAGTAAATTTTCGTTTTCGCCATTTTTTTACTCTGGATTTCATCGCTTTAGCCCCGAGTTGATTCCATTAAGTGCCGATATTTTATTTATCTACATAACACATCAAAACATTCATCAAACTCAAGAAACTAAACAAAATATTAGGTAAAATGGCAGTAAATATTGATATATTATCCGCTCATCATTTAATAATTGAGGTCAATTCGATTCGATTTTTTTATTAAACGAATCGAATACTAATTTAAGCTCATTGATTCACTTATTCGTTTAGGATTCATTTTATTATTTTCATTTACTAGTTCTTGTTAATTTTCAATAAGATTCGAGAAATTATAGCTAATTACCATAGAAAAACTTATATTTCTGATATTTGGTGAGGTGTTTTTTTTAAATATATTAATTACATATTTCATATGTATATATTTATGAAGAATTAATTTAAATCAAGTGTGGTAAATTATTTTATTAAATAATATCATTCACTAAACGAATATTCGTATTCAATTAGTTTAATAAACGAATCGAATACGAATCATGATAGTATGATTCGTTTAATAAACGAATCGAATACGAATCCTTATATTAGGATTCATTTAATAAACGAATCGAATACGAATCCATCATATTTTGATTCGATTCATTTAGGATTCGATACAAATTCGATTTGTTGTTTCGTTTTGCCACCCCTAATAAACACTGAATGACTCACCGAAGATTTTTAATAGATGGTACACCAACGTCAATAAGAATCTTCTCGGTTTGAGTAACATAGTGATTCTTTGACTTGAGATATCACTGTGGATATATGATTTATCATCCACACTTTGATGGCAGTCACGTCACCGATCTATTTAGATCAGACCTCCGGCTATTTATTGGGTGTGGACTGATGCTCAGGATATCCTATGTGTGTCAAGAAAGGATTTGTCAGTTCTCTGTACAGAGCATAGGTATTCAATATGGAATTAGCAATCTGTTATATCCATGGGCTCGTTGTACACTGTAGAAGCGAGTTCTAAGTGTTATTAAGAGATTGCTAATAGCAACGTCGATGTGGTTATATCTATAGAGATTTGACGTTTATATTTATATCTCTGGAATAATCTGGATACTTGTGACGGAGGGATTATATGTATGTAATGACCTCGACCTGTATGCTTCAGTGAGTTTTATCAGTGTTTGTCATAATTTACGGGTGGGTAGATTATGGACACAAATTTGGATTTCATGACGGATATACCTGAACCTAAAGAGTCTCACTAATGAAATATACTCATAGAGCACTAGGACAAATTTTATGAATAATACTTATTATTTATAAATTGTTTAATGGTTAAACGAAAGATACATGCAAATGGACTTAATGGTCATTTATTAATTAATATGTATTTGTATTTAATGAATGATTTTATTAAATACAACACATTAATTAAATGTCAAATTGTGATATTTTAAAAATATCATTAATATATGTATTTGGATTATTTAAAGTAAATATAATACATATATTTAAAATATTTATATTTAAATAATTATTTAATTATTAAATAATTAAAGTAATTAAAAAATATAAATGTCTTATGTTATTATTAAGTTAGGAAATGGATTTATTTGATTGGTTTGACTTGTTGTAATACATTAAATGTTGTAGTGATCAATTAAATTGAAACAAAAAAAAATCTAGATATTTTTTATTTCCTAAATTCGGCCAAGTGTGGGGGATGTAAATATTATTTTTTTTCATTAGGTTAAGCCTCCAAAACATATTACAAAAGAAAGTTTGAGAGAAAAAAGGTTGAAGAACAAAGAAAAAACTTAAACTAAATCTCAAGATTTGTAAGTATTTCTTAACACTCTTCAACTTAGAAATTATTTCTATTATTCTTGGCTTCAACTTGTATTGCTAGGATGATGTCTCTACTCTTTTAGTTTGTAATTAAATTGTTGGAAACTTGTATGAAAGATGTTAGCATGTGTGAAAATAAAGAAAGCTTGAAATGAGTTCATTAGCTCTCTTTTGGTCATTTAATAATCAAGTTAATATCCTAGAGTTACTAGGCCACTCATTGATGACTTAGAACTATTCTTGAGTTGTTTCAAAGTGGTGAAACTTGTTTGGTGTGGTAAATACTTGATTGAAATGTTGGATTTGTTTAATTTGGTGTAATTATTCAATTTGAAGAATTTGTAAAATTAAAGTTCTTAACCCTTTCCAAATTGGGGATTTTCATATATGTGTTGTATAATAATATATATATATATATATATATATATGATGTACATTTAATTTGGTGTTGATTGGATTTGATCTTGACTTGCTTTAAACAAGATCGGACTAAATGCAAAACCTGGAAAATTGTGAAGTATTTGGCAATTTCAAAAAAAATGGAATTTTTATTGTAACTTATATATTGATGTATCGGACATGTGCAAATCATTTTGGGAGTGATTTGAAATCACTTAAATTTATTTTTGACAAACTATGTGTTAGTGTTCCTAGAACATGCCAATGATCTAATAAGCATGAAAAGGTGTTCAAAAATAAGTTGCGGAATACTTACAATGAACGGATTTGAGCTTTAAATTTTGAGAGGAAGATCTCCAAGATCCTTCCTTTGTTGATGATTCCAACTCTTAAAGTAGTTTCCCTATCACCTTAGTTGATTTCTCCAAGTGCTAGCTTTGTTGATTTTTCCGTAAAATCAAAGAGAGTGAGGAGGAAAGTTCACGCCCATTTGCTTTCTTTTTAGGGTTTGTGTTCAAGTGTTACAAGTGTGAAGAGAGAGGGCTTGGGTTTTGTTTAAGGGTTCTTACCCTTTTCACCAAAACCATGTAGTTGGGGTAAAATGGTTTCACATAAACCAAGTGGTTGGAAAGTAAGTGGTTTTGGCATAAATATCAACCACTTTCCAACCACCACTTCACATGTGTGACATGTGTAAAGTGGGCCCCACCATTTTGAATTCAAAATTCAAAATGCCTCTACGAATATTTGCCGCGGCTCGGATCCGTTTAAACGAACTTTCGTCACTAAATAATTAAATCTAATTTAATTAAATAACGATGCCTCGCAAATATATTACGAACGTCGTTTACGAATTAATTCTAAATTAATTCGTTCGTTCGTATTAAATTCCGACTTTAATTTCATAATGAAATCCAATTCATATTAATATATCCGATATATTAATTTTAGCCCATACGAATAAATTAAATAGAAAAATCAAATTTAACTATTAAATTTATTCTATCGATTAATTCCAAATTAATTGTGTTCTCTCTCTTCCGAAACATATTTAATCCCAGATTAAATAATATCTTAATTAATCCCAGATTAATTTTCTTTCTTAATTAATCCCAGATTAATTCTAATTGAATCAACTGTCATCGGTGAGTCTTTGGGAAGCGACCCAAGAGATCCCTGGATATGTTGGCAGTAAATACGGTCATTGGATTATCCGAATACGTACGTACCTCGTACCACGTGCTTACCAATTTACAAGACATGGTTGGCTTCTAGCAAAGCACCGTGCCTACCCAATTCTCCAGAAATATTCTTACTAGAATATATAATCTATGTCAGGCGTAGTATACGTAGTATTGCGTATTGCGATCCAGTATCGGGTGTCACGTGCTAGGCCCGGGGCTGGAATTGTGTCTGCTCCGTACGAAGCACATGTCGGATGTCTGGTAACTAGTCTCTATATCGGATATACATGACCTAGTCATAATATCCCGATGACTGTAGTACTTAAGAGTACTAGTTCCGTATCCTACGTGACATCATCTCCACTATGACTGGAGTGATACTTCCGTCTTGACATCACACCCAATACACTACAATTCTCAATATACCCAGCAGAGGCGTACACAGAATCTGTTAAAGCCCTGGACGACCAAAACCAAAGCATATTGATTGTCGCAAGTATTAGCGGTGCAAGTCTCAGGTTAAGACCAAATACACCTACCCTGATTTCGGACTTCCATAGACACGTAGTCATACTACCAATGGAATTCCGAGGGGTCTATCCAGAGCGAAGCTGTTTCCGTACCATCGGTAAACACAACCTCCTATTACACTTGCATGAGTATCCAATACCCATATATATTAGAACTATGCTATTGTGCCCTCACAAATCTCACAAGTGTAATACTAGTATATTCCGCATTATCGATGTCCAGTCTCGATAATACTACGACTAAGGATATTTAATGATTAATCCTTCGAGGACTGATACTGTCTCATATCATCTCAATCCATGAACTAATCATAAGGACCTCCTATCATTTATACATCTAAGTGATCTAATCACAAATGATAAGAGTGCAATCTCCTTGTCACATAGTTAATTTGTACAACAATACCATGATCTGTACAAACAGTGACGCTATGGGTCATAATTGTCCAACGATCTCCCACTTGGCCTATAACCAGTCACTCGAGTGTCACACACCCGAACTATGTACGGTTCGCTCAAACTACTGAGGAAAGGCTTTCGTCAGCGGATTTGCGTGATTATCGTCTGATGCGATTTATTTGATCATCACATCGCCACGATGTATGATTCGAAAGAATCAGATGAATTGTTGAAGTATATATCTAGATCGTTGATGAGACCATTAATTCTTTAGCCTGTGCTGACGCCTAGCTCAGCTGCTAACAGAACTATATCTAATCTAATTAGATTTATTATCGACCCAAATGGCTTCTATTACTGCCTCAGCCGCAGCAATAACCCGCATTTGTTGTTTATTCGGTAACATTATCTTGCTTGGAAGCTTTCCAGCTCACTGTTCCGTTATTCAAACTGTATAGTACCATTTTTTTATCGGTAGGAAACTTACAGAAGTGATCCCAGTCACTTCAAGTTCTCCTTCTCCATAGTTTAAGACATCATCCTTAGTTCTCTAAAATACTAACAGATGTTCTTAATATCAATCCAGTGACTATCACTTGGATTGACCTGTTTGTGACTCCATATGCTCAAAGCGTATGAGACACTAGGTAACGTACATTTTTCAATGTACGATTTCTCAGAGAGTGTTAACAACTTTAAATCTATCCCAGTATATTTTATTCCTATAATAAAGGTTGTTTCTCTCAAGAATTCTACGGAGAATTTTCATGAAAGCCAAGCTTTCACCGATTGTAATATGGGAATATCATTTCCATGAAATGACATATCATCATTATTTAGGACAGTCACTTTCAGTGCGCTCCCACTAACCTCTTTATATACACAAGAATCATTTCTCATTTTTGAATTATATCATAAACCATTATGATTACATCAAAACGATAATTCCAAAAACCCAATGCTTACTTCAATCCATACATGGATCGAATAACCTGCAAACCTTGTTTCCTAGTTTTGATACGACAAAATCATCAGGATGTACAACATCCTCCAAAAGGTTTCCTTTTAAGGAAAGTGTTTTTCCGTTCAGCTGCCATATTTCATAAATGAAACATGCAGTATCAACAAGCATTATCCAAATGGATTTATCCATGGCAACAGGTAAAAGGTTTCGTTGCAATCAACACAATGTTGATAACGATACCTTTCCGCTACGAGCCCAGCTTAGTACGTTGGTATGCTGCCTTCCATGTATGTCTTCCTTGAAGACTTATATAGTACCAATAGGCACAATGCCTTGCGGTACAATAACTAATTTCCAAACATGGTTGAAAAACATGGAATCCATTTCGGACTCATGGAACTTTGCCATAATAGGGAGTCGATACCTTGTATCACTTACTCATACGTAGTCAGTTCGTATTCCTCAATAATATTGACATCTTTATGAGGTGAGATCAGAAACCCATACCTCAGGTTGTTTTCTGACTTTCTCCGATCTATGCGGTTCTTGTGTATTAGAAGATTACTGGTACATTTTCATCCTTGATGAACTGTTTGTGTTCCATTTCGGATTTGGTGTCTTGAATAGTATTACTCTGATTTTCATCGAGTTTTACTATCCTCCCACTTACCACTGTATATCGGTACTCCTCTTAGGAAAACCGCATGGTGAGCAACAATTACATTGTTCTCAAGTGAGTTGTATAAGTACTATACTTTTGGTTTCCCTAGGATAACCTACAATTGGCACTTATCCAATTTGGGTTCTAGTTTGGTATCATCCATTACGTATGCCCAGCATTCCCAAATCATCAGGAATGAGAAAATCATGTTTCTTTCCTGTTCATATCTAATATGAAATCTGTCAAACAGACTTTCATGGAACCTTATTCAAAATAAGTATTTCACTGTTAATGCTTATCCCTTTGAAGGAAAATGGTAGCTCAGAGCGACTCATGATTAACCTTATCATGTCTAACAAAATTTGGTTTCTCTATTCGGACACACCGTCAAATTGACGTGTTCCAGGAGGAGTCCTCATTGAAAGAATACTATACCCTTTCAAGTAATTTGAGAAACATATTGCTTAAATATTTTCATCATGGCCTATCGTGATGGTATAAATACTTTAGCCGATCTGTTTGTGTATTTCGTGTCGAAACTCTAAAAGTTTCCGATTTGTGTTTCAAAAAAAACACATAACCATAACGCGATGTCACATCCGTAAAGGACACGAAATATTCATATCCACCTCTAGCCTTGCTAGATATGGGCCCACTTACGTCACTATGAACAAGGGTTAACAAATCGATGGTACTTACACTTTTACCAAGTAAATAGTGTTTTAGGTACTTTACCTAATAAACTAGATTCATAGACATCATTTGAATAGAATCAAATCCGTCCTAGTACACACTCTTCAAAAGTACGGATATACGAGTCTTGTTTAATTGTGTCTCAGACTACAATGCCACATTAAGTTTCTTCTGATCAAATCAGTTTAAGCTATTAGTTTGTCATGCATATGTTTGAGACTTATTTATATTCGAAATATAAATTCTAATATTCACATCTAATGTGTTTATCTCAATATCATCTTTATAAAATAAAACACTTTAGTGTTCTAGAATATAAAGGTATACTCGCAACGAGTTATACTCGATATAGAGATAATGTTTCTAGTCAAACTAGTTACATTATAAAAGTTTCCTAATTTAAGTACATACCCTAAAGGTAGTTCCTAAACTTAGGTATCTACGGTAAAACAACAACTTTCGTCCCGTTTCCAATTCGTAGATTAATCTCAATCTGAAGTCAGTATCCTGCTCAAAGCAGATTCTGCACATCAGTACATATATTTATATACCACTTTCAGTATCTAAAATCCAATTTTAATACTATTAGTGAACATGTTTATGACAAACATATTTGAAGTCAGAGCCTTGCCCGTCTTCAATTCCTTCATGTCTGCCTTGTCCATACGGTAGTTACGCTTCAGTGACCCCGTTTGCCATAGTTTAGGCAGACATCTTGGGATATATCATTTATCTTCCTAGAAGATTATAATGATCTTGCTTTGCCCTTTTCTACAACTCAGAAGCCTTGGCCAAGCCTTGGCCTTCTAGATATCGAAGTAGGGTGCGCCTTGCGCTACTTGCCTTATTGCAAACTTTGGCTTTGACTCCTTGAGAATGGCCATCAACTTTCCAAGAGTTATTAATTACAATTTAATACTTCTAAGATCTAAAATAGATATGTGAAGATCCTTCAATTTCTTCATCATACTTTGAGGATCTAATCCTTAGTTCTGATTAGGAAATTAAGGAGTCCTATTGACAAGTATAATTGATTAAGCACTAAAGTTATCATCACATGAATCTTCCAAAGATCATGCTCTACTATTTGCTTAACTCTGGGCTTAGGCCTAATATGTTATTTTATCAAATAAAGTAACACTTATTAGTTTCCAGGACCATCCTGAAATTTTATTCCCAATTTTGAAAAATTAAAGTCGTTTAAACACATTTTTCTTTGGATTATGTTTTAAACTCTAATCTTCCAAATTTAATCTTGATTCTAATAGTCCAACTATTTAATCAACGATTTCAGGTACAATTTAATGTAATGATTACTATAGTCTAACTATAAATAATTACAATTTTATTGGTTAAAATCAAATGATATTGATTACTATAATCAAATTATATAATCAATTATAAATGATCGGTAATATTCAATATATTGATTACTATAATCCAATTATATAATCAACTATAATTGAAGGGTAAAATTCAAATTTATTGATTACTATAATCCAATTATATAATCAACTATAAATGAAGTAGTTTGAATACAGTCCAACTGTTTAATTAAAACAACAATTAAATATTAGTCCAACTAATACTTTAATTTATTTGATGAGATGTTTGATATGAGCGAGTATGGCAAGTTATTAAACGAATATTGCAAATTTATTCTTACCTCCCATTATTTTTCGGCGAGCCTCTAACCCTCTGTCGAGTACTCGGGAAACCTAGTTTCCTAGTGGGCTAGATCCCGTTAAATAAACAACAATCTTGACTTTGGCCAACAAATTGTATGATACTTAACTAGGTAGATCTCTAAGATCAATTGGAGCTAATCCATTCCTAGATCCAGTAGGTGGACATCCAAGTCCGAAACATATTATCTTATATATGCCAATATATCCAATATATTTTCCTAACCGTTTTCCTCTGAATCAACTAAGCCTTGGCTTTGGCACAAGAAGCTTAATGATTCCAGTTAAGCGGGACCCATTGACATGGAAAGCTTCGTAATCAATGTCGATGGACAAGAAGTGATCTTGACTTTGGCCAACAAATCATGACTTGGACAAGACAAAACGATATGGAACAAAACTCTCATGATTCAAACACATCCGCAATTGACAAAGGTCTTGACTTTGGCCAACAAACAACAATGCCAACTTTGGATCTTGAGTAAGAATCACTCAATGGAAGGAAAAACGCTTAATATATTTTTGAGGGTTTTTTCGCGTGCAAATGGCAATCAATTTATTATCTTTGATTAGGTCTCATCATCACACCCTTAAGTATGCATCTAAAAGCATAATAAGGCGCGATAAATAAATAAATTAATAATGATATGCGGATGGATATCTCACAAATTGTTCCTAGAACAAATCACTCATTTTCCTCTCCCCGGCTAGAACTATTCTAACTTCTACCCAATAATATAATACCAATAGAAACCTCATTTAACATTGAGGGGAATTGGTGAGAAGAGAATTACAAAGATTAAAGAGATAAAGGCTGGACACGCAGGTCCAATTTAATAAATTCTAAATTTATTACAGTTCCAAATTGTTCATTGCCCTTCTAATATCCATCTGATATACATTATTCATACAACACATTCATGTATTCATACAAATCATATTTTCAATCAATCTAATCCAATAATTAATCTTTGAGTTAATGACCATCCAATGTTCAAACAGATTTGATTTGCGCGAGTCAAACTCGTTTAAGAATAAATACTCCAAGTAAGTATTCTTGAATTATATTGAACTACAACTTTAAGTCCGATTAATTGTATTCAATACTATTCCAATTTAATCTAAATTAAATAAATACACTTACTTATAAGCCTTAAAGACTTGGATTCCAAATCCATCTTAATGGGTCTCAAGGCCCAATAACATCCATGTCATTTTAATTAAAGTCCAATGGGCTTTTAATTAATTCTTAAGGCATGGGCTTTGTTCATAATGGATCAAACCCAAAATGCCAAGTGAGTATTTGGACTTATGCCCATTAGGCCCAATTAAATTCTTTAAAGGGCCAAGTGATGTATTTGGACTTTAGGAATTGGTTTTGGGCCCAATTGGATTCAATCAAAGTCCAAAACCAAACTTGGTCAAACCAGCCCATTAAGCTCAAATACACACTTTTAGCCCAATTAATAATTAAAGGCTTATTAACATAATTATAAGATTCCAAATAGCACAATTATTTTAATTAAAGTGTATTAGCATAATTAATTAATTAAACTCAATATTTCCAAAATACCAATTAACTTAATTACATGCTTAATCCATCAATTCATGCACAACACAAATTGAACCAAAATACATCATTTCATGCTCAAAACAAAATTGAATCCAAAATTCATCATTTCATGCTCAACATGCTCTTTGAAATTTAACATAAACATTATTGACTTTGATTCCAATCCAATCAAACAAACAATCATATTTAAACATGCATTTAAACACATCATTTCATGTTACAAAAAAAAAACTGCAGCCCACTGCACTATGACGTTTTGGCAAAGCTAAAGATTTTTTAACTTTGATTCATTTGATTTGTTTCAAATCTAATCATGCATAACTCTAAGTTATCATATTCTAAGCATGTTCAAAGCATCAATTTGAAGAAATCATATTCAAAATACAAAAGCCCCAAATTTTAGTCTCATGAACCCTAAAATTTTTCATGCTTAAAATTGGCTCTGATACCATTGTTAGTGTTCCTAGAACATGTCAAGGATCTAATAAGCATGAAAAGGTGTTCAAAATTCAAAAATAAGTTACGGAATACTTACAATGAACGGATTGAGCTTTAAATTTTGAGAGGAAGATCTCCAAGATCCTTCTTTGTTGATGATTCCAACTCTTGAAGTGGTTCCCCTATCACCTTAGTTGCATTTCTCAAAGTGCTAGCTTTGTTGATTTTTGCCACAAAATCAAAGGGAGGGAGGAGGCAAGCTCCACGCATTTGCTTTTTTTTAGGGTTGTGTTCAAGTTTTGTACAAGTGTGAAGAGAGAGGGCTTGGGTTTTGTTTAAGGTTTTACCCTTTTCATCCAAAAACCCTGTAGTTGGGGTAAAATGGTTTCACCTAAACCAAGTGGTTGGAAAGTAAGTGATTTTGGCATAATGCCAACCACTTTCCAACACCACTTCACATGTGTGACATGTGTAAAGTGGGCCCCATCATTTGAATTCAAAATTCAAAATGTCTCTACGAACATTTCCGCGACTCGGATCCGTTTAAACGAACTTTCATCGCTAAATAATTAAATCTAATTTAATTAAATAACGATGCCTCGTAAATATATTACGAACGTCGTTTACAAATTAATTCTAATTAATTCGTTCGTTCATATTAAAGTCCGACTTTAATTTCGTAATGAAATCAATTCATATTATATATCCGATATATTAATTTTAGCCCATACGAATAAAAAATAGAAAAATCAAATTTAACTATTAAATTTATTCTATCGATTAATTCCAAATTAATCGCGTTCTCTCTCTTCCGAACATATTTAATCCTAGATTAAATAATACCTTAATTAGTCCCATATTAATTTTCTCTCTCTTAATTAATCCCAGATTAATTTTCTCTCTCTTAATTAATCCCAGATTATTTTCTCTCTTAATTAATCCCAGATTAATTCTAATTAAATCAACTGTCATCGGTGAGTCTTTGGAAGCGACCCAGAGATCCTCTAGATATGTTGGCAGTAAATACGGTCATCGGATTATCCGAATACGTGCGTACCTCGTACCACGTGCTTACCGATTTATAAGACATAGTTGGCTTCTAGCAAAGCACCGTGCCTACCCAATTCTCCAGAAATATTCTTACTGGAATATATAATCTATGTCAGGCGTAGTATACGTAGTATTGCGTATTCTAATCCAGTATCGGGTGTCACGTGTAGGCCTGGGGCTGGAGGGAATTGTGTCTGCCCCGTACGAAGCACATGTCGGATGTCTGGTAACTAGTCTCTATATCGGATATACATGACCTAGTCATAAATCCCGATGACTGCAGTACTTAAGAGTTTAGTTCCGTATCCTACGTGACATCATCTCCACTATGACTGAGTGAGTGATACTTCCGTCTTGACATCACAACCCATACACTACGATTCTCATATACCCAGCAGAGGCATACACATAACCTGTTAAAGCCATGGACGACCAAAACCAAAGCATATTGATTGTCGCAAGTATTAGCGGTGCAAGTCTCAGGTTAAGACCAAATACAACCTACCTGATTTCGGACTTCCATAGACACGTAGTCATACTACCAATGGAATTCCGAGGGATCTATCCAGAGCGAAGCTGTTTCCGTACCATCGGTAAACACAACCTCCTATTACACTTGCATGAGTATGCAATACCATATATATGAGAACTATGCTATTGTGCCCTCACAAACCGCACAAGTGTAATACTAGTCTATTCCGCATTATCGATGTCCAGTCTCGATAATACTACGACTAGGGATATTTAATGATTAATCCTTCGAGGACTGATACTGTCTCATATCATCTCAATCCAGGAACTAATCATAAGGACCTCATATCATTTATACATCTAAGTGATCTAATCACAAATGATAAGAGTGAAATCTCCTTGTCACATAGTTAATTTGTACAACAATACCATGATCTGTACAAACAGTGACGCTATGGGTCATAATTGTCCAACACTATGCCCAAAATGATCAAAATATAAAAGTTTAGGGTCAATGGTAAATATGTTAAAATCTGTTTTTTGGGTAAAAATTTCAATTTTTAGGTATTGAGTAATTAAAATAGAAAAATTATTGAAATCGGAAAATTTTGATTTTCCGAGTACCACTGCGCTACCCGGATTTGCCCTCTAAAAACCCCAACACTATTTTCATTTTAAACTTTAAACTTAAAATAGATTTGAAGATTCCTCTTCTAGTATGATGATCAAGATGACATCAACAAATTACTTCCTCTATAGGCCTATGATGATAGATGATTTGCACTGTAGAGATTTGTTCGATAAAATCGAGGTGAAATGAGTGATACTGGATTCTATTAAAGAGAGTGACAGGAATAAACTCAACAATAAAACGCTTGGTCAGATTAGACAGTGGATCGGCCACAGTGTTTTCCACCACATAACATAGGATACAGATGCTTACGAAATATGGATATAAAACTGGAAAGCATGTACCAGGCCAAGACAGCTTGGAATAAAGCCATGTTAATGAGGCATTTGGTGAATTTGAAGCTATAAAGTGAAAGAGTTCCAGAACCTAGTGAATCAGTTGTCTACAGTAGACATGCAGCTGAGAGATGAATTACAATCTCTCTTACTACTTAGTTCCCTTCTTGATAGTTGTGAGACATTGTAGTTACTCTCAATAAGTCGACTCTATGAGGTAAACTTACCATGATTATGGTAAAAGATACCCTATCGAATGAAAAGTCTATGAGAAAATATGTTGGCTCATAACAGACAGAAGCCTTCATCACGGAGACTCAATGAAGACATTGAGGAAGAAAAAAGGGAGAGACAGAAACACAACCAGAGGTAGATCCCCATATGGAATGATGTTTACCTATAAGCGCTACCATTGTGGCATAGAAAGCCACTTAAAGAAGAATTTCTGAAAATTGTAAAGATAGCAGAGTCAAAGCAATCACCAGTCGAAGAATAACGAATAAGAGATACTAGTAGTTGTCTAAGGAGAGTAGCCATATGCTCCATGTAGAAAGAGACATGCCTTCACACCATAGTCCAAGATGTTGAGTGGGTGGTAGATACTGCAACATCCTATCACGTCACTCTTCACAAAGATTTCTTCACAACATACCAATCATGAGACTTTAGTTCAATGAAAATGGGAAATATCAATTCCTCTAGGATAGTAGGAATCAGTGATATTAAATTGTGGATAATATCCGGGTGTTCATTAACTTTGAAGGATGTCTTGCATGTTCCAGAACTTCAGCTAATGTATTCTCGGGGATAGCTCTTGAAAAACATGGCTATGACAGTTTCTTTTAAAAATGGCCCTGGAGAATGATAAAAGGTATTATGGTTGTTGCCCGAAGACATGTTTGCGACACACTATACAAGACTCATGTAAGGATTTATGCAGAGAGCTTCAATGTAGCTGAAAAACATGCTTCTCAAAATCTGTGTAACTAGAGATTCGATCACATGAGTAAGAGATTGTTGCCTACACTGACCAAGAAATAGCTTACCAATGATGTTGAACTAAGTCCTTAAAACCACTGTTTGTTTGATAATAAACACAGAGTCTCGTTTAATTTCTTCAGATAGAATATCAGAGTTGTTCAGTCTAGTGTACTCTGATGTGTGTGGTCCATTGGAAGTTGATTCACTGGGTGGTAACAATTATTTTCTGACTTTCATTGATATTACTTCTCGAAAAATGTGAGTGTATTTCCTTAAGATGAAGGATCAGGTCATGGATCAATTCAAGTTGTTCCACGCCATGGTAGAGCGTGAAACAGGGAAGAAGCTGAAGTGCCTCCGTACAAAAATTTTGTACGGAGGCACTTCAGCTTCTTCCATGGAATTAGAAGACATCTTGGACTTGAATTGATCCAAAAATTTTGTACGGGCTTCTTCCATGGAATTAGAAGACATCTTGGACATTTTTGGATGATCTGAGCTATAGATCATCCAAAAATTTGGATGATGATAGACCTCGTGAAACCAAACCATGGACCTCAGACAAGAAGATGAGAGAGAGGCATGATTCCATCAACCACATATCAGGGATCTGAATATATTCTGCTTACTGATGAGGAGGGGGAGCTAGAGAGTTTCCCATAAGGCAAAGAATGCATTGAAGAATAAATGGGTGAAGAAACATGGTAGCGGAACTGTGCTATGTAGAGACCACAATATAAGAGTATTGTGCAAAGACATAATGAAGTGCGTTGCACAGAGACACAACCGACATGTCAATAAAGGTGGTCAATGGGACAACTAGAGCTTGTGTAGAGGACATAGACGGGATAACTGCCAGATGAAAATCATTTTTCAGATGTAGCTGGAGGGGGAGGGGGAGAATTAAAGTGTCCAGCTTGCATCAACTTGTCAATAATTTCAAGATTGTTGCCACCATTATTTTAAAAAAGGCATTATTTTTTTACAATGGTGCAAACCACCAAAATTGCTTTAGGTGCATTTATCGAGTAGTTGTAATAGTGAGTTTGAGTTTAACTATAAATTGAGAGCTCAAATCATCCCAAAAATATCAAGTTTCAAGGCAAGAAAGCTTAGAGAGTGTAGAGAGTGAGGTTTTTTTTTATTAGAGTTTCAAACACTTGTAAATTTTATTCTTGTAGTAATAGAATTCAATTTTTCCTCATAAACATTCTTCAATAATCAGAAAATCACCAAAAATAAAGATCAAGTGAAACACTCACTATTCTGTTTTTTAATACACTATTTATAATGTTATTCAAGTATTCAACACATTATATATCTTTAGGGTCAATTTGCAAGGAAGTATAATTAGTCTTTTTCTTTTCCAAGTTTATTGGAAAAATTTTTCCCCATGAGACATCTTGATATCATATTTGTGGTGCATTTACGTACTTGTAATCGGAATGAATGATCGGAATTGAATCGGAATGAAATGGAATCAGAATGAGCTGGAATGAGAATCAGAATCAGAATCAGAATACGTTGTTTACTTAACTGTAGGAATCAGAATCGGAATCGGAATGAAGCAAGTATTACCATTGATGTGTTTACCTTGTCCGGTAATCGGAATGAATTGTTAAAAGTTACAAAAATACCCTTCGTTATATTAATGTAGGAATATCGATTGAGTAAGTTATGATTAATGGTTGAGATAGTAAATTACGCAAATCAAATGATTCTGTGAGTAAAATATGAATATTATTTTTATTAATTATTGATAATAATTTTTATTGGTAGTTAAGTATTAATTAATGATTACTTTATTAAGTATGAATGTATTAAATTACTAAAGAGTAAATTATTATTTATGAAAAAGTTAAAGAGTATTTTATTATTAAATATATTAATTTTATTGATTGATTTATAACTTAATATAATTAAGTATTACTTTATTAATTAATTATTAATGTATAAATTACGTAAATATTAATATATTCTTTTATTAAATTTATTATGTTATTAAAATAGTAATATTATTTTATTAATTATTAATTATGATTAATTATAATATTAATACATTTTATTTATTATTTATAAATTAATATTAATTAATTATTTAAGAATAATATTGTAATTTCCCATCAATAATGGGAATGAGAATCTCATTCGCATGGGGTGGTGGGAAATGATTCACATTTCCAATTCCCAAATTTGTGGGCCCCACTCTAATTTTCATTCACATTTTTATTCAATTTTAGGAAATAAACAATCTTAATGGAAATGATTCTCATTCCCTTATTCTCATTACCCTCAAGTAAACACATCATTGATAGATTATATCAATTTATATTATCTTATTTAATCAAAATACTATTACATCATTAACTCTATCTAGTGGTCATGCTCGGTCAAGGACCTAAGTGATAAAATGCAATTAAAGAGAATTTGTCATAATTTTATAACTTTGGTCTGTAAGTTAATTTTCACAAACAGTAAGGATTTCAGTGATAAGCGCCCAAAATAGCGGTGTCACTTTTCGAAATGACCTTTTTGCTCTTAAAAAATCCATCTTGGTATTTGGCGAGTAAATCTTTGGTGCAACAGTGGTATGGATGACGTGGTACCACCAACCAATTAAAAAATAACATGTTTAATTTTCTTCTTATTTTTTAGTTGTTTTTTGACTTTTAGCACGCGTGGCAAATGATGATTGGCTTGTTGTATGGATGACGTGGTACCACTATTGCACCAAAGATTTTCTCGTATTTGGCAGTGCGGCCTTTTCAGCGTTTGCTGCGTTGGTGTCCGAAACAGGAGACTGGTTTTACTTTTTCCACTTGATTTGAATCGAAAAGACTCCAACGTGGAAGTAGTAATTATATTACTCTAATCATGATTAATCAAGCGCTAATTCAAATACTAATCATTCCCAAAGCGACCATGGGCCAAGACATACGAATAGGTTATGCGTTGCATGCACAAGAATAGTAATTTTGGATATAGGGTCAGTGCCACGTCTTCTGAAAAGAACGCGTGGCATGTGTTTTGAAATTTATGTGGAAGTGCAGTGTATGCAAGCAGGTAATCAATGCCTGCCTTCCAACGTCGGCTCTCGGCTCTTGGTTTCAGTAACACGTGATTTGATCGATGCACCATATTCTTTCTGCATTAATCTCCAGATTTGTGACTGCTTTGTCCAAGGGATATTTCAAACTTATTTTTAAGTGGGGTTCTTCACTTCTTCTACATGCATGTATAATTTTTAAGGTCATAATCAACGTGTCTTGATAATATAGGATTCATGATTTAATTTTAGGTTTTGAATTCGAATTTAGGAAGTATATTTTTTTATAATAATCTGAAATAATTAGAGATTTTACCTACTCAGCTTAAGCCCGAAAAAGATGGTTTAGCAACCGCATTTCCAACAATTTCAATATATATATATATTTAAGAAGAAACAAACCTCTTAGTTTATTTATTCTTAGTATACTTTTTCCGATATTAACAATAACTTTAGAAATAAAACAATTCAAAAAAATTGGGGTCGTAAATTCATTATTATAATTTATTTATTTTTATTAGTTTGTTATTATTGCAATTTGGCATACAATTCATACATCAAGCAAGATTTAAGTAATAAACACATAATTATAACTTATGGCCTGGAATGAACTTGGACGGAAAACAGTTCAAGCCCATCATAGGTTTGGTGGGTCGCCCAAGTTAAATATCACCGCCAGTTGACACAAAGTTATTGGTGGGCCTAATAACCTACACTCAAGGTGACCGCACTCAATCACAGTGTGCGCCAAAAAAAATAATAAATGAAATGTTAAAAATTAATAAATTTTTTATTTTTAAATATTTTCTATGACTTTGAGGAATTGATATTATAGTTTTGTTAATATATTTTAATATAAAATTTTAATTATTATTAATTTTATAAAAAAAAATTAAAAAAAAAACGAACAAAAAAAGGGATGGGCTACCCAACCCGACAGCATGCTGGTTCCCAAACTTTCCCCGAATTATAGTTTTTTAAACCTGTTGGCCTCGGTGCCGCACCGACAACCGAGCCGCCTCTTGAAGCCTCTAAAACAAAAACTTATTAACAAGCCCTCGAACCAATTAAGCGCATACTAGGGGTGTTCGCAGTGCGGTTCGGGGCGGTTTTTTCGTTTTTTACTTCAAACTGCGCGGGTTGGCGGTTTGGGAAATTGGAAAATGAAACCGCAAATTTGATAAGGAAAACCGCGGCGGTTCGGGTTGGCGGTTTAGCGGTTTGGGCGGTTTGGGTCGGCGGTTTGGATTATAAATTTTTTAAGAAAATTTTGTGTGTTTTCACATTATAATTGAAGAAAAAATTACATAATTTTCATTTATTCATTACATAGTGTTATATGATCATTAAATATCTTAATTTTCATAGTAAAGAAGAAAAATCTAAAATAATATTTAATTTGAACGCGGGTCGGCGGTTTAGGCGGTTCGGGTCGCGGTTCGAGTCAAAATTTACGGTTTGGGTGGTTCGCTGTTTGACATGAGTCAAAACCGCACACCGACCCGAATTTGCGGTTCGATTCGGTGCGGTTCAAAATCATTTTTAATATTTTTTTCAAACCGCACGGTTCGGTTCGGTGCTGTGCGGTTCGCGGTTTGACCCGAAATTGTGTTCACCCCTAGCGCATACGAAATTTTCAACTTCACTAATGGTGAACACTGGGCACATTCTCCTCATAGAACCTAATAGAGGTTGAAAAGTTCAAAAAGTTCAAAAAGTGGTCTTTCACTTCTAAGTATAAGAGTGTCGAATAATAAAATAATCTGATAAGTCCGAAGTCGATCCACAGGGAATAGATTTAGTAAAATAGAATGTTAAGTAGAGCGAAAAGAAAAAGGTTTGATTTGTTGAAGTTGTTGGAAAACTTTTAAGTGAAAATACATCAATAAAATGAAATGCTAGAGTTAGAGGATCCACTTTTAATATTTCAAATCTAGAAATCTCGCTTAATTATAATATATGAATTGTCTTTATTACTCAATTAATTTATCTCATGAATTAATTATGCCAATATATAGAACCGGCCATAAAGGCGGTGGTCATTTCTGTCGATAATAGTCTTGCCAAGGAACTAAGTATGCCAAAAAACATAAAACCAATCATAAATACGGTGATACCAATTATCTATAACAAGTCTTGTCAAGGTACTCAATTATGCCAAAATCGTATAAAATCATCCATATATGTGGTAGCAAGATAAAACAAGCCATATAGCCAGTAGCAAGATAAAACCAGCCATATAGGCGGTAGCCAATTTTATCAATAATTAATCAAGATCTAAATCAAGTTTCAATCATTAGATTATAATTAATTTATTATAATGTATGCGGGATTGATCTACGTTTTCATTATAAAAGCTTCACCCATTACCCTAGCGAAAAGAAATTAGCTACTTATTTTTGTAATTAAGCATACTCGTAATTTTATTACTGAAAGAAAAAGACATTACAAAAAGCTTTAAATAAATAAACACACAAGATACTCTCCCTCCAAAATCTATAGAGGAATTCAGAAAGAAAGTATGAAAATTTCTTCTACTGGACGCTTTAATTTATAGGCAAAATTTGGTCAGCGCGTAGCGACGCCAAGGCTCCATACGTCGCGACGCGAGTGCCACGATGGGGACATATGTTGATGTTGGACAATTATGACCCATAGCGTCACTATTTGTACAGATCATGGTGTTGTTGTACAAATTGACTATGTGACAAGAAGATTGCACTCTTATCATTTGTGATTAGATCACCTAGATGTATAAATGATATGAGGTTCTTATGATTAGTTCCTGGATTGAGATGATATGAGACAGTATCAGTCCTCGAAGGATTAATCATTAAATATCCCTAGTCGTAGTATTATCGAGACTGGACATCGATAATGCAGAATAGACTAGTATTACACTTGTGCGTATTATGGAAGCGTATCAGCATAGTTCTCATATATTGGGTATTGGATACTCATGCAAGTGTAATAGGAGGTTGTGTTTACCGATGTACGGAAACAGCTTCGCTCTGGATAGACCCCTCGGAATTCCATTGGTAGTATGACTACGTGTCTATGGAAGTTTGAAATCAGGATAGGTGTATTTGGTCTTAACCTGAGACTTGCACCGCTAATACTTGCGACAATCAATATGCTTTGGTTTTGGTCGTCCAGGGCTTTAACCGGTTCTGTGTACGCCTCTACTGGGTATATTGAGAATCGTAGTGTATTGGGTGTGATGTCAAGACGGAAGTATCACTCCAGTCATAGTGGAGATGATGTCACGTAGGATACGGAACTAGTACTCTTAAGTACTGCAGTCATCATGATGATATGACTAGGTCATGTTCATCCGATTATAGAGACTAGTTACCAGACATCCGACATGTGCTTCGTACGGGGCAGACACAATTCCAGCCCCAGGCCTAGCATATGACACCTGATACTGGATCGCAATACGCAATACTACGTATACTACGCCTGACATAGATTATATATTCCAGTAAGAATATTTCTGGAGAATTGGGTAGGCACGCGGTGCTTTGCTAGAAGCCAACCATGTCTTGTAAATTGGTAAGCACGTGGTACGAGGTACGCACGTATTCGGATAATCCGATGACCATATTTACTGCCAACATATCCAGGGATCTCTTGGGTCGCTTCCCAAAGATTCACCGATGACAGTTGATTTAAACTAGAATTAATCTGGGATTAATTTAGAGAGAGAAAATTAATCTGGGATTAATTGAGGCTTTATTTAATCTGGGATTATAAATGTGTTCGGAAGAGAGAGAGAAGAGAGAGAAGCGAATTTGGAATTAATCGGTAAATAATTTAATAGTTAAATTTGATTTTTCTATTTAATTTATTCGTATGGGCTAAAATTAATATATCGGATATATTAATATGAATTGGATTTCATTACGAAATTAAAGTGGACTTTAATACGAACGAACGAATTAATTTAGAATTAATTCGTAAACGACGTTCGTAATATATTTGCGAGGCATCGTTATTTAATTAAATTAGATTTAATTATTTAGCGATGAAAGTTCGTTTAATCGGATTAAACGGATCCGAGCCGCGACAAATGTTCGTAGAGACATTTGAAATTTTGAATTCAAATGTGGGGCCACTTTAATGTGGTAGTTGGGAGGGTAGTTGGCATTTATGCCAATACCACTAGCTTTCAACTACATGATTTGGTTTTGGGAAAACCAAGACCCAACTACCAAGTTTGGGTGAAAAGGGTAAAACCCTTTACCAAAACTAATTCTCTCACATTGAACACACTTGGAACAAAAGGCAAACCCTAAAATCCTCTATGATGGGCGTGAACTAGAAGCTCCCCTCTCTTTGATTTTGTTGCAAAATCAACAAAGCTAGCACTTCATGGAATCAACTAAGGTGATAGGGAAACCAACTCAAAGCTTGGAATCAACAAAGGAAGGATCTTGGAGATCTTCTTCTCAAAATTTTAAAAGCTCAAATCCATTCAATGTAAGTAATTCCGCAACTTATAATGAATTTATGAACACCTTTCTTGCTTATTAGATCCTTGGCATGTTCTAGGAACACTAACAATGGTATCAAGAGCCAATTTTAAGCATGAAAATTTTAGGGTTCATGAGACTAAAATTTGGGCCTTTATGTTTTGAGCATGATTCTTCAAATTGATGCTTTGAGCATGCTTAGATTATGTTAACTTAGAGTTATGCATGATTAGATTTGAAATAAATTGATTGGATCAAAAATTAAAAAAATGTTCACTTGGCCGAATTCCCTACTGCAGTGGACTGCATGTTTATTTTTATTTTTTTGTAACATGAAATGATGTGTTTAAATGCATGTTTAAATGTTGATTGTTGGTTTGATTGGATTAGAATCAAAGTCAATAAATTTCATGTTAAAATCAAAGAGCTTGTTGAGCATGAAATGATGAATTTTGAATTCAATTTGTGTTGAGCATGAAATGATGTATTTTGGCTTCAATTTGTGTTGAGCATAAATTGGTGGATTAAGCAGGATTAATTAAGTTAATTGGTATTTTGGAAATATTGAGTTTAATTAATTAATCATGGCTAATACACTTTAATTAAGATAATTGTGATATTTGGAATATTATAATTATGTTAATAAGCCTTTAATTATTTAATTGGGCTAAAAGTGTGTATTTGGGCTTAATGGGCTTGGTTTGACCAAGTTTGGTTTTGGACGTTGGATTGGATCCAATTGGGCCCAAAACCAATTCCATAAAGTCCAAATACATCACTTGGCCCTTTAAAGAATTTAATTGGGCCTAATGGGCCTAAATTAATTTGTAGGCAATAGGGTGATTTCTATTGGGCCTTGGCATTTTGGGTTTGACCCATTATGGCCAAAGCCAATGCCTTAAAAATTAATTAAAAGCCCATTGGACTTTAATTAAAATGACATGGATGTTATTGGGCCTTTGAGACCCATTAAGATTGGATTTGGAATCCAAGTCTTTAAGGCTTATAAGTAAGTGTAAATATTTAATTTGAATTGAATTTGGAATTAGTATTGAATACAAATAAATTGATTTAAAGTTGTAGTTCAATATAATTCAAGAATACTTACTTTGAGTATTTATTCTTAAACGAGTTTGACTCACGCAAATCAAATCGTTGTTTGAACATTGGATGGTCATTAATTCAAAGATTAATTAATTGGATTAGATTGATTGAATACATGATTTGTATGAATACATGAATGTATTGCATGAATAATGAATATCAGATGGATATTAGAAGGGTGAGGGCAATTTTGGAAATTGTAATAAATTTAGAATTTATTAAATTGGACTTGCGTGTCCAGCCTTTTATCTCTTTACTCTTTGTAATTCTTTCTCACCAATTCCCCTCAATGTTAATGAGGTTCTTTATTGTATTAATTAATTGTGTAGAAGTTAGAATAGTTCTAGCCGGGGAGAGGAAATGGAGTGATTTGTTCTAGGAACAATTTGTGAGATATCCATCCGTATATCATTAATTTATTTATTTATTTATCGCGCCTTATTATGCTTTTAGAATGCATGCTTAAGGGTGTATGATGAGACCTAATTAAAGATAATAAATTGGTTGCCAATTTGCACGCGAAAAACCCTCAAACAATATTAGCGTTTTTCCTTCCGTCGAGTGATTCTTACTCAAGATCCAAAGTTGGCATTGGTTTGTTGGCCAAAGTCAAGACCTTTTTCAATTGCGGATGTGTTTGAATCATGAGAGTTGTTTCCATATCGGTGTCTTGTCCAAGTCGTGATTTGTTGGCCAAAGTCAAGATCACTTCTTGTCCATCGACATTGATTACGAAGCTTTCCATGTCAATGGGTCCCGCTTAACTGGAATCATTAAGCTTGTTGTGCCAAAACCAAGGCTTAGTTGATTCAGAGGAAAAAGGTTAGGAAAATATATTGGCATATATAAGATTTATGTTTCGGACTTGGATGTCCACCTACTGGATCTAGGAATTGGATTAGATCCAATTGATCTAGAATCTACATGATCTTAGAGATTACCTAGTTAAGTATCATATAATTGTTGGCCAAAGTCAAGATTGTGTGTTATTTAACGGGATCCTAGCCCACTAGGAACTAGGTTTCCCGAGTCTCGACAGAGGGTTAGAGGCTCGCCGAAAAATAGTGGGAGGCAAGAATTAAATTTGCAATATTCGTTTAATAACTTTCCATAGTGCTCATATCAAATATCTCGTCAAATAAATTAAAGTATTAGTTGGACTAATATTTATTGTTGTTTTAATTAAACAGTTGGACTGTATTCAAACTACTTCATTTATAGTTGATTATATAATTGGATTATATTAATCAATATATTTGAATTTTACCCTCATTTATAGTTGATTATATAATTGGATTATAGTAATCAATATATTTGAATTTTAACGATCATTTATAGTTGATTATATAATTGGATTTAGTAATCAATATATATTTGATTTTAACCAATAAAATTGTAATTATTTATATAGTTAGACTATAGTAATCATTACATTAGATTGTACATGAAATCGTTGATTAAATAGTTGGAATATTAGAATCAAGATGAATTGAAAGAAGATAATGTTTAAAACATAATCCTAAAGAAAATGTTTTTAAACGACTTTAATTTTCAAATTGGGAATAAAATTTCAGGATGGTCCTGGAAACTAATAAGTTACTTTATTTGATAAAATAACATATTAGGCCTAAGCCCAGAGTTAAGCAAATAGTATAGCATGATCTTTGGAAGATTCATGTGATGATAACTTTAGTGCTTAATCCATTATACTTGTCAATAGGACTCCTTAATTTCCTAATCAAACTAAGGATTAGATCTTAAAGTATGATGAAGAAATTGAAGGATCTTCATAGATCTATTTTAGATCTTAGAAGTATTAAATTGCAATTAATAACTCTTGGAGAGTTAATGGCCATTCTAAAATGAGACACCTACTTCGATATTCAAGAAGGCCAAGGCTTGGCCAAAGGCTTCTGAGTTGTAGAAAAGAGCAAAGACAAGATCATTATAATCTTCTAGGAAGATAAAGGACATATCCAAAGATGTCTGCCTAACTGTGGCAAACGGGGTCACTGAAGCGTGACTGCCGTATGGACAAGGCAGACATGAAGGAATTGAAGACGGGCAAGGCTTTGACTTCAAAATGTTTGTCATAAACATGTTCACTAATAATATTAAATTGGATTTTAGATACTAAAAGTGGTACATAAATATATGTACTGATGTGCAGAATCTGCTTTGAGCAGAATACTGACTTCAGATTGAGATTACTCTGCGAATAGGAAACGGGATGACAATCGCTGTTTCAACCATAGATACCTAAGTTTAAGAACTACTCTTCGGGTGTGTACTTAAATTAGGAAACTGTTATAATATAACTAGTTTGACTAGAAACATTATCTCTATATCGAGTATAACTCGTTGCGAGTATACCTTTATATTCAAGAACACTAAAGTGTTTTATTTTATAAAGATGATATTGAGATAAACACATTAGATGTGAATAACAGAATTTATATTTTGAATATAAATAAATCTCAAACATATACATGACAAACTAATAGCTTAAACTGATTTGATCAGAAGGAACTTAATTGTGGCATTGTAGTCTAGGACACAATTAAACAAGACTCATATATCCGTACTTTTGAAGAGTGGGTACTTGGACGAATTTGATTTTATTCACATGATGTCTACGAATCTAGTTTATTAGGTAAAGTGTCTAAAACACTATTTACTTAGTAAAAGTATAAGTGTCATCGATCTGTTAGCCCTTGTTCATAGTGACGTAAGTGGGCCCATGTCTAGCTAGGCTAGAGGTGGATATGAACATTTTGTGACCTTTACGGATGTGGCATCGCGTTATGGTTATGTGTTCTTTTGAAACACAAATCGGAAACTTTTAGAGTTTCGACACGAAATAAACAAACAGATCGGCTAAAGTATTTATACATCACGGTTAGACCATGATGAAAAACTTAAGCAATAAGTTTCTCAAATACTTGAAAGAGTATAGTATTCTTTCAATGAGGACTCCTCCCGGAACACGTCAGTTTGACGGTGTGTCCGAACGGAGAACCGAATTTTGTTGGACA
This sequence comes from Zanthoxylum bungeanum, assembly GCA_019454045.1. Classification (NCBI taxonomy): domain Eukaryota; kingdom Viridiplantae; phylum Streptophyta; class Magnoliopsida; order Sapindales; family Rutaceae; genus Zanthoxylum; species Zanthoxylum bungeanum. The sequence goes on along the minus strand of SKCR01026260.1, from coordinate 203,764 downwards.
TGATAAGGTTAATCATGAGTCGCTCTGAGCTACTATTTTCCTTCAAAGGATAAGCATTAACAGTGCAATACTTATTTTGAATAAGGTTCCATGAAAATATGTTGGACAGAAATCATATTAGATATGAACAGGAAAGAAATCAGATTTTCTCATTCCTGTTGATTTGGGAATGCTAAACATATGTTTGGATGATACCAAACAAGAACCCAAATTAGATAAGTGCCAATTGTAGGTTATCCTAGGGAAACCAAAGTATAGTACTTATATGACTCACTTGAGAACAATGTAATTGTTGCTCACCATGCGATTTTCCTAAGAGGAATACCGATATGCAGTGGTAAGTGGGAGGATAGTAAAACTCGATGAAAATCAGAGTTATACTGTTCAAGGCACCAGTCCTTAATGGAACACAAACAGTTCATCAAGGATGAAACTGTACCAGTAATCTTCGAATACACAAGAACCGCGTAAGTCGGAGAGAATCAGAAAATAACCTGGGTATGGGTTTCTAATCTCACCTTATAAAGATGTCAATCTTATTGAGGAATACAAACTGACTACGTATGAGGAAGTGATACAAGGTATCGACTCCCTATTATGGCAAAGTGCCATGAGTCCAAAATGGATTCCATGTATATCAACTATGTTTGGACACTAGTTGTTGTACCGCAAGGCATTGTGCCTGTTGGTACTATATAAGTCTTCAAGGAAGACATACGTGGATGGCAGCATACAACACACTAAGCTAGGCTTGTAACGAAAAAGTATCGTTATCAACATTGTGTTGATTACAATGAAATCTTTTATCTGTTGCCACGTTAAATCCATTTGGACAATGCTTGCTGATGCTGCATGTTTCATTTATGAAATATGGCAGCTGAACCAAAAAATCGCTTTCCTGAAAAGGAAACCTTTTGGATGATGTTTTCAACATCCTGATGATTTTTTCGTATCAAAACTAGCAAACAAGATTTTCAGGTTATTCGATCCATTTATGGATTGAAGCAAATATTGGGTTCTTGGAACTATCGTTTTAATGTAATCATAATGGTGTATGATTTGATTCAAAACGAAAATAATTCTCGTGTATATAATGAGGTTAGTGGGAGCGCACTAAAAGTGACTGTCCTAAATAATGATGATATGTCATTTCTTGGAAATGATATTCCCATAATATAATCGGTGAAAGCTTGGCTTTCATGAAAGATTCTCCGTAGAATCTTGGGAGAAACAACCTTTATTCTAGGAATAAAGATCAACTAGGTAAATCTAAAAGTTGTTAACACTCTCTGAGAACTCGTACATTGAAAAATGTACGTGACCTGGTGTCTCATACGCTTTGAGCATATGAAGTCACAAACAGGTCAATCCAAGTGATAGTCACTAGATTGATGTTAAGAACATCCGTTAGTATCTTAGAGAACTAAGGATGATGTCTTAAACTATGGAGAAAGAGAACTTGAAGTGACCGGGATCACTGCTGTAAGTTTCCTAACCGATAAAAATAACGGTACTATACAGTTTGAATAACAAAACATTGAGCTGGAAATTTTCCAAGCAAGATAATGTTACCGAATAAACAATAAATACGAGTTATTGCTGCGGCTGAGGCAGCAATAGAAGCCATTTTGGGTCGATAATAAATCTAATTAGATTAGATATAGTTCTGTGAGCAGCTGAGCTAGGCGTCAGTACAGCCTAAAGAATTAATGGTCTCATCAACGACCCAGACATATACTTCGACTATTCATCTGATTCGTTCGGATCATACATTGTGGCGATATGATGATCGTACAAATCACATCAGACGATAATCATGCAAATTCGCTGACGAAAACCTTTCCTCAGCAGTTGAGTAAACCGTACATAGTTCGGGTGTAAGACACTCGAGTGACTGGCTATAGGCCAAGTGGGAGATTGTTGGACAATTATGACCCATAGCGTCACTATTTGTACAGATCATGGTGTTGTTGTACAAATTGACAATGTGACAAGAAGATTGCACTCTTATCATTTTGATTAGATCACCTAGATGTATAAATGATAGGAGGTCCTTATAATTAGTTTCTGGATTGAGATGATATGAGACAGTATCAGTCCTCGAAGGATTAATCATTAAATATCCCTAGTCATAGTATTATTGAGAGTGGACATCGATAATACGGAATAGACTAGTATTACACTTGTGCGTGTTATGGAAGCGTAACAGCATAGTTCTCATATATTTGGGTATTGGATACACATACAAGTGTAATAGGAGGTTATATTTACCGATGGTATGGAAACAGCTTCGCTCTGGATAGACCCCTCAGAATTCCATTGGTAGTATGACTACATGTCTATGGAAGTCCGAAATCAGGGTAGGTGTATTTGGTCTTAACCTGAGACTTGCACCGCTAATACTTGTGACAATCAATATGCTTTGGTTTTGGTCGTCCAGGGCTTTAACCGGTTCTATGTACGCCTCTACTGGGTATATTGAGAATCGTAGTGTATTGGGTGTGATGTCAAGATAGAAGTATCACTCCAGTCATAGTGGAGATGATGTCACGTAGGATACGAAACTAGTACTCTTAAGTACTGCAGTCATCGGGATGATATGACTAGGTCATGTTCATCCGATTATAGAGACTGGTTACCAGACATCCGACATGTGCCCCAGGCCTAGCACGTGACATCTGATACTGGATCGCAATACGCAATACTACGTATACTACGCCTGACATAGATTATATATTCCAGTAAGAATATTTCTGGAGAATTGGGTAGACACAGTGCTTTGCTAGAAGCCAACCATGTCTTGTAAATCGGTAAGCACGTGGTACGAGATACGCACGTATTCGGATAATCCGATGACCGTATTTACTGCCAACATATCAAGAGATCTATTGGGTCGCTTCCCAAAGATTCACCGATGACAGTTGATTTAAACTAGAATTAATCTGGGATTAATTTAGAGAGAGAAAATTAATCTTGGATTAATTTAGGCTTTATTTAATCTGGGATTAAATGTGTTCGGAAGAGAGAGAACGTGATTAATTTGGAATTAATCGGTAAAATAAATTTAATAGTTAAATTTGATTTTTCTATTTAATTTATTCGTATAGGCTAAAATTAATATATCGGATATATTAATATGAATTGAATTTCATTACGAAATTAAAGTCGGACTTTAATACGAACGAACAAATTAATTTAGAATTAATTCGTAAACGACGTTCGTAATATATTTACGAGGCATCGTTATTTAATTAAATTAGATTTAATTATTTAGCGAAGAAAGTTTGTTTAATTGGATTAAACAGATCCGAGCCGCGGTAAATGTTCGTAGAGACATTCGAATTTTGAATTCAAATGTGGGGCCCACTTTAATGTGATAGTTGTGAGGGTAGTTGGCATTTATGCCAATTCCACTAGCTTTTCAACTCCATGGTTTTGGATTTTGGAAAACCAAGACCCAACTACCAAGTTTGGGTGAAAAGGGTAAAACCATTTACCAAAACTAATTCTCTCACATTGAACACACTTGGAACAAAAGGCAAACCCTAAAATCCTCTCATGATGGGCGTGAACTAGAAGCTCCCCTCTCTTTGATTTTGTTGCAAAATCAACAAAGCTAGCACTTCATGGAATCAACTAAGGTGATAGGGAAACCAACTCAAAGCTTGGAATCAACAAAGGAAGGATCTTGGAGATCTTCTTCTCAAAATTTTAAAAGCTCAAATCCATTCAATGTAAGTCATTCCGCAACTTATAATGAATTTATGAACACCTTTTCTTGCTTATTAGATCCTTGGAATGTTCTAGGAATACTAACAGTTGAGAGAATAGCGCGTTCGGTGGTGTCTTCATCTTATTAGGCGCGTCACGACACGCCGTCATTTCCGTGTCGCGATGCGAAAGCTAAATTTCCGTTTTTTCCCTTTTCCAAGTCTGATTTGTCCTATCGAGCTTCCGAGCAGTATTTTACCTATCAAATGACAAAAATAACACAATAAAAATACTCAAAATATAACTTAAAATATTATTTTACAAACGAGCCAAAATAGGGGATTAGTGAAAGTATAAGTGTAAAATGATTGATTTATCGTATAATAAATATGCACTTTTTAATGTTCATCACACCCCCAACCAGATTATTACTAGTCCCTAATAATTCAAGCGAAATCTAAAAGCATAATTATTATGTAAGTTAACAGTTGTTTTCTTTATTTCTAAATGATCAAATAAATGACTTCTCCTGTACTTTTTACCATTCTTCGATATACTCGAAAAATAAGATATTAATCAATTGATTGTGCCCACAATTTCACAAGTATTTATTGAAAAGAGAGTAATATTTTTATCCTAAAATTACATTAGAGTACACACCTTTTGACAATGAAAAGTTATTTTTAAATATATCTTCAATCTTTGTATTGAAATTTGGGCCAGTGACTCCCAAACCAGTTGGTTTTAGGGCACTATGTGTTAAGACACCCCTACGGACTTAATTGCTCGAATCTCATATAAAAAAGGAAAAGTGTCTGATTTCCTTAAGCTTTCTTGCTAACTCTTGTAAAGAGCTTTGGGCCACTGATTCCCAGAACAGTTGACCTTAGGGCACTAAGTGTTAAAACAACTCAATAGACTTAAGTGCTCGAGTTAAAAAGGCTACGAAAACAAACTTATTCAAACTCCATTTTTTTCCAAGCTCTATCGTTTTACGTGAATAATCACTCCTTTTTGAGGCAAGATGTCCGGTTATTGAGTAAGAAGCTTTATTAAACTAAATGAAACTCTACTGTTTTACGTGAACAATCACTGCTTGCTGAAGCAAGATGTCCGGTTACTAAGTGAAAGTATGATTAGTTTTTTTATATATATATATATTTCACTGTCTTTAGGTGTTACCTTCAACAGACTATAGAATTGAATATTACAGAATTTTCAATTACCACCTATGATCATATGTTACCATATTGTTGATATTATCTGTCAGATGAGCATATAAAGATTTTAATCAATGTTATGAAGAATTCACAAATTTAAATGATTCAAAAAGAAAGGAACAACAAATAACTTGTTACGAATTATATTGAGATGCATCTCAGGAGTGAAAAACTCCTTACACAACCACCTCCGAAAAACACTTTCCACTTAGTTAAAACAAACAATTTGTTGTTAGTTTTTGTTTGTGTGTGTGTGTGTCTATTATTATACACAAAATAACAACAAAGTTAAAAAAAAAATTTAACATGAAAATATGAGATATGAAAATAATCTAGTAACTTGTCCCCTCCCCCCAACCAAAATGAGACATTGTCCCCAATGTTCAAAGGAAAGAGAAGTAGAGTTTCGAAGCTATCACCTAATTAATATGGAATTGATAATTGCATCTACGACTAAAGATTACAGATTAAGATCCAAGTTTACTTTGCGCTTTTTGCCACGATCGTTACCGAACCAGTTCAATTTTGAGAGAATAGGGTTTTTGTTCGTAAGCTAAACGTTGGTCAAGTAAATCATCAGCTTTTCTTGCAATTAGGAAGATATCTTTTACTGGTTTTGAAATAAACTCATTTCTTTTGGCATCTTCAAGAAATACAAAAAGAAAATTGAAAAATCCACTAACATTAAACAACCCAATGAGTTTTGATGAATATTCAAGTTTGCCCATGACGCAACTGTGAATATTTCTTCCAATGTTCCTAGCCCACCTAGTAAAACAATAAAAGCAACAGCATGCTTGATCATTTCAGTGAGCCTTTCAAACATACCTAGGACAATACATTCTTCGTCATTTGATTTTCTGATGATGTTGTCCTCTGTTAAGGGTTTGGTTTATCCTCAAAACTTGATTGTCACCTTCTTGTACAGCCTTTGAAATACACCTCATTAATCCAAGATTGACACCACCATATACTAATTGCATGTTTCTGTTTGTCATAACTCTACCCAATTCTCTCGCAGCCTCAACAAATTCTGGAGCTAGTTCCATAAAATACACATATATTAGTGAATCATCGTTTTGAAGTCGTCTCCATTTGTGCTTTCTCTCTTAGCTAGATGTGTTGAAGAGATGGAAGTGACGAGCTAAATTTATAGATCCTGAAAAAGGTGAGTAATAAATGCACTAACACCTACAAAATGACAATCATTAGGAAAATAGATCGTGAATAAAAAGATTGGATACTGTCAGTAAAAAATAAATCAAACAGTAATTTAAAGTAAAGGAAATTAATGCAATAATTTAAAAATATATATATTGGTAATTGTGATTGTGGCTCACATCTTCCTCTGATTTTATGTCCAGTAACGGCTTGAACGCCCTCTATGGGTCAGGGATGGCTTCCCATCTAACTTTCTTATAAATTGGCAAACAATGTCTTTTAAAGTCAGATTCCCGAGACTCTATTGTTGTCTTTCTTTTTGAAGTTGTGTATGCAATCTGCGAATCTCACGATAAACATATCCATTAAGATGCGTCTCAAGAGTCAATGATATATCATAAAAAGTCTCATTACTTAGTCCATCTCTAATGAATTGAATTTTATCTTCGTAATTATCAGACATCATTCCTAAAGAACGACAACGAGTGTTGCACGTACATCGTGCATATTTATAACAAACACCTAATTGTTTAGCTCTTCGTTTCTTACAATAATGTTTTTCCCTAAACCATATATGTAAGAAATGAAAGAGTTAGATGACTCACCTACCGAGTGAATTGTTGCTTCAATTACCCATCGGATATCACTAGGAATACCATGAATTATAAGAAGCCTCATTCTTTATGTGCGTGCCTTGTAAATTTTTTCGGAGTATTTTGGGGAAGAGAAGGAAAATATTTGCGGAGGTTTACGAGAGTTTCTTCCATGCTTTGGTTTGTAGGGTATCAGTAACTTTAGGAAACTGAAATAACCGACTTTGAGTCACAGAGTACCGTTAGCTGCTACTTTACCGGCATGTGAGATTAAAAAGAAAGAAAAAAAATGCTGCAAAAATAAGAAAAATGGAAATCAGAGAAATATTAAACTGAAAATAAAAGAAACTACATCAATCAAGGTATACTGGGTTTGACAGGAAAAAAATTTCTTGAAATTTTGAGCACTCTAAAAAAAGCTTCAGACGTTGTTCATTTACTTTAAATATATCACCATCCCTAGGATTCTCAATGACAATTGCCCCGTATGGGTAAAAGTATTTCACAATGAATAAGCCATTCCATTTGGATTATAATTTTCCAGGAAATAAATGAAGACAAGAGTTATAAAGAAAAACCTTTTGACCAACTTCAAATATTTTTCGTGAAATTTGACTATCATGAAAGACCTTAGTTTTAGCTTTAAGAATTTTTGTGTTCTCATATTAATCATTCCTTAACTCTTTAAGTTCATTAGTTGCAATGTTCGTTCATGACTAGTATTTTCAAGGTCTAAATTAAATATTTTAATAACCCAATATGCTTTATGTTCAAGTTCTACAGGCAAATGACAATGTTTTCCATAAACTAGACGATGGGGTGACATTCCCAAAGACGTTTTGAAAGTTGTTCGATATGCCCAAAGTACATCAGTTAGTCAAAGAGATCAATCTTTGCGATTTGGGTTAACCATTTTTTCTAAAATTTGTTTAATTTCCCTATTCGCTAATTCAACTTGTCTGTTTTTCTGGGGGTGATAAGAGGTGGAAACTTTACGTGTGACTCCATACTTTCTCATTAAGGACTCAAAAGGTCTGTTACAAACATGTTTACCTCCATAACTTATGATGGCTCGAGGGATTCCAAATAGACTCAATATGTTTTCTTTAAAAAATTTGATCACAGTTGTGTGATCATTGTTCTGACAAGAAATTACCTCGACCCATTTTCAGACATAATTAACTGCAACTAAAATATATAAAAATCCAAATGATGGTGGAAATGGGCCCATGAAATCTATCCCCTAATAATCAAAGATTTCGATGATAGAGATGAGATTTAAAGACATCATGTTTCTTTTTGAAATGGATCCCAACTTTTGGCAGTTTTCGCAAGTTTTGTAGAAATTGTGTGTATTTTTAAAAATGGTGGGCCAATAAAATCCACATGGCAAGACTTTTACAGCGGTTTTCTTAGATGAAAAATGACCTCCATATGCTCTGAGTGACAAAACTGAAAAACACCATTTATCTCACTGTCCGGTATGCATCATCTGAAAATATGATCAGAGTAATATTTAAATAGATATGGATCATCCCAGAAGAATCTTTTGACTTCGATCAAAAATTTCCTTTTATCTTGTTGGCTCTAGTCTGGAGGTATCTTTCATGTTGCAAGAACATTGACAATATTACAATACCAAGGCATTGTGTTTACAGAGAATAAAAATTCATTGGGAAAGAAATCATTGATGGGAGTTATATCAATTAGTGACTCGTTTGTGAGTCTCGATAAGTGATCTTCAACCACGTTCTCTGCCCCTTTCTTGTCTTTGATTATGAGATTGAATTCTTGAAGCAATAAAATCCACGGTATTAATCTTGGCTTGGCATCCTGTTTATACATCAAATATCTAACAACAACATGATTAGATTAAACAACAGTTGAAGAACCGATTAAATTTGATCGAAATTTATCCAATGCAAATATTATAGCAAGTAGTTCTTTCTATGTGGTAGTGTAATTCATTTGTGCACTGTTTAAAGTTCTAATTGTGCAGTATATTACATGCGGCTTACCTTCCTTTTTCTGTCCTAGTACTACACCAACTGCATAATCACTAGCATCACACATTATCTCAAAAGGCAAGAACCGATCAGAGGATTGCATAATAAAAGCAAAAGTCAAAAGACTGATAATTATTTCGAATGATTTTTTACATTCTCCTGTCCATTCAAATATTGCATCTTTTAATATGAGGTTACATAAGGGTCTGGATATGGTACTAAAATTTTTAATGAACCTCCTATAAAATCCTGCATGTCCTAAAAAAGAACGAATGTCCCTGACTGTTTTTTGTGATGGTAATTTAGAAATTACCTCTATTTTACCTTGTCAACTTTAATACCTTTAGACGACACAACGTGTCCCAAAGCGATTCCTGAATTAGTCATGAAATGACATTTTTCTCAATTCAACACAAGTTCTTTTTCTTCACATATTTTTAAAATATTTTCCAGATTATTTAAGCAATTATCAAATGAATTCCTAAAAATAGTTATATCATCCATAAAGACCTCTAAGCAGTGTTCAACCATGTCACTAAATATGGTTAACATGCATCATTGGAATATTACAGGTGCATTACAAAGTCCAAAAGGCATTTTCCTAAATTCAAATGTTCTAAAGGGGCATGTGAATGTGGTCTTTTCCTAGTTTTCTAAAGTAATGGGAATCTGATAATAATCTGAGTAACCATTAAGAAAACAATAGTATGGATGTCCAGCTACTCTTTCCAAAATTTGATCAAGAAATGGTAAAGGAAAATGATCTTTTCTAGTTGCGTCATTTAGTTTTCTATAATCAATGTACATACGCCAACTAGATGAAATGCGAGTTGGTATTAATTTTCCTTTATCATTTTTTACAACAGTAATTCCAGAATTTCTGGGTACAACTTGTGTAGGACTTACCTACTTACTATCAGAGATATGATAGGTAATGCCTACATCAAGAAGTTTAAGGACCTATTTTTTTACTACTTCTTTCATGTGAGGGTTTAATCTTCTTTGGGGTTGACGATATGTCCTATCATTATCTTCTAAATGTATTCGGTGTGTGCAGATTAATGGATTAATATATTTTATATCTTTTAAAGTCCATCTAACTTTTAGTTTATGTTCTTTCAACACATTTAAAAGTTTACCTTCTTGATCGCTTGTAAGAAGAGAAGAAATTACTGTAAGGTAAGATTGATTATCTTTTAGAAATGCATACTTCAGTCCTTCTGGCAAAACTTTTAACTCCAAATTGGGTGCTTCTTCGTGTGTTCCTTCTTCCAATTTTTCCAATTCTTCCAAATTTTATATCTCTCCATTGTCTTCCAATACCTGCATATGGTCAAGTAGAAAATCATTAGTAATATCTGAAACTATTTGCTTACTTGACTCAATAAAATTAGCAGTATAAAATTCCATGGGATCATATAAACTCCCCTGAATATGCTCATCCACAATAGGTTCAATTGACTCTATGCTTTCGTTATCATTATCCTCATCATATGACTGTTTGCACATGTTAAAAATATTTAGCTCTAATGTAATGTTTCCAAAAGAGAGATTCATGATTCCATTCCTGTAATTAATTAAAGTGTTAGCTGTTGCTAAAAATGGACGACCAAGTATTACATGGATTGACTTATAACTATCTGCCATAGGTTGTGTTTCTAAAATAATAAAATCAACAAGGATGTATGAATTTATCGATTTGCAATAACACATCTTCCACGATTAATTTTGGTACCTTAATTGATCTATTGGCAAGTACATGAGTAGTTGAGGTTGGTTTTATCTCACCGATATTTAGTTGTTGGTAAACAAAAAATGGAAGTAAATTTTTACTAGCTCCAAGATCAAGCAAAGCATGTTTAATATTTTGATTTCCAATAATACAAGAAATAGTTGGAGAACAAGGGTCTTTGTATTTTAATGCATTATTGGTTGAAAGAATGGAACTTACCTGTTCAGCTAGAAAAACTTTCTTTCTCACCTGATGTTTTCTTTTAACGGTGCACATATCTTTCAGAAATTTAGCATAAGATGGTATGTGTTAGATATCTAACAAAGGAATATTGACCTTTACCTATTTGAATATTTCATAAATTTCTGGGGAATGGTTCAATTTATTTATTTTTAATGCTTGAGGGAATGGAGGTGTATGTGACAAATTATTATTATCAACGACGGGTAATGGTTCATCAACCCCTTCAATACCCTATGAATCATTTTTTATTCTCAGCTTTGTGAGGTTCAAGAATAAGTCTATGGATGTCCTTACCACTATGAAGAATAATTACATATTTGACTTGGTCTAAGTGTTGATTTCCAGAACTTCCCTCGTGAGAATGAAAATGACTATTGTGATTTGACTTTGGTTTTACAGGAAACTTTTCTTTCTCATTAATGGTTAATGCAGATGTAATTTTAGCAAAAGTTTCTCTTAAATCATTCATCATTTGTACATTTTGGTTATTGACAGTTTCCTATTTTTCCATGAATGCATTCAAAGCATCCTCAATGGCTTTCCTAGGTGGTGGGATATATGCTGCATAATTCTGGAAATTTCGAAAATTCTGGTGAACTTGGGGAGGTTGTTGTGAAGATTGTGCTTGGTTATCATTCCTCAAACTGAAGTTTGGATGGTTGCTCTAACCAGAATTGTAAGTTTGTGAGTATGGGTTTGGATTTGCTATATTGAATGTGCTTATGGAACTGACTTAGTCATAGAGATATTCTTACAGGGTTGGTGAAGATGGGCAAACGTGTGTGACATGTTCATTAGAATTACAGATTTGACATAGGACTTTTTGAACTGACTTGATATGATCACGTTCCTCTACTTCTGAAGCTTTAATTTTTTAGATAGAGATGCATACTTGACAGCAAGGTCATGGTCTTCCCTAAGTGACAAGAAACCCACTTGTATTCGAAAACCAAGCAAACCACAAGCAACAGACAGAACCTTAAGAACCGCAAATTTGATTTTTATAGGAACAAAAACCATTCCAAGGCCACAAAGATGACCCACAAAGAACTTGCCCTTGTAGTGTTTTGCTAGCAATGGAGATGACACTAAGTTTGCTAAACTTAGATAAGTCGATTTTAAATTGAAAAGAGGAGTCTCTCCCCTTACAAGAATTTGGCCATAGCCAAAAAGCATAAAGCTGTAATATTCTCTCAAATTCGTTGATTGTTTTCAAAATGAAAAAGAAAGAAAGCTTAAATAGTATTACAAAGAGTAACCCTAAAGGCATAATGATAACAATGCCCCTAAAGGCTAAATTATAAAAATACCAAAGTCTTCAAGTCTTCAAAGGTCTGTGAAGCTTCATTCAAAACTGATTTGGGCCAAATGAAGTGGCTTTGGGCCCTCTCTATTGAAACTCACATGCGTCTCTATTTGTTTGTTGCAATCTGCCATAAAACTTTGAACTAATCCCATCATTGCTTCTCTGAGTCTTTTGATCCTCTGCCTCGTAATTGGCCCTTCTGGTACTTGTAATGGGTCTTTTGCTTTGTTGTTGGCCTGGTTCATGTCATCATCTCCCTCTTGAAAAGGATTCGACCTCTAATCTGTACCTGCATCAAAAAGAGTTAAGTCAGAAACATTAAATGTAGCAGACACATTATACTTACCTTATAAATCCAGCTTGTATACATTGTCATTAATCCGTTCCAAGACTTGAAATGGACCATCCCCTCTTGGTTGTAGCTTAGATTTACGTTGTTCAGGAAATCTCTCCTTGAGCATGTGTAGCCAAACCCAATCTCCAGACTGAAATACCACACGCTTTCTTCCCTTATTAACATGAGAAGCATATTGCTCATTCTTTCATTGAATTTTCTCTTTTGCTTTCTCATGTCTATGCTTCACCAAATCGGCTTTTCTTTTTCCATCTAGCCCCGCATGCTCATCAATAAAGAATGGTAACAAATCTAATGGAGTTAGTGGCTGAAAATCATAAACAATTTCAAATGGTGAGTAAGATGTAGAGGAATGAATACTACGATTATATGCAAAAATTCAACAAAAGGCAAACAATCCTCCCATGTTTTTAGGTTCTTATTGATAATAGTACGCAATAACTGAGTCAAAGTCCTATTAACAACCTCGGTCTGACCATCAGTTTGGGGGTGGCAAGTAGTAGAATACAAAAGTTTAGTTCCCAACTTACCCCATAAAACTTTCCAAAAGTGACTAAGGAATTTGACATCACCATCTGAAACTATACTCCGTGGAATCCCATGGAGTCGTACTACTCCTCTAAAGAACAAGTCAGCAATGTTAGTGGCATCATCAATTTTATGACATGCTATAAAATGTGCCATCTTACTGAACCTATCAACCACTACAAAGATGAAATCTCTACCCTTCTTAGTCCTAGGTAAACCCAAGATAAAGACCATCGATACATCTACCCATGGCTCACTAGGTATAGGCAATGATGTATACAACCCATGAGGCATAACCTTAGATTTAGCTTGTTTACAAGTTAAGCATTTATCACACAAACGCTCATATCTCTCCGTATTTTAGGCCAATAAAAATGTTCACTCAAAACCACTAAGCTTTTGGCAATGCCAAAGTACCCCATTAAACCTCCCTCATGTGCTTCCCTCACTAACAACTCACGCATACTACAAACATGAATGCACAATCTATTCTCCCTAAACAGAAACCCATCATGTTGGTAGAATTTACTAAAAGCAGATTTTTCACATGCAGCATAGATATTACTAAAGTCAATATCACTAGCATAAAGTTCTTTAATAAATTCGAACCCAAGCATTCTTGTACTCAATGAAGTAAGTAAAGCATACCTTCGTGATAATGCATCGACGATAATGTTTTCCTTACCTTGTTTGTAACGGATTACATATGGAAATTTCTAAATAAACTCTAACCATTTTGTGTGTCGTTTGTTCAGCTTACCTTGGCCTTTCAGATGCTTCAATGATTCATGATCTGTGTGGATCACAGACTCTCGAGGCCACAAATAATGCTGCCAAGTCTCAAGGGTTCTCACTAGTGCATACAACTCCTTGTCATATGTAGGGTATCTCAAAACTGCTTCATTGAGCTTCTCACTAAAATAGGCAATTGGTTGCTTTTCTTGCATAAGAACCGCTCCAATGCCTATCCCAGATGCGTCACACTTAATCTCAAATGTCTTCTCAAAGTTGGGTAACGCCAAAGCTGGTGCATTGCACAACTTCATTTTAAGATCCTGGAATACACGCTCATGTTCTTCACCCCTTTTGAAGCCAATAATCTTCTTCACTACTGTAGTCAGTGCTGCTGCAATACTACTGAAGTCTTTAATAAATCTACGGTAGAAGCTTGCTAATCCATAGAAGCTTATGACTTCTGTCACTATTATTGGTGTTGGCCAATCATGGATTGCCTTCACCTTTTCTAAATCTACCTCGTTGCCATCTGCACTCACAATAAATCCAAGGAAAATAATTATATCCATACAAAAAGTGTACTTATCAAAGTTAGCATACAGTTTTTCCTGCCTTAACACATCAAGAACATGCTTCAAATGCATAACATGCTCATCTACTGTTTTACTATAAACTAAGATGTCATCAAAATAAACCACACACCAAACTTACCTAAAAATGCACGCATAACATGATTCATCAATCTCATAAATGTGCTAGGTGCATTTGAAAGACCAGATGACATAACTAACCATTCATACAAGCCATACTTAGTCTTAAATGCAGTTTTCCACTCATCTCCATCTCTCATGCAAATTTGATGATATCCACTCTTTAAATCAATCTTACTAAAAATTTTAGAACCATGCAATTCATCCAACATGTCATCTAATCTGGAAAAAATGTGACGATACTTTATCGTAATATTGAACGCATATACGCCACATCCCATCTTTCTTAGGAATTAGAAGCACTGGTACTGCACAAGGACTCATGCTTTCCCTTACATACCCCTTGTCCATCAACTCATGCACTTGCCTTTGTAGCTCATTTGTCTCATCGTGATTGTTTCTATAAGCCGGTCTATTAGGAATGACTGCCCCAGGTATGAATTCTATCTGGTGTTCAATACCTCTAATGGGTGGAAGCCCAATAGGTATGTCCTCTGTCAATACGTCACTATAATCATGCAAAAGAGATGAAATAGACACAGAAAGCAAATGGTCAGTGTTAGTAAAATAAATATGAGACTCTTTATAGACTAATAATAGCATGAGCTTGCTAGCCTTGAACGCTTTTCTTGCTTCACCCTCACCCACGTAGAAACTCTTTTTAACTCTCCTTTTTGCTTCCCCCTCACATGCACTCACATTCCCCTTGGGAACTCCCATGGCCTTGGCCATATTTTTCTCACCAGATACATCACTCTCACTAGTCTCACCCAAGGTGGTGTTTCCCTTCGCTCTCTCTTTGTCACGCTTAAGTTGCAAATTAACCTGATATTCATGGACTTGTGCAGGTGTAAGTGGGTATAATGTAATGGGTTTTCCCTTATACTGAAAGGAGTACTTGTTCTTGAACCCATCATGAATAACCTTCTTATCAAACTGCCACGATCTGCCCAAAAGAATATGTCCTACATGCATCGGTATCACATCACATAGGACATCATCTGTTTATGGCCTAATGGTAAAGCTCAACAATACCTGCTTTGTCACACTTATTTCCCCACAATCATTTAACCACTGTAACTTGTAAGGCTTCGGGTGTCTCAAGCAACTCAACCCCAATCGCTCAATCAAAGCTGTGCTAGCAACATTAGTACAACTGCCCCATCTACACCCCTTTCCATTCGCACGACACCAAGTATGAAATATGTTCTCCCTCTGCTACACACACTCATCCTCTACAACATGTGCACTCAAAGCACGCTTGACAACTAAGGATAAGTTATTAAGTGGGTATGCAGCTCCCTCATGATCACTAGCATACTCCAACTCTGACATCTCCTCATCAACCTCACTATCGGTATAATACACCTCTCCACTCTTTTTTTCAATCACTAAGGTACGCCTTTTGGGACATTGTGAAACATAGTGTCCAATTCCCAAACATTTGAAACACTTTACATCCTTAGTTCTAGTAGCTGCACCCTCAGGTTTTGGTCTAGTTTTGCTCGGTTCTGTAGCCTCTTTACCCTTGGCACTAGGTTCGGCCCTAAGATTATTAAAGCCTCCATTAAACTCACCTCTAGGCTTGTCAAAGCCTCCATCTCGCTTCTCATTCGAAACCCATTTTCCCTTCCATGCAGAAGTAGCCTGAGTACCAAACCTGGATGTTGACATTTTCTTGAGTTGTCTTTCTACCTTGATAGCCATGTGAAGCATATCCTCCAAATCAATATAGTGATGAAACTCCACCATGTTTGCAATCTCTCTATTTAAGCCCCTTAGAAACCGTGCCATAGTAGCTTCTGCATCCTCAACTAAATTTGCCCTGATCATAATAACTTCCATCTCGATGTAATAGTCCTCAACACTCTTGGTCCCCTGATACATATGTTGTAGTTTCTGATACAATTCCCTATAGTAATGGCTGGGTATAAATCTCTTTCTCATGAGTCCTCTAAGTTCTGCCCATGTCTAAACCAGTCTCTCATAATTTCTCCTCCGAGTAGAGACAAACTGATCTCACAAAATCATAGCATAATCGGTAAACTCAATTGCTGCTAGAATGATCTTCTTCTCGTCTGAGTAGTGATGACAGTTAAAAATCAATTCTATTTTCTTTTCCCATTCTAAATAAGCTTCAGGATCATTCTTGCCGTGGAATGTTGGTATCTTAATTTTGATGCTACCTAGATCACCATCTACATCTCATCGTCTAACATATCCCCTCCTATCATAATCCCATCTTCTGGAATCAAATGCACCTATATCATCAAACAGTCTATCCCTCATATCATTCCTCCTATCAAACCTCCTATTATGCCTCCTATCATGCCCAGGCTGAAATCTCTCCTCAACATCATCAAGACCATCAGAATCATTAAACTTATTTTCAGCTTCCTCTTCATCTGGTGGTACATACTGTGGTGGTATACGGCGAGGTGGAACATTATGAGGTGGTGGTACATTCTGAGGTGGTGGTATATGCTGGGGTGGTGGTGCTCTGGGACCGCTACCAGTTTGAATACTCTCTACACTCTTGGACAATCTCTCCAAAGCAGTATTCATGTTCTCCATCATATCTATAAATTTCCTATTCAAAGCGTCAAGCTTTTCATCAGTGGTTAGACCTGCCATCTCAACACTAAACAAACAGATTAGAAATAACAAGAAAGTAAAGAAAATATATAAATCCTCACAATCTCAAGTGTTTACACTCGAATGATATCACTCCACTCGTGTTTGCACTCTATTAGCTTTTACTCGATACTATGCTCACAATCACTGCCTTTTACCACTCTTGAGTTCTTCCTCAATTAAAATGTGAATCACACTCAATCCAAGAATACAAAACCAAGTGTAGTTCTCAAGCTAGCATGAAACACAACAGACCCAATAATATATATATAGGGCAGGCGGAAATAAAATGCGAACATGAATAGCAATGACGAAGACTCAATCAATAATACTTAAGCTAGAGTAATTAAAATAAATAAGTAAATAATTAACACAATGGAAAAAAATAAGCATGCAAATTCACGGTCGTATGCAATTTCGGGAGAAAATTTGACACCTGTATAGAAATTTTGATGAAATGCCATCAACGGGCACCTAAATGATAATATGGAACAAACTAAATTCAACCAAAAAATTTCACTTGTTTACTCTTTTTTTTTTTTGATAACGTTAGATGATGATACTGTGGTTTTGATTTTAGAGGCTGATTTAGGTTTTGATTTTAGAGGACGATTTTCAAGGTCTGATTTTAGAGGCTACTGGTCAGGGTTAGATTTCAGAGGCTACTGGTCAGGGTCTGATTTCAGAGTCTAATCAGGGTCTAATTTCAGGGTCTAAATTTAGATGCTAAATTTCAGGGTCTGATTTCAGGGGCTAAGTTTTAGGGTTTGATTTCAGGGTCTGATTTCAGAGGCTGAGTTTCAGGGTCTAAATTCAGAGTTTGATTTCAGAGGTTAAGTTTCAGGGTCTGATTTTAGAGTCTGAATCTGATGGTTTTTTTTTCTTTTCACACTTCACTAGGGTTTTAGAAACAAATCGCACAACAGCCAAAGAACATGCTTATTTCTTCAACATATGCTAAAGAATAAAATGTATATGATGAACTATATGAAGAACACAACAAACCCAGATCCAGAAATAAATAAAGATTATGGACTGATATGAAGAACATCAACAAAAACCCAGAACTAGAAAATGATAAAAGATGAACTAATATGCAGAATACAACAAAACCAGATCCAGAAATAAACAAAACGAAAACAGAAACAAGATCCAACAAGAACTGAAACGAAAATAAAAAAAAAACATCAAACAAAAAGTAAAGATAGGAAAACCAGACCTTGGAACCCTGAGCTCTAGATACCAAATGACAAGAAACCCACTTGTATTCGAAAACCAAGTAAATCCCAAGCAACTGACAGAACCCCAAGAACCGCGAATTTGATTTTTGTAGGAATAAAAATCCTTCTAAGGCCAAAAAGAAGACCCACAAAGAATTTTCCCTTGAGAACCTTTAGGATGATTCCTTCTAGTGTTTTTCTAGTAATGAAGACGCCACTAAGATTGCTAAACTTAGATAAGTCGATTTTAACTTGAAAAGGGGAATCCCTCCCTTACAAGAATTTGGCCAGAGCCAAAAAGCATAAAGTTGTAATATTCTCTCAAATTCGTTGATTGTTTTCAAAATGAAAAGAAAGAAAGCTTAAATAGTGTTAAAAAAAGAAACCCTAAAGGCATAAAGACAATAATGCCTCTAAAGGCTAAATTAAAAAAATACCAAAGTCTTCAAAGGTTTGTGAAGCGTCATTCAAAACTGATTTGGGCCAAGTGAAGTGGTTTTGGGCCCTCTCTATTGAAGCCCACATGCGTCTCTATTTGTTTGTTGCAATCGGCCATAAAACTTTGAACTAATCTTGCCATTGCTTCTCTGAGTCTTTTGGTCATTTGCCTCGTAATTGGCCCTTCTGGTACTTGTAATAGGTCTTTTGCTTTGTTGTCGGCCTAGGTCATGTCACTAAGGTTAAACATACCTATACCAGATGGCTGTGGTTTTATAGACGACTCATAGGTGCCAACTGTATCCCATTGTTGTGTATTCTCTGCTATATGTTTTAGGTAATCTAATGCATCTTCAGGAACTTTGTCCCTAAGCTCATCATTACCACATCATCTCCACTACTTGTCTACTTGGGGTGCTAACCCCTCATAGAAATAGGCAACCAGCCTCCATATTTCAAACCCGTGATGTGGACAAATATTTAACATCTCTTTAAACCTCTCTTAACATTGGTAAGTATTTCCCTGTGAAAGTCGTGATTTTCCTATTAAAAAAAATTATTCTATGAAGTGGAAATAACTTTTTAAGAAACTATTCTTGTAAATCATCATATGTTCTAATAGATCCTGACATAAGATTTTGCAGCCAAATTTTAACTTTATCCTTTAAGAAAAGGGAAAAAAATTTAAACGAATAATATTCATGCTATAATTTTGGTATGTGTAAGTGTTACATACCTCTTCAAACTCCCTTAAGTGCTGATAAGGATTCTCTGATTCTAGACCGTAGAATGTAGGTAAAAGATGGATGATATCTGATTTAAAATTGAAATGTGTTGTATCTGGAAGAAAAATAATGCAAGATGGTGATCTTGTCCTAATGGGATTCATGAATTGTCTGAGTATCCTATGATGATTAGGATCTCCATGCTGAGACTCGTTTTCTTCCTGATTAACTAGGTTTTCAACTCGGGCATGTGGATTTCCAATTGGATTTTCAATTTGGTTCTCGCCATTTTATTGAACATTGAAGGTGATGGAGATTCTTTGTTTAGTCTTCCGCTAGATGATCGAGACTAGTGTCTCACGCATCCTTAACAAAAAAAATAAAACAAAAAAATATAATATTTGCAAAAAGGAAATTAATAACAAAATAAAGAAAAAGAAAAAGTATTCTATCTACTAAATAATTATTCCCCGACAACGGCGCCAAAAACTTGACACACTCAAAAGTGGTATTTTACTCCCAAGTATAAGAGTTTCGAAGTAATAAAATAACCCGGTAAGTCCGGGGTAGATCCACAGAGAATAGATTTAGTAAAATAGAATGTTAAGTAGAGCGAAAAGAAAAAGGTTTGGAAACTTTTAAGTGAAAATGCAGTAATAAAATGAAATGCTGGAGTTAGGGAATCCACTTTTAATATTTCAAATCTAGAAATCTCGTTTAATTATAATATATAAATTGTCCTTGTTACTAAATTAATTTATTTTAGGATTTATTTATGTCTATAAAAAGTCCTGTCATGGTACTCAATTATGCAAAATCGTATAAAATCATCCATATAGGTGGTAGCAAGATAAAAACAGCCATATAGGCAGTAGCAAGATAAAACCAGCTATATGACAATAGCAAGATAATATCAGCCATATATGTGGTAGCCAATTTTGTCAATAATTAATCTAAATCTAAATCAAGTTTTAATCATTAGATTAAAATTTATTTATTATAATGTATGCAGGATTGATCTACGTTTTCATTATAAAAGCTCACTCATTACCCTAGCGAAAAGAAATTAGCTACTCATTTTGTAATTAAACATACTCGTAATTTTATTACTAAAAGAAAAATACATACAAAAACTTTAAATAAATAAACACACATGACACTCTCTCTCCAAAATCTATAGAGGAATTCGAAAAGAAAGTATGAAAATTTCTTCTGCTAGACGCTTCAATTTATAGTCAAAATTTGGTTGGCGCGTCACGACGCCAAGGCTCCATGCGTCGCAACGCGAGTGCCACGATAGGGACACCTATTGAGAGAATAGTGCATTTGACAGTGTCTTCGTCTTATTAGGCCCATCGCGACGCGCCGTCATTTCCGTGTCGCAAGTCCGGTTTGTCCTGTCGAGCTTCCGATCAATATTTTACCTATAAAATAACAAAAATAACACAATAAAAATACTCAAAACATAACTTAAAATATTATTTCACAAACGTGCCAAATTAAGGGGATTAGTGAAATTATAATTGTAAAATGATTGATTAATCATATAATAAATATGCATTTTTTAGTGTTCATCAGTGGTAATTTCGGTTAAGATTCGTTTATTCGTTCGATTCATTCTCTTTAAAGAGAATACAAGTTTGAAAAAATGGATTCTTTTAATAATTAGGTCAATTTGATTCGATTCGATTCATTTATTAAACGAATCGAATAAGGATTTAAGCTCATTGATTCGTTTAGAATTCGTTTTATTATTTTCCTTTATTAGTTATTGTATTTTTCAATTAAGATTCGAGAAATTATGGTTAATTACTATTGAAAAAAATAATATTATAGATATTTGGTGAGCCATTTTTAGTAAATATATTAATTATGTAATTCATATATGTATATTTATGAATAATTAATATAAATAAATTATAATAGCTTGTGTTATTGAATAATATTATAACTAAGCGAATATTCATATTCGATTCGTTTAATAAACGAATTGAATACGAATTATGATATTAGGATTCGTTTAATAAACGAATCGAATAAGAATTCATAACATTTTGATTTGATTCATTTAGGATTCGATACAAATTCAATTCGTCAATTCATTTTGCCACCCCTAATAAAACCCCTCCAATTTATCGTTTCCTTCCAATTTCTCATCTCTTAATTTTCTCTTTCTATTTTTACAGGACTCTCAATCACAACAAGAATCATCTCACTCTCTGTCACTAGATAAGTTCTTGAAGCTTTTGAAATGCAAGAGAGACGAGCAGTGCCTCCCTGGATTACTCATTCATAAGCGTGAATATGTTAATATTTATCACCCCTTTAATTGATATTTTATGAGTTAGTTCGGGATTTATGAGTGTTTTGATATGTTTCGTGTTTATTTGGAGGTCTAGAGTATAAGATGGTTGAAGCAGACTTATCGAGCGAAGAAATGACAAAACGGAGCGAAATTACGGATAAAATAAAGACCTAAGCATCGCTTCTTGACGCTGGGATAAGCATGTCATGATGCACTTATGAAGAAAAATTGGGCAGAATAATATTTTCCAAACGGAGCGAAATTATGGATAAATATTATTCTACCTTGTTTTCCAGCGTTAGAGAGAAAACGACTCACTACACCCACTGTGTGTGCAATATCTGGCCTGATACATACCATTGCATACACAAGACTTCCAACAACTGAAGAATATAGTATCGATGTCATCTCCTCTATCTCTTACTTGGATTAGGGGCACAAACTCTTGCTCATTTTGAAATGATGCGCTAGTGGAACGCTGACTGATTTGGCTTTATGTATATCGAACCTACTGATTATTCATTCAATATAACTCTTCTGTGAAGGCCATAACTTCTTGTTCTGTCTGTTACGAATAAGGGTGGCAACAGGCCGGGTCGAGCCCGGGATTTGATTAGCCCGGCCAAAAAAAGCACGGGCCGGGCTCGGGCCAGGGTTTTTTTTTGCCCGAATTTTGAAAAAAATTAAAAACTTACAAATACAAAATATATTCACACTATATGGAAAGACAATTCACAAATAAATCACAAGTTTCATCGATAAATTAACAATTCAAATGCTACAAACAAATAAAAATGCTACAAACATATTAAAATATATAAATATATATGTTTTTTTTTGTTTTGGCCCTAGCCCGAGCCCGACTTTCATTATAGGGCCTGACCCGGGCTTTTTTTGCCTCGGGCAGGCCAGTCTGGGCCAAGCCCGGCCGGACAGGGCCCGGGATTTTTGCCACCCTTATTCATGAATAATCTCCATTCCCAAAATATGTTGAGCTGGTCCTAAGTCTTTCATGTCAAAAGACTTAGAGAGTTCCTTCTTTAACTCGCTGATCTTCACTACTTCTTGTCCAATAATCAACAAGTCATCCACATATAGTAGAAAAGCAATGCAATTTCCATCTGGAAACCTCTGAATGTATACACATTGATCTGCTGCATTTTTTGTATCCTTGACCCATCATGAACGAGTTAAAATTCTTATACCACTGCCCCAGTGCTTGCTTGAGCCTGTACAAGCTCTTTTTTAGCTTGCAAATAAGGTTTTTTTTTCCTGAAACCTTGAATCCTTCTTGCTGCTCTATATAGATTTCTTCATTCATATCACCATGAAGAAATGCTATTTTGACATCCATCTGTTCAAGCTCCAACTTCAAACTGGCTACCAACCCTATGATAACTCGGATTGAAGCCATTTTCACCACTTGTGAAAAGATCTCATCAAAGTCAATTTCCTTTTTCTGTAGGAATCTTTTGACTACTAGTTGAGCTTTGTGTTTTAACATATTTCCGTTGCCATCTTTCTTGAGCTTGAACACCCATTTGTTCTTCAGTGCCTTCCTTCCATGTAGGAGCTTGACTATCTCATAAGTATTGTTTTCCTATAGGGATTCCATTTCATCCTGCATTGCATGCAACCATTTGTCTTTGCCTTTATAAGATGCAGCTTCATTGAAGGTTTCTGGCTCCCTCTCATCAATCAGCAGAATGTATCTGATCTTGAGTATCTGGCTGATGGAATCTCACCTCGCTCAGATCTTTGTACCGGATGTTCACTGATTTCTGGTTGTATGTTGTCATCCTGATCTGTGGATGATCATGTAGCTTCTGATGGAGCATGTTGCAGCTCCCTCTGCTCAACACCACCTTCCTCCTCCGGTTCTGCTTCTAGTATGTATTACACCACATCATCATCTGTGGACACTCATGTTGGTGTTGGAGTTGTGTCCGGATTTACATCAGCTTTGTCACCACTTGAATTAGAAGACATCTTAGGCTTTTCAATGTCTTAATTTTTTTGGTCTTCAAGAAACACTACATCTCTGCTTTTGATGACCTTCATTTCCTTCGGGTCCCATAAACTATATCCAAATTCCTCGTCTCCATAGCCTATGAAGATGCATGGAGTAGTCCTTTCATCGAGCTTATGCCTGGGCTCCTTGGATACATGTGTAAGGGCTAAACAACCGATGTTCTGAGGTGAGAATATGAGGGATTCTTACCAGACCACACTTTCTCCGGAATCTCAAAGTTCAACGATACAGATGGTGATTTATTGATCAGGTAGCAGACAGCACGAATAGCTTCTCCCCAGAATGGATTTGGCAACTTAGCCATGCTGATCATACTTCTGATTTTCTCCATAATAGTGTAATTCATCCTTTCAGCGACACCATTATGTTGTTGGGTGTGTGGAACAGGCCTCTCGTGTCGAATGCCATGACTTATGCAGTAGACATCGAACTCCCTGGAAGTATACTCGCCTTCATTATCTGTGCGAAGGCACTTTAGTTTCTTCCTTATTTCAATCTGGACCATGACATGGAACAATTTGAAATAGTTCAGGACATGATCCTTTGATTTCAGAAAATACGCTCATACCTTCCGAGAAGTATCGTCAATGAAATTCAGAAAGTATTTATTATCACCTAGTGAATTGACCTTCAAGAGACCACAAACATCAGAGTACACCAGACTGAGTAACTATGATCTCCTTGTAGAAGAGAAATTGAAAGATACTCTATGTTGCTTTCCGAAAAGACAGTGATTGCAAGGATCCAGAGCAACATTTTTAGAGACAGAGATTAGATCCTTCATTGTCAAGGTAGAGAACCTCATTTCACTTATGTGACCGAGTCTCTGGTGCCACATATTCTGAGAAGCCTTTGTTTCAGCTACATTGAGGTTTTCTGTATAAATCTTCACATGAGTCTTGTATAGAGTTCCATAAATATGTCCTCGGGAAATGACCATGGCACCTTTTATCATTCTCCAAGTGCCATTGCTGAAGTGGCTAGCAAAACCCTATTTGTCAATAGGGGTGTGCATTAATCGATTTTAACCAATTAACCGAACCGTTCCGACCCATTTTTTATTACGGTTCGGTTAATTTGGTTAAATCGGTTATTGCGGTTAAAATTTTTAACTTTTTCGGTTATTCGGTTCGATTATGGTTATGAGATTCGTATAACCGAACCGACCGATTAACCGAAATTAAACTCTATATATATATTAGCGTGTGCAAATCCTTTAATTTTTTTAGAATCGGATATGTGATCGAATTAGTGATTCAAAAAATTTAATACGTCAATGGTTCGAACTGGTTGAAACGTTCCTAAAATTCGGTAGAACCGACCTACATTATATATAATTTTACTAATTAAAAATTATAAAAAATATTAAATTTTAATTTATTAGATTGGTTAATAACCGAATTAACCATAACCGACCGAAATATAACGGTTAATTGGTTAATGGTTATGTGTCATAAATTGGTTAAATCGGTCACATTTTTATTTAACCGAAAATTTCGGTTACGGTTAAAAAATCAAGGATTAACCGACCGAACCGACCGATGCACACCCCTATTTGTCAAGTGTTAGTCTATAAGACATGCCACAAAATCACTAAGCAAGATAATAGTGTGAAAAATCAAAAATAAGTTGCTGAAGACTTACATTGATTTGGATGATTTCAAGACTTTTCTTTGATTTCCATGGAAGCTCCAAGCTTTGTAGAGTATTTCCAACACTTAGGTGGGTTTCCCTAACACCTTCTTTGACTCCAAATATGCTAGCAAGAATGAAATTTTGAAATAAAATTTCCAAGGGAGAGGCTATGAGTTTCGGCCATGTGAGGACTTGTGAGAGAGAGTTTGTGTTTTGTGTATTTCATTTACACTTGTTACCAAAAACTTGGTTGTTGAGAGTTTTGTTTCAAAAAGCAAAACTTGGTAGGTGAAAAGCAAGTGGTATTGGATTAAAGGCTTCCAACCACTTTGCCAACTATCACATTCACATGTGTGGCATGTGTGAAGTGGGTCCCACCAATTTTAAATTCAAAATTCAAATTGGCTCAACAAATACACTTTGGGCCCGGATCCGTTTAATCCGACTAAATGAATTTTCCGTCATCAAATAATTAAATCCAATTTAATTAAATAATGACGCCTCTCAAAATTATAACGAAAGTCGCTTACGAATTAATTTTAAATTAATTCGTTCGCTCGTATTAAAGTTATTAAAGTCCAACTTTAATTTCGTATTGAAATCTAATTTCGATAAATATATCCGATATATTATTATAGCCCAAATAAATAAATTAAATAGGAAAATCCAATTTAACTATTAAATTTATTTCACCGATTAATTCTAAATTAATCGTATTCTCTCTTCTGTACGTATTTAATCCCAGATTAAATGTTACCGCAACTAATCCAAGATCAATTCCTTTTCTTATGATTAATTCCAGATTAAAACTTACCGTAATTAATCCCAGATTAATTTCTATTGTAATTAATCCCAGATTAATTTTCTCTCTCATAATTAATCCCAGATTAATTCTGTTCGAGTCAAATGTCATCGGTGAATCTTTGGGAAGCGACCCAAGAGATCCCTGGATATGTTGGCAGTAAATACGGTCATCGGATTATCCAAATACGTGCGTACCCAGTACCACGTTCCTACCGATTTACAAGACATTGTTGGCTTTTAGCAAAGCACCGTGCCTACCCAATTCTCCAGAAATATTCTTTTAATGAATATGTAATCTTTTTCAGGTGTAGTATACGTAGTATTACATATTACGATCCAGTATCGGATGTCAGATGCTAGGCCTGGGGCTGGAATTATATTTTCCCCGTACGAAGCATATATCGGATCACTGGTAACTAGTCTCTATAATCGGATCACTGGTAACTAGTCTCTATAATCGGATAAACATGACCTAGTCATATTATCCCGATGACTGCAGTACTTAAGAGTACTAGTTCTGTATCATACGTGATCATCATCTCCATGTGACTGAAGTGATACTTCCATCTTGACATCACACCCAATACACTACGATTCTCAATATACCCAGTAGAGGCGTACATAGAACCTGTTAAATCCCCGGACAACCAAAATCAAAGTATATCGATTATCGCAAGTATTAGCAATGCGAATCTTAGGTTAAGACCAAATACATCTACCCTGACTCGAACTCCCATAGACACATAGTCATACTACCAATGAGATTCCGATGGGTCCATCTAGAGAGAAGGTGTTTCCGTATCATCGGTAAACACAATTTCCTATCACACTTGCATAAGTATCCAATACTTAAATATATGAGAATTATGTCGTTATGCTCCCACAACACGCACAAGTGCAATACTAGTCTATTCCGCATTATCGATGTCCAATCTCGATAATACTACGACTAGGGATTATTTAATGATCAAATCTTAGTGGATTAATAATGTCTCATATCTTATTAATCCAGAACTAATCATATGGACTTTTATCATTTATATATCCCGGTAATCCAATTACAAATGATAAAAGAGAATTTTCCTTTATCACATAGTTAATTTGTACAACAACACCATGTTCTGTACAAATAGTGATGCTATGGGTCATGTATGTCCAATAGTCTCCCACTTGGCCTATAGTCAATCACTCAAGTGTCCTGCACTTGAACTATGTACGGATCGCTCAAAATTCTGCTGAGAAATAGCTTTCGTCAGCGGATTTGTAATAGTATCGTATGATGCATTTTATTCGGTTATCACATCGCCACGATGTATGATCGAACAAATCAGATGATTTAGTTGAAGTACATACTTGGATCGCTGATGAGACCACGGTTCTTAGCCTACGTTGTAGCCTAGCTCAGCTGCTAACAGAACTACTCCTAATCTAATTAGGAATTTTATGGATCCAAAATTCTTCTTCTGCTGCCTCAGCTGCAACAATATTCTGATTTTATTGTTTATTCGACAACAGTATCTTGCTTGGAAGATTTCCAGCTCATTGTTCTGTTATATAGTACCCTTATTACGACTTACAGTCATTTTGGTCGGTTTGGAAACTTACAGTGGTGAACCCAGTCACCTCAAGTTCTTATTCTCCATAGTTTAGGAAAGCATCATTAGTTCGTCTAAGATACTTAAGGATGTTCTTAGCATCAATCCAGTGATCATCACTTGGATTGGCCTGATTGTGACTCCATATGCTCAAAGCATATGAGACATCAGGTCGCGTACATATTTTTCAATGTACGAGCTCTCGGAGAGTGTCAACAACTTTTAGATCTATCCCAGTAGATCCTTATTCCTAGAATAAAGGTTGCATCTCACAAGTATTTCATGGAGAATTTTAATGAAAGCTAAGCTTTCATCGATTATTTTATGGGAATGTTATTGCTAAGAAGCAATACATCAGCAACTTATAGGATATTCACTGTCATTGCGCTCCCACTAATCATTTTATATACACAAGAATCATCTTCATTTTGAATTAAATCATATACCATTATGATTACATCAAAAAACTGGTTCCTAGAATACAATGCTTGCTTTAATCCATAAATGGATCGATTTAACTTGCAAACCTTGTTTGCTTGTTTTGGTACGACAAAACCGTCAGGATATTGATAAACATCCTCCAAAAAATTTCCGTTAAGGAAAGTAGTTTTGACGTTCAGCTACCATATTTCATAAATGAAACATGCAGCATTAGCAAGCATTATCCGAATGGATTTAATCATGGCAACGGGTAAAAGGTTTTGTCGTAATCGACACCATGTTGATAACGATACCATTTCTGTACAAGCCTAGCTTTGTACGTTTGTATGTTACCATCCATGTATGTCTTCATTGAAGACTCATATAGTACCATTAGGCACAATGCATTCTGGTACATCAACCAGTGTCCAAACTTGGTTGGTATACATGGAACTTATTTCGGACTTCATGGCACTTTGCCAAAAATGAGTCGATACCTTGTATCACATCCTCATACTAAGCCGGTTCGTTTTCCTTAATAAGATTGATATCTACAAGAGGTGAGACTAAAAACCTATACCTCCTAGGTTGTTTTCTGACTCTTTCCGACCTACGCGGTTCTTGTGTATTCGAAGATTGTGGTACAGTTTCATCCTAGATGAACTGTTTGTGTTCCATTAAGGAATCAGTGCCTAGAACAGTATCACTCTATTTTCATCGAGTTTTACTTTCCTCCCACTTACCACTGCATATAGGTATTCCCCTTAGGAAAACCGCATGGAGAGCAACAATTATATTATTCTCTTGTGAGTTGTATAAGTACTATACTTTGGTTTCCTTAGGATAACTAATTACAAATAGGCACTTATCCGATTTGGGTTCTAGTTTGGTATCATCCAAACATTTAGCGTATGCCCAGCATTCCCAAATCTTAAGGAATGTGAAACCTGGTTTCTTTCCTGTTCATATCTAATATGAAGTCTGTCTAACATATTTTCATGGAACCTTATTCAAAATAAGCATTGCACTGTTTAATGTGTATCCTTATAAGGAAATTGGTAGCTCAGAGCGACTCATCATCAACCTCATTATGTCCAACAAAGTTCGATTTCTCTGTTCGGACACGTTTTCAAATGGAGGTGTCCCGGGAGGAGTCCACTATGAAAGAACACTACATTCTTTCAAGTAATCTTGAAACTCATATGTTTAAGTATTTTACACTATGGTCCGATCGTAATGTTTTTAATACTTTTACCGGTTTGTTTTCTTACTTTGTGTCAAAACTCTTTGAATTACTCAAAAGTTTCTGACTTGTGTTTCATAAGATACACATAACCGTAACGCGATGCCACATCCATAGAGGTTATGAAGTATTTATATCCATATCTAGCCTAGCTAGACATGGGCCCACTTACGTCACCATGAATGAGGGCTAACAGCTCAGTGGCACTTGCACTTTTACCAAGTAAAAGGTGTTTTAGGCACTTTACCTAATAAACTAGATTCGTAGACATTATTTGAATTAGAATCAAATCCGTCCTAGTACCCACTCTTCGAAAGTGTGGATATACTTGTCTTGTTAATGTATCCCAGACAACAATGCCACAAATAAATCTCATCTGATTAATTCAGTTTGAGCTATTTGTTTGTCATGTTATATGTTTGAGATTCATTTATATTCAAAATATAAATACTGTTATTCACATCTAATGTGTTTATCTCAATATCATCTTTATAAACAAAACACTTAGTGTTCTAGAATATAAAGGTATACCCGCAACGGGTTAAACTAGATATAGAGATAATGTTTCTATTCAAACTAGGTACATTATAATAGTCTCCTAATTCAAGTACATGCCCAAATGGCAGTTCCAAAACTTAGGTTCCCATAGCCAAAACAGTGACTCTCGTCCCTTTTCCGACTCATAGGTCGATCTCAACTGAAGCCAGTCTCCAACTCAACAGCAGATCCTGCACATCAATATATATATTTATGCACCACATCCAGTATCTAAAACCCAATTTTAAAACCAGCAGTGGACATGTTTATAACAAACATACCTGAAGTCGGAGCCTTGCCCGCCTTCATTTCCTTTATGTCTGCCTTTGTCCATACGACAGTCACATTTCCAGTGACCCCGTTTGCCACAGTTTAGGCAGACATCTTGGGATATGTCCTTTGTCTTCTCAGAAGACTGTGACGATTTAGCATTGCCCTTTTCTTCCACCCCAGAAAACTTCGGCCAAGCCTTTGTCTTCTGGGATGTCGAAGTAAGATGCGCCTTGCGCTTCTTGGCCTTTTACAAACTCTAGCTCTGTCTCCTTGAACATAGCCATTAACTCTCCAAGAATTTTTTATTACAAGTAGTACTTCTAAGATCTAAGAATATATCTATGAAGATCCTTTAATTTCAATATCATACTATAAGAATCTAATCCTTAGTTCTGACAAAGAAATTAAGGAGTCTTTGTGGCAAGCATAACGGATTGAGCACTAAAGTTATCATCACGATGAGTCTTCCATAGCTCATGCTCTACTATTTTGCTCAACTCCGGGCTTAGGCCCGAGAGATCGCTCTATCAAATAGATTAACTTCTCAACTCTCAGGACTATCCTGAGATTCATTTCCTTTTCTAGAAAATTATGTCGTTAAAGACATTTTCACCTAGGATTATGTTCTTTGACGCTTATCTTTCCAGTTATCTTGATTGCTATAGTCCAACTATCCAATCAACGATTTCGAGTACAATCTAATGTAATGATTACTATAGTTTAACTATATAACTAATTACAATTTGATTGGTTAAATTCAAATATATTGATTAATATAATCCAATTATATAATCAACTATAAATGATCGATAAAATTCAAATATATTGATTACTATAATCCAATTATATAATCAAATATAAATGAAGTAGTTTGAATACAGTCTAACTGTTTAATTAAAACAACAATTAAATATTAGTCCAACTAATATATTTAATAATAATAAATGACGAAAAATGAAATGAGCGCGTATTAGCAAGTATCTAAACGAAATTACAAATTTAATACTTGCCTCCCATATTTTTTGGCGAGCCTCTAACCCTCTGTTGAGTACTCGGGAAACCTAGTTTCCTAGTGGTCTAGAATCCCGTTAAATAACACATAACCTTGACTTTGGCCAACAAGCTGTATGATTAGATCTCTAAGATCAATTGGATCTCATCCAATTCCT
The DNA here is from genome assembly GCA_019454045.1 of Zanthoxylum bungeanum. Taxonomy (NCBI): domain Eukaryota; kingdom Viridiplantae; phylum Streptophyta; class Magnoliopsida; order Sapindales; family Rutaceae; genus Zanthoxylum; species Zanthoxylum bungeanum. Next base: position 172,434 of record SKCR01026260.1, on the reverse strand, counting down.
AGATCCGGTAGGTGGACCTCCAAGTCCGAAACATATATATAATATATATGCCAATATATCTAATATATTTTCCTAACCTTTTTCCTCTGAATCAACTAAGCCTTGGCTTTGGCACAACAAGCTTAATGATTCCAGTTAAGCGGGACCCATTGACTTTGGAAAGCTTCGTAATCGATGTCGATGGACAAGAAGTGATCTTAACTTTGGCCAACAAATCACAACTTGGACAAGACATACGATATGGAACAAAACCTTCATGATTCAAACACATCCGCGATCGACAAAGGTCTTGACTTTGGCCAACAAACCAGTGCCAATCTTGGATCTTGAGAAAGAATCATTCAAGGGAAGGAAATCGCTTAATATTTGTTGAAGGTTTTTCGCGTAATTAGCAACCAATTAATTATCTTTGATTATGTCTCATCATACTCCCTTAAACATCCATTCTAAAATCATAATAAGGCGCGTTAAATAAAATAATAATGATATGCGGATGGATATATAATACATTTTGTTCCTAGAACAAATCTCTCCCTTTCCGCTTCCCGGCTAGCACTATTCTAACTTCTACCCAATTACATAATACTTCTAAAGAAACCTCATTTACATGGAGGGAAATAGGTGAGAAGAGAAATACAATGAGAAAATAGGTAATAGGCTGGACACGCAGGTCCAATTTAATAAATTCTAAATTTACTACGACAATTTCCAAAATTGCCCTCTCCCATCTAATATCCATCCAATATATATATTCATACATACATCCAAGTATTCACACATAGCATGTTATTTAATCAATCTAATCCAATTAATTAAACTTTGAATTAATGATCATTCAATGTTCAAACAACGATTTGATTCGCGCGAGTCCAACTCGTTAAGAATAAATACTCAAAGTACGTATTCTTGAATTATATCAAGCTACAATTTTAAATCCAATTTAATTTACATTCAATATTAATTCAAATTTAATTCCAAATTAAATAATTACACTTATTTATGTGCCTTAAAGACTTGGATTCCAAATCCAATCTTAATGGGTCTCAAAGACCCAATTAGTATCCAATACATTTTTAATTAAAGTCCAATGGGCTTTTAATTAATTCTTAAGGCATGGGCTTTAGCTATTATGGATCAATCCCAAGATGCCAAGGCCCAAATAGGAATCATCCTATTGCCAAAAATCAATTTAGGCCTAATTAAATTATTAAAGGCCCAATAGTCATATTTGGACTTTATGGAAATGGTTTTGGGCCCAATTGAATCCAACCCAATTGTCCAAAACCAAACTTGGCCTAACCAAGCCCATTAAGCCCAAATACACCAAATTAGCCCAATTTAACTTAAAGACTAATTTTAATTAATATAACATTCCAAACATTACATTAATTTTAATTAAAGTATAATAGCCATAATTAATTAGTTAAACTAATATTTCCAAAACACCAATTACACTAATTAATCATGCTTTAATTAATCAATTCGTGTCCAACATAAATTGAAGCAAAATCAATCCATTCCAACATGCTTCTTTCATGGCAATCATCATGAAATAATATTCAATACCAATTTCAATCCAATTAAACCAACAATTAGTATTCATTTTATGCAACTAACATATCCAATTGTCTAATTTTCAAACAATCACCATGAACATAATTAGGGTGTATTCGCCCATGCTTCACAATTTGGGGGTTTTTTTATCCAATCAATTTTTCTCAAATCTAATGATGCACAAATCTAATTCAATATCATACAAACACAACCAACCAATCAATTTGAAAAAATCATGCTCCAAACACAAAATCCCAAATTAAAGTCTATGAACCTTATTTTTAAAATCAAGCTTAGGATGGCTCTAGATACCATTGTTAGTCTCTAAGACATGCCACAAGATCACTAAGCAAGATAATAGTGTGAAAATTCAACAATAAGTTGCGGAAGACTTACATTGATTTGGATGATTTCAAGACTTTTCTTTGATTTCCATGGAAACTCCAAGCTTTGTAGAGTATTTCCAACACTTGGGTGGGTTTCCCTATCACCTTCTTTGACTCCAAATATGCTAGCAAGAATGAAATTTTGAAACAAAATTTCCAAGGGAGAGGCTATGAGTTTCGGCCATGTGAGGACTTGAGAGAGAGAGTTTGTGTTTTGTGTATTTCATTTACAATTATTACCAAAAACTTGGTTGTTGAGAGTTTTGTTTCAAAAAGCAAAACTTGGTAGGTGAAAAGCAAGTGGTATTGGATTAAAGGCTTCCAACCACTTTGCCAACTACTACCTTCACATGTGTGGCATGTGTGAAGTGGGCCGCACCAATTTTGAATTCAAAATTCAAATTGGCTCAACAAATACACTTTAGGCCCGGATCCATTTAATCTGACTAAATGAATTTTCCGTCGCCAAATAATTAAATCCAATTTAATTAAATAATGATGCCTCACAAAATTAAAGTCCAACTTTAATTTCATATTGAAATCAAATTTCGATAAATATATCCGATATATTATTTTAGCCCAAATAAATAAATTAAATAGAAAAATCCAATTTAACTATTAAATTTATTTCACCGATTAATTCTAAATTAATCGTATTCTCTCTTCCGTACTTATTTAATCCCAGATTAAATGTTACCGCAATTAATCCCACATTAATACTTACCGTAATTAGTCCCAGATTAATTTCTACCGTAATTAATCCCAGATTAATTTTCTCTCTCATAAGTAATCCCAAATTATTTCTGCTCGAGTCAAATGTCATCGGTGAATCTTTGGGAAGCGGCCCAAGAGATCCCTGGATATGTTGGCAGTAAATACGATCATCGGATTATCTGAATATGTGCGTACCCAGTACCACGTTCCTACCGATTTACAAGACATGGTTGACTTCTAGCAAAGCACCATGCCTACCCAATTCTCCAGAAATATTCTTTTAAGGAATATGTAATCTTTGTCAGGCTTAGTATACGTAGTATTGCGTATTACGATCCATTATCGGATGTCACATGCTAGGTCTGGGGCTGGAATTGGGTCTGGCCCGTACGAAGTATATATCGGATCACTGGTAACTAGTCTTTATAATCGGATAAACATGACCTGGTCATATTATCTTGAGGACTGCAGTACTTAAGAGTACTAGTTCCGTATCCTACGTGATCATCATCTCCATGTGACTGAAGTGATACTTTCATCTTGACATCACACCCAATACACTACGATTCTCAATATACCCAGTAGAGGCGTACACAGAACCTGTTAAATCCCCGGACGACCAAAACCAAAGTATATCGATTGTCGCAAGTATTAGCAATACAAATCTCAAGTTAAGACCAAATGCACCTACCCTGACTCGGACTTCCATAGACACATAGCCATACTACCAATGAGATTCTGAGGGGTCTATCCAGAGAGAAGGTGTTTCCGTACCATCGATAAACATAACCTCCTATCACACTTGCATAAGTATCCAATACTTAAATATATGAGAATTATGTCGTTATGCTCCCACAATGCGCACAAGTACAATACTAGTCTATTCCGCATTATCGATGTCCAATCTCGATAATACTACAACTATGGATTATTTAATGATCAAACCTTAGTAGATTAATACTGTCTCATATCTTATTAATCCGGAACTAATCATATGGACTTTTATCATTTATATATCCCGGTAATCTAATTACAAATGATAAAAGAGCAATTTCCTTTGTCACATAGTTAATTTGTACAACAACACCATGTTCTGTACAAATAGTGATGCTATGGGTCATATATGTCCAACATCAAAGGCTACCCCCGAGTGTAAATTGAACCAAAGTTCTGGAACATGTCTTACCTCCTTCAGGGTTATTGTATACCCTGCATTTGTTCGCAACTGTATTTCACCAATTCCCACTATATGAGAAGAACTGATATTCCCCATCTTCATTGCTCCAAAGTCTCATGCTTTATATGTTGTGAAGAAATCCCTGTGAGGAGTGACGTGGCAGGATGCTGCAGTATCTACCACCCATTCGACATCCTGAGTTGCAGCGTGAAGACATGTTTTTCCCTGACCGAAGCATATAGCTACATCTTATGTGGTAAATAATAGTGTCTCTACATCATTTTTCTTCAGCTGGTTATTGCCTTGTCCTTACTCTCGTTGCAGTTTTCGGTAATTCTTCTTTAGGTAGCCTTCTATACCACAGTGGAAGCACTTGTATGTAGGTTTTCTCTCATCCGTGGATTTGCCCCTACTTTTGCTTTTACCTCTCTCTTTACCTTGATTTTTCTCATGTTGTCTTCCTCGATGTTTCGAGACAAGGGCTTGTGTTTGATCCGTGCCCGTGTCTTTTCTTCTGGCTTCTTCATTTGACATGGCATCTTTTTTTTCCATAGGCATTGTAAGTTTGCCTCATGGAGCTGAGCTGCTGAGAGCAACCACCAGTGTCTCCCAACTATCAGGAAGAGAATTGAGTATCAAGAGGGCTTGAACTTCATCTGCCAGGTGCATGACTAGTGCAGACAACTAGTTCGCCAGGCTTTGGAACTCATTGGTGTGTTCTGCAATAGAAGTTCCACTCCATAGCTTCAGGTTCACCAAACACCTCATGATTAAGTCTTTATTCCGAGCTGTTTTGGTCTAGAACATGTCTTCAAATTTCTCCGCATTTCGTAAGCATCTGTATCCTGTGCTACGTGGTGGAAGACACTGTGACTAATCCACTGTTTAATCTGACCCAGAGTTCTGTTATTGAGTTTATTAAAGTCATACTTTTTAACAGATTCTGGTCTCACTCCCTTCACCTCGATAACATCAAACAAATCTTTATAATGTAAATAATCTATCATCTAAGGTCTCCAAATGGAGAAATTAATTGTTGTTAGCTTGATCATTGCACCAGAAGGTGAATCTTTCATTTTCATTTTAGGTTTTAAATTTTAAAATGAAAATAGGTAAAAATTAGGGCTGAATTTCACAAAGGTCACTGTTACGTCCGAAACAGTAAAAAATGGTGGATTAGACATTTCGCTAGTCTAAATTCGACTTAGGGACTGATTTGTAAATTTCTAAAACTTATGGTGCTAAATTATAAATTTCAAAGACTTCATAGGGCTCAGTGAAATTTAACAGGATTGCTGACGTGGCTAACACATGGCTGCTGACGTGGTGAAAGTGGGACCGGCTTGTTGAAGTGGTTGACATATGGCGCTGACCTCGCAGATGACGTGTCGCTGACATGGTTGCTGACAATGTGATGACGTCGCATTGACTGGGCGCTGACGTGTGCTAATATGGATGCCACATAATCGTCTTCAACCTTCAGACGCGCTTGTGGCACATGACCGAGAGTGGGGTTCACTCTCTGGTGCGTGCGGGCATATGTGGCCTCCTCAGACCTCTATTTGATCACCAAAAAATACCACCGAACTCGTCTCGACATGAACTAGTTGATGGTATCCTCAAAATGGATTTTTGATAACTTTATCGAAACTCGAATTTTCCGAACCAAGCTCCCTTATTTGGTTTTACGACCCCAAAGTAGAACCAAAGCTCTGATACCACTTGTTGTGATTCTCTGATCACTCTATAGTGTATTTGAGGAAAAACCGAAACTTTCTATTACTTATAAGAATAGAATTATAAGTGTTGAAACTTACAAAAAAACCTCACACAACACTCTATCTTTTACACTTTGGGATGATCTGAGGCTTACTACAAAGCCTGTATTTATAGTAGAAAGCTTGCACACAATTCAACACTTGAACAGTGTTCCACCGAAAGCTTTGTTGACTGTTTCTTCAAAATTTTCAACTCCCTGGATTTATGACAATTACCACATAAAGTTGCAAGGATTTTTCTTCATTAGTCATCAAATGGTGGTTTTCATGTCCCATGCATGTCCCATATAGCTGGTAGCAGTTGGATCTTACAATTCTCCCCCTCCAGCTGCTTCTGAAGCAATTTTCATCTGACAGCTATCCCGGCTATGTCTCTGTACACCTCTATCTTGTCCCGAGTAACCATCTTTGTTAACATATCGACTGAATTCTCATCTGTATGGATCTTCACTAGTCTCAACAGTTGTTGATCCATCACCTCACATATCCAATGATAGCAATTATCAATGTGCTTCGTCCGGGAATGATATATTGAGTTCTTGCTCAATTCTAGAACACTCTGATTATCACAATATATCTTGTATTCTGTCTTCTTGATCCATAATTCTTGGATAAAATGCTTTAACCATAATATTTCTTTTCCTGCTTTCGTTGTTGTAATGTATTCGACTTCTGTTATGGATAATGCAATACACTTCTGCAATCTTGACTGCCATGATACAGCTCCCCCTGTAAAAGTATGGATGAAACTTGATGTAGATTTCCTACCATCAAGATCTTCTGCCATATCTGAATCTATATAGCCTTCCAAGAAATGAAACTTCGATGTACCCTTGAGGTACCTGAGAATCCATTGACTGCCTCCCAATGTTTCTTTCCAGGGTTAGAGAGAAAACAGCTCACTACACCCACTACGAGTGCAATAGTTGGCCTGGTACATACCATTGCATACATAAGGCTTCCAACAACTGAAGAATATGGTATCGATGATATCTTTTCTATCTCTTTCTTGGATGAGGGGCACGAATACTTACTCAGTATGAATCTGGAGGCATGAAAGTGCTCGCTTTTCAAATATATACTTTCTTAAATGGTGATTTATCTTTCTTTGAACTAAATTTTGACCACACTTGTATGAGAATTCTGATATTGGTCACCACTCATGCATGCCATATCAACATAAATTTTATGGTGTGTTCCTCATTTTTTAAGGGAAAAGAGAAGTAATAGGATGTGTATCTTTCATAGGTTCTCATTTAATGGAGCTCGCTATTAGATTTCCTGTAATTGATGCTGAGTAAGCTGTCTTTAGAAATCATTACAAATGACTATTTATCAGAGTTGTCAATGATGGTAAGTCTATATTTTCAGTAGCCGATATATTAGTTGCAAAAGTGATCGGACATTTCATAGCATTCCATTCTGTTGCAGGTGATGGTTGTAGCTTGGCAATTTGTTGTGTTGCATAATGCCCTAAAGTTTGAAGCACTTCTCTTACTCACTGCCGTTCTTTCTTCGAATCACTCGGTATGCTCTTGTTTATCTTTTTTGTTCCAAAACGTGAATTGACAGTGCTTCTTAGTTAAATTTTATGTTGATTTGATTTTTTAAAAAATGAGTGTGTGTGTAAGCGTTAGGGATATAAGTTGATTTCTTTTCCTGGAATTACTTTTACCAATTCTCGAACTTTTGATTCTTGGTTAAATATAATGAAATCATGTGATAATTATAATTAGCTCTTTCGTGCTCGCAACATATGTTTGAAGTCTTTTGTCTTAATTGTTTCTTCAGTATCTGAGGGGCTTTTAGGTATATGTGCTGTCGTGATTCCTTCCCTTTAGAGTTGTGTCCATTAAGTTTGTTGTGAGTATCTTAAGTGTTGTTGATGAATGGAATTGTTACATGTAAGATGGTAATTTTTTAAGACCTGCCTTGATATTTAATGCATTATGTATGAAAATATTGCAGTAGATGCACATAACAATTTTGAGGTTGTCTAAATGAAAATGTGTGAATTGGATAAATACTTTTCATTTGTTAAAGAAATGGAGGAAATCCTTTTTATTTTCTTGTTTTAAATAATGTAAAAATAGATTTTATATAGCTTTCAGTCTTCTCTATAAAAGGAAAATAAATCTACCCATAATTATATACAATCAATTATCATATCTCTAGTAATCTTAAAGATGCTTTCCTATTTCTAATACTCCCCCTAATGTTGGAGCATATAAATCATATGCACCAAGCTTGTTAAATATAAAATCAATACGAGGACCGCGAGAGACTTAATAAGGATGTCCGCTAATTGTCCTTTAGAGTTGACAAAGCTAGTGACCATGCATCCAGATAAAATTTTCTCACTGATAAAGTGACAACCAACTTCTATGTGCTTGGTCCTTTCATGAAACACAGGGTTAGATGCTATATGTAGAGCTGTCTGGTTGTCACAAATTAGCTTCATTTGTGTCTCACCTCCAAACTTTAATTTATGTAAAAACTGTTTTAATTATACTAACTCACATGTTGCCAAGGTCATAGCTCGATATTCTGCTTCTGCACTAGATCTGGCGACAACTGCTTGTTTCTTACTTTTCCAAGATATTAGGTTACCTCGAGTTAAAACACAATATCATGTAGTAGAACGCCTATCCGACGGAGAGCCTGCATAATTTACATCAAAATATCCAACTATTTGAGTATTGCCTTTATCTTCATACAATAATCCTTATCCTGGGTCTTTCTTGATGTATTTAAGAATGCTTATGACAACATCCCAATGACTGTCATATAGAGTTTGCAGGAAATGGCTAAGCACACTGACTGGAAATGAGATCTCTAGGTGAGTAATTGTAAGATAGTTCAACTTTCCAACTAACCGTCTGTATCATCCAGGATCTTTTAGCGACTCTCCAACTAGTTTCCTGTACTCCTCAGGGTTCTCCAATGGCTCACCTTCTTTTGGTAGAAGTTTAAAATTTGGATCCATGGGCGTGCCAACAGGTTTACAATCTAACATGCCAGTTTCCTGAAGAATATCTAGAGCATATTTTCTCTGAGAGATGACTATACCAGTATGAGAATGAGCTACTTCTATGCCAATGAAGTACTTTAGTAGTCCCAAATCCTTAGTCTGAAAATGATTAAATAAGTGTGTTTTCAGCTGTCGAATGTCCTCTTGGTCACTTCCAGTAATGACTATATCATCCACATATACAACTAAGTAAATACATTGGCCGTTGGAATGTCGATAGAAAACCGAGTGGTCTGCCTCGCTACGAGTCATACCAAATTTCTAAATGACAAAACTGAATCTCCCAAACTAAGCACAAGGAGACTGTTTGAGACCATACAAAGAGCGACGAAGCCAACAAACCAGACCATACTCCTCCTGAGCAATAAAACCAGGTGGTTGTTCCATATAGACTTCCTTCTGGAGGTCTCCATGAAGAAAGGCATTTTTGATGTCCAGTTGATAGAGCGACCAGTGACGCATAGTAGCCATGGAGAGAAACAAACGGACAGAAGTAATTTTGGGTACGAGAGAAAAAGTGTCATCATAGTCCAAACTAAATATCTGGGTATAACCTTTAGCAATCAGGCGAGCCTTGAGTAGATCAATCTGCCCATCATGACTAACTTTCACCGCATAAGCCCATCTGCAACCAACTGTAGATTTTCCAGGGGTAACAGAACCAAATCCCAAGTGCCACTTAAGTGTAAAGCAGTCATTTCATCCATCATTGCTTGTTTCCATCCCTAATCAGACAAGGCCTCATGGATATTTCTAGGAAGAGAAACAGAAGACACCGAAAAAAGTAAAATATGGAGGAGATAAACAATGATAACTGAGAAATATATAAATATAATGGGGATTACGAGGGGAACGAATACCTTTACTGGTGGCAATTGGGCCAAGAAGGTCGACGATACGGGTAGGAGCTAGAGCAGATTGTGAGTCAGTGGCTGCAGTGTCAATACCAGTGAAAGATAGAGAACGAGGATGACGGTGGTATACCTGAAGAGGACGAGGTCGTGACACAGTCTCAAGTTTGGGATGGAAGAATGGAACAGGCAGTACCTCATCAGGGGTGGGAAGAGTCAGGGTATGAGGAGAGAAGTAAGGTGATGACTCGAAGAATGTAACATCGGCAGAGATGAAGTAGCAGTTATTATCTGGAGAATCACATTGGCAGAGATGAAGTAGCGGTTACGTTCAGTGAGACCATTTTTTTGGGGTGTATAGGCACATGGGACTCATGGAGAATACCTAGAGAGGATATAAAAGTGGCAAAAGGAGCAGAAAATTACTTTCGAGTAAATCCGGCCTGCGGTTCGGTTCGGTTCCGAATTGGAACAGGAACCGAACCATTCGGTTTCGGTTCCATTCATTTTTTTTGCTTTATTGAAAATAAAAATTGAGATTAATAAAATAAAATAATTTAAAAATTATAAATTTGAATTTATCTAATAAACTTACATTATATAATTACATTAAATTACAAATAAAATTCTTATTTAAAAAAATTAAATTAAAGAGCTTGAACTTAAATTTTTAAAAACTTAAGTTGCCTACGTATCCTCCAGGGGTGAGAGGAATCAAAGCTCACATGGTTCCATTATATTTTAAAGATATTTCCCCCATTGTAATTTTATAATTATTTAAATATTTAATTATCAATCATCATCAGTGCCTGTTGATCCTTCAGCTTCAGTTCCGCTTACACTTGCAGATGCATTATCGAACAAGTCTTCAAATTCATCAAGGGCATCTTCTTGTTGCCTCAGATCAGCTGGAGCATTTTTTTTTGTACGTTAGGGCAGGGAGCAACGGCTACTAGCCGTTGGGCTGGCCCCCCAACGGCTACTACTACCTGTTATGGGGACGGTTGGAACCATAGGGTTCCAACCGGTTCGGTTACGGTAAGAACCCTAACCGAACCAATCAGATTCCGGTTCCGGAATCGAAACTGTTCGGTTCCAATCGTTCGATTCCGGTTCGAAATCAAAACCTTGGCCGGGTCTACTCTCGAGCATTATCACTTTGAAATACACGAATAGAAACACCAAATTGAATTCTGATTTCAGCACAAAACTTTTGAAAAATAGGAAATAACTCAGAACGATCTTTCATTAAAAACAGCCAAATATTTCTAGAGTAATCATCAATAAATGTCACAAAATACCGAAATTCCATAACAGAGTTGACACGACACGGACCCCAAATATCGGAATGAATTAACACAAAAGGGGATACAACTCGATTATTGACTCGCTTGGGAAACTGTACACGAGTATGTTTCCCAAGTTGACATGACTCACATGGAAGTGAAGATAATGAAGAAAGTTATGGAACTGGCTTCTGGAGCTTAGAGAGACTGGGTTGACCCAAACGGTTGCGGAGAACATCAGCGGAATTGGTGCAAGTGCAAGCGACCGCATGCAATGACTGCGTAACATGATAAAGGCCTTGTGACTCACGTTCGGTACCAATTATCCATCTCGTACCCTGGTCCTGTACAAGAACAGAATGATTAAGAAAGGTGACAGAACAATTCAGATCATTGGTGAGTTTACTAACAGAAATAAGATTGAAAGGACAACCTGGTATATAAAACACAGATTTCAAAGGTAATGAAGGAACAAGAGAGGTCTGTCCAATGCCTTTAGCGACGGTTTTAGAACCATTGGCAAGGGTAATCATAGGAAGAGAATGAGAACTAGTTGAAGAAGACAAAAGTTTTGGATTACCAGAAATGTGATTAGAGAAGCCAGAGTCCAGGACCCATGGGCCCAATGGTGAGGACTGAGTGATACATGCAACAGAATTACCAGTATGAGCAACGGAAGCAGAGGACGATGACTGAGAGGCCTGATACTGGAGGAAAGCTGCATATTCGGATTTAGACAAAGTAACAGTCTTGCTCGAGTCGGCCACGACAGTGAAAACAGTGGAGGACAGCTCCGAAGACGGGGAGATTGGCACCGTCTGAGTTCAGGGATATCGCCGGAACAGTGACGCGTGAACAGTAACGCCGAAACAGTGACGTCGGGAAAAAAATTTGAAAAGAAACCTCAGGATCAACCTACTGATACCATGAAGAAATGGAGGAAATCCTCTTTTTATTTTCTTGTTTTAAACAATACAAGAATAGGCTTTAAATAACCTTCAGTCTTCTCCATAAAAGGAAAATAAATCTACCCATAATGACATACAATCAATTACCATATCCCTAGCAATCTTAAAGATACTTTCCTATTTCTAACAATGGTAGGCCAGCCCTTTGGTTAATTGTGTGTGTTATTATGTGGATGAAGAGTTCCCGTTTTCTTATCATTTCAATAGATTTGATCATTTTCAGTGTAGGATATTTTCTTGCACAATGTTTTGGAACTCAAAGTTTTCAATTTCCTGTTGAAATTTTTCGATGATGTTATCTTTCCAATAAACAGCTCCTGTGGAAAAGCTCCAGGCTCTTATTTTGGCTGAATCTACGGTTTCTATCAAGGGTGAAGAATGGCTGATTGGTAAGACTGACTTGCCTGATATCAATGATTGTATTCCCGCAGATAGGTAAGATAAGCCTGTTAATATGGTGGTTCAGCATAAAACAATTACTTTGGCTGGCTGTGGTCAGTTTCAGGCCAATTCTTATTTTCAGGTGCCTATTGCTGGTGCTAGAGTCATCAAGGGTTGAGATTGCCGTTCTGCTGAATGAGCTGGCATATTTGAAATATGAGCTTGTGTATTTGTGTGTGTGAGAGAGATTGATATTCTTGGTATAAATTCAAGCACAGATCTTCCTGGTTTACTTTTATTTATGTTGCTAATTTTCTATGGCTTCCTAATATTCCTCTCAAGGTATTACTTTTCTGTAACTGACTAATTGTCAACTAACAAATTCGTTGTCGAATCATTGCAGAATAAGTGTGACGTCAAGAAAGAAAACATGGGTCTTCTTGAGATAGTTACTGCAGGTTTTTCTATATTCTACTTTGGTAGTTTGACATCATTGTTCAATTCTGCACCATACAACCTACTCAGAAATTTAATTTGATAATTTTGGAATTTCTGATCATCATTTGTCCAATATTTGAGAAATTTTCTAGGAAGTGGTATTATGAGATATTGAATTTAAAATGTGATGCAGGATATTCACGTTGGGCTCGGCTCACAGTTGAGGGATTACATCTGACAAATTATTTAAGATTAGCTATAATGAAGGTCATACGTGTTGTTCTGTTTTCTCATTTGTTGGAAATCTTGTAAGCGACGACGCTATCATCTCGCAGGAAAATTTTGCTCTTTCCTGAAACCCCTTAGCAACAGCAGCTGTGGCTCTCGTGTATTTTATGTAGAAAATTTATTTATTATATGAAGAGGAAAAAGAGACTATTTGTTAAGAAGGTAAAGAAGCAGCTATCAAGGTCTTTATCTTGTTAGTATTGTGAGTATTCACTTTCGATTCTTTTTGACGCAATCACTCAATGAAATATTAAGATTTTGAACCCTCAAAATCAACCATAAATATTTAGAATTAAGATTTTATCCTTGTTTTTACCCTCTTCACCTCTTCGTCTCTCCTTTGTTTTTCTAATACTATTATCTAATAATATATGTCATATAATTCAATTTTAATCATATATATATATTTTTTATATATGCCACAAGTCATTATTATATGATAGCACAATAAAAAATAACGAGATGATCCTTGTCTAAATATTTTTGCTTTATATTTATTTAGGGTAGATTTTTTCCAAAGTATTTTAACTGAAAATTTTGAATTAAATGATAAATATTTAAAATCAAAATAAAGATATCAATCACTTAAATTTCAAAGTCAGATTTAAGTAAAAAAAATTACTTTAAAAAAACTCCCACCTATTTATATAATCCAAGGCAACGCAATTAATGCATTCAACCGAGACACTAATTGAAATGCAGCAAATGAAAAACCATGAAATGACAAATACATAATGATAATAGAGACGCAATTTAATCCACATCACAATCGTTTCTAATCTAACGTAGACAGGCACCATGAAGCCTCAAATCACCCACTTTAGGCACCTATCCAAACTTTCTCAACCTAAAAGCCAAAAAGTGACACCAGGAGATGAGAAATAGTTTGGTTTCATTTTCTCTTCTTAGTTGGTGGCTGGCGAGTTTCTTCCTCGTCTTCCTCATCATCATCTTCATCCTCTTCATCATCATCTTCCCCATCATCCTCATCGTCCTCTTCTTCCCCGTCATCTTCATCTCCACTTGCACCATCACCGTTGGCCTCTGGCTCATCCTCAGGATCATCGTCATCCTCGGGATCTTCACCGGAACCATCTTCATCACTTCCATCATCATCAGGATCCTCAGCAACATCATCATCCTCATCTTCTTCATCATCCTCAGAGTCACTACCATCTTTGTTATCGGGACCAGGCTTTTTCACAGCATGAAGCTCACCAAATGGAAACCTGCATGACAAAATTAATAAGTTTCTTCCCCTTTGGACCAAAAGAATGGAAATTAAAACAGGAGAAAAGAAACCTTCCACAAGTGCCAGGCTCTTTATTACACAGGAGTTCTGTTCCTTTAAGCATAGTTCCCATCTGGGAAAAAAAAAATTAAATCAATGCTAAGACAAGATTGTTTTCTCATGAGTGCAAAATTTGTGGAAAGGGCACAATCATGGCTAGTGAAGACAAAAAGTACCTCCAGAAGACCATAAAGATTCATCAAATTAAAACTCAATTAGAATCAACAATACCTATCTTTCCCAATACAATGTCAGGCTCTTACCCTTAACACTTTCAGCCACAATAGAAAATCCTAATACCTCTTAATAACTGGCTCAAACACACATCTCAGCACCAAATAAACCAGAGGCTAGTCAAACAAGTTTAAATTATGAAATAATAGAAACATTAATGATTAATGTACACTAAATTACAAGTGCACGCTAATCATCGGCAAGTATGTAGAGAGCACGAAAGAAATTCCATTTATTAACAAATCATTGGTTATAACATTCTTTCAAGCTCACTTTTACAAGAACACGTATGTTGCATAGGTCATCATAATCTATCCAGTATTCACAATATTTCCGTTCACATTCAAAGAATCAAAAAGGAATAAATAAATACCACCCTCATAATAACGATAAGTGAGCTAATAACATCCCACTTCTCTCTCCCACTCCACATAGAGATGGTAGCTAGCCTACTGCAAACACCCACATGGTATAATCAAAGTTCATATTGGGAAGAACCTTCTCTCTTTCTTTTTTCCCTTTCTCAAAAAGATGTGTACCTAAGATATATATGAATCAGATTCCAACCAACTCTTACTTAACCCATAGCCCGGGAGTATAATGAGGAGAATATCACAATCACCAGCATCAGTATTAGCCTATAAATTATCGACATCAACGGTCAACCACTTGTTTAACTAATTCTGAAAAGTACTCTGTCTATTCATATGCCCATTGTTAAGTCGGATACTATCTTCAAAAACTATCGATTCATGGGTAAAAATCTAGAAAAATATACACAGCACATTTCCACATAATACAGGAACAAGAATTCCCATAACCCTATATAGATTCTTCAATCAAAGATGACTCTAACATACCAATCATCTCTCGAGTTTCTCCTCTTTTGATACACTCCCATTCATTCTTACAAATTCTTTAGGCGTGCTCACTGCTCACTATACTGCTATCTATTCAAGAGGCAAAAGATGATAAACGGAAAACTTTATATTCTTTCAACGAACTTTCTCCAAGAACCACCAAAATGCCCCGTAAACACAAGAGATCTAAGCAGACATACTAAAATGAACAGAAAAAGACATCTTCAAGACAACATTCAAATACTCTAAAAAGGGCAGTGCCATCTCTTACTTTATCCCTTGAAAAATGTCTTCTCAAGTAGCTGATTACATTTTAAATAATCTAATAGATTAAAATAAACCTAGCTCATCAAGCCCTAATTTAGAGCCATACTACGAGTAGTGTTCTCTAATTTATTTATTCTACAAAGAACCAATCCACGCGTCTAAAAAAAAGCTAAATTTTCCATGAAGTAGCATAAATTCTCAAAAACTAAGCATAACAAAAACAATAATCATAGACTAACAAGGGTAGAAAAAATGAGAA
The DNA here is from genome assembly GCA_019454045.1 of Zanthoxylum bungeanum. Classification (NCBI taxonomy): domain Eukaryota; kingdom Viridiplantae; phylum Streptophyta; class Magnoliopsida; order Sapindales; family Rutaceae; genus Zanthoxylum; species Zanthoxylum bungeanum. The sequence continues at coordinate 156,671 of SKCR01026260.1, read as the reverse complement.
AAATTAAATTACCAAAAAGAGAGACAAGGAAATAGAATTAGCGGCGACAATGGTAGTCTCAGCAACCACAGCTTCCATCACAGAGCGAAGAGCAGTTACTGGGTTTGAGCATCGACTCTGCATTTCCATTCTTAACATTAACTTTTCAGGGAGATAGACAAAAGAAAACCTAATTGAAAGAATGAATTGAAATTGCTTTTAAAAATAAAATAAAATAAGTAGTGAGAGATAATGGGAATTAGGGTTTTGAATTTGGGGTTTAGTTAGGGTTTTGAAAGACGGATAGATATAATAATTAATAAACATAACTTGCTGCTGTCAATGCTTGGGACACCACAAGCTCTAGAAAGAGCGTGGAAGTTTGAAGTTGGGTTACCTTTTGGTGATTTGGGAAAAGAGTGACAGGCAAGATCTGGACCGTTTGATGAAGATCTTGATGTGTCTTCAATGGACACGAGGATTGTTTGTTTGCACATCAAATCTAGTACTAATTCATTCGTTTGGGCTGAATAAAATTTAAGGAGCCCAAATAGAAAAAAGCTGGGATAATTTAGAGAATATTCTGCAGTATCTTCATTGGAAGTAAATAGATCTAAGATCCTTCAATAAAAAATGACAGATCCAATATTTGAAAATCTTGATCCACATGAAGACAGAGACAGAGAGACTTGACTTTGTACTTTGACTTTGTTAGGAGGATTAAAGGATTTCAGTGGTTAATGTCAATAACATCTCTTATAGTTTTATTGAATAACATGTGGACCCTCGAATGTATATGTTTATATCATTTCTAAGGAAAATATTGGTCTCTCATGTATCTTAGACAAAATAAGAAGCTCTCTTTAATTCGGGGAAAAATTCAATGTTTTCTTGGCAATTGTTCTCCTTAATGGGATGACATATATTTCTTTCAAACTAAAAACGATTCTTCTCAAATTGGGCGTTATTAATTTTTTCCTCCATTCATAATCAATCACAAAAATACCAACGACCCAGATCCAATACTCTAAGTGAATGAAATAGCTATCATTTCTCTATTGAATGGATGAATTAATTGTGAGAAATCAAACCAGTATTAGGAATTCAATTATATCTTCTTTTTTTCAATGCATGAATGATTTGAGAGAAATCAAATAGTCAATGATTGAAATTAGTTTGAGTGTGGAATGCCGTGAAAGGATAATTAATGATTTGTTGGCTGGTTCACGTATAATAAGTTTTTCTTCTATATACCTTCTGAAATTTCTTCTACATACCTTTAACATTTGCAAGTCTTTTTGGATGAAGCAACCCTTGATAATTTACCTAATATGATCTTACTGTTCATCATCACATTTGATATCCGAGCAGTCATTTATTTCTTATACAGATTGATTTCTTCGGTACATCAGCCCTGGGGTTGAGGGTGGCTGTTAATTCTCAAGAGGTATGGTATCACCCCATTTACCAGCAGATTCGAAGTGGCTCAAATACCAGCAGATTCGAAGTGGCTCAGTTATTCTTGGGGATGCACCGTGACCATAATCACTCGCGGGTATATTGGAGCAGAACTGCAATGCAAGAATGATAGTAAGTAAGATGGAGCAAAGCTTGAGATCTTATGACCTCATAAATTTGGTGGGTTTGTGTGTTAGTGAATTTCATAATAAACCAAGTTTAATAGAGTTATAATGAGTTTTGAAAGTCTCAAAATAATTAGACAAGCATTTGAAAGAGTGTGGATGAAGATTTCGGAGCTCACTTTCATGTCATGTTCATCACAGCGTTCGAACGGAATCTTCTAGTAGGGGTGTTCATGGGGTCGGGTCAACCCGCGACCCGACCCGACCCGTACGGGTTCATAAAAAAATTTACAAAATTTTGACCCGACCCGAAATTTTCGGGTTGCACAACGGGTTTGATCCCCTTGACCCGACCCTATACAAATGTATTATTTTTCTAAAATTTTTATTGTTTTTCTAAAATATTTATTATTATTTTTAAAATTTTTACTATTATTTCATTTTTTTATTACTTTTTTGTATTAAAACTTTATATATATAATATTTTTGGGACATAAAATAACTAATATTTATATTTCAAAATAATTAATTCATTTTAAAATGACCCGACGACCCGACCCGACCCGACCCGAACCCAATCGGGTTCCACTTCTCCGTGACTCGACCCGCGACCCGATTTTCCATTGACCCGACCCGATTGGGTCTAACAAAATTTCAAAAAACCCAACCCGACCCAACCCGTGAACACCCCTACCTTCTAGTAAGCCACGTTCATCACAGCGTTCGAACATCAATGAATGTTTGCTCCACGTTTGAACGCCGCTGAACGCGAGCTCACTGGAAATTATAGACACGTTTTAAAGGCTTTTTGAAAGCTTGACCCTATCTATATAAAAAAAACCTTAGCTACTTTACCCGAGCTTAGAAACATAGAGCCTTCATATTCTCTATTTCATTCTTCTTAAGAATTCACCTTAAAAACTTAATTAAACTCATGTCTTTTTTTTTTTTTTTGTGAGTTTCTCAGTAGATAACCATCAACATAAATACAAACCTAGCCAATAGCCTAAATCTTCAGAGTTCTAAGGTGAAGATTGGTAGTCGGAATTCAGATATTACTAGTTCGCAAATTTGATTCACTCAGAAAGTTCAGAGGTTCTAAAAAAAGGCTTATAAGATACTAGTGTTTGGAAGTTTCTGAAGAAGGCTGGTAAGCTTTTAGGTATAATGTAACTCATCTCAGTATCAAAAGAAAGTTGGACTTTAAGACCTTGTGTTCAAATTCTCCAAAAAAGGTTAAAAAATTATACCTCACTTAGAGCAAAGTGGGCCTCTTGTGATGTATCCATATGACAAGCCTAAATGACCCTGCAAATATTAAAGCTAAATACTATATTGAAAAATGATATATGTACAAAATAGTCATAAGAGAGTTACAAAATAATCTCCAAAACTAAGTTGTTTTGGATGTTAAGAAAAAAAATTGGCAAAAATTATGTAGTTTTGAAGGTTATTTTGTCACTCTTTTCTCACAATTTTGTATAAATATCATTGCTCTACCATATTTTGGGCTCTTATATTCATGTTTAAAGCCGTTAGGTCAAGGGAATGAGCAAATTGTAAGTACAAAGTCTCCAAGCAAGCATTTTCAATGAGCAAGTAAATTTCAATGACAATAAAATGACAAATTACAAGCTAAAAGAACAATACATGTTTTCCACATTCTAGTTCACTGCATCATAAATGGCAAGCTGAGTCTCATTTACGACCAGCAAGTGTATCTGATCATGAAGAAATTGAACATGCAGGTCTGACATTGCCGAAGGTGTCATCCCAGGTGGAATTTGTAGTGTTCCACTGCCTCTCCCACCTATCATAGCTCCGCACAATAATCTGCAGAGAAGGAAAGGAAATGTAGATCGTTTGTATGAAAATCCATAAGGCTAATGATTTCTGGACAAAGCTTAATTGTCTATATCTAAGTGCAAACAGTAGTATTTTTTCATTGGAGTTTTTCTTGCACTTCATGGAAGCAAGAGAATGTGTGTTAACTATTATGGATTTCGTAGATATAAGCATATGATTATTATAATCCAAATAAGGTGCACTGAAAATTTTATATATGTGTTAGATATTGGTTTTTTACAAATCCTTATCTCGAGGAAGGTTGAAGGGTAATGTAATATCACCCAACTAAATGGATAAAGAAGTCTGAGGGTACAAAGATGAGGGGAGTGTTGAAGAATGATCCGACCATGGTGTGATAAGGAGTTTTCCCAAATGAGAGGTTCTGAGGTAAGGCAAGTGATGGTGACACCCGACCCGACCACGTTAAATAGGGTTCTTTGGAGTACTCCGAGAGTTTGTTTAGCCCGATCCGATAAAGTACCATCTATATGTTCCCGACCCAACAACTCTAAAGTATGGATTTGAAATGGTACCATTTATCTCGGTTACCCTACTCGAGGAACGATGATGGCTGACCAGTTTGGGAGCGTCATGATGTACGCCCTACCTGTAAAGGGGTGCATCTAGAAGACTAATGATGAAAGAAATAAAGAAACCATTCATATTGAGCATAGGCCCTACTAGCCGCCACGGTGTAGTGCCAGACGCTAGAGGCCAACATAGGCCGGTTCAGTGGTAGAGAAACGAGCTTATTTGATTGGCTGAGAAGGCGGTGGAAGCAATGAATAAGGGTTGCAATGATGATTCAGTGACATGAGCTGATGTCAGCAACTCGAGGCAGTCGCCTCAAACCAGCAAACTAAAACGGGCCGCCTCTAGTAACTGAGGCAGCCCGCCTCAATGCTTGTTGGATCAGGGCGTCCAAGTGAGGTGAGAAGCGGACGCCCTTACCGAAATAACCGATTTTTTTTTTTTTTTTAAAAGAAATTAAAAAAAAATTTATATAGGAGTTGAAGTCGAGACTTTCTGTTCTGATACAACTCCCTCTAGAGCCAAAATAAGAATTTTGAAGAGGCTAACCCTAAAGCCCCTCCATCTTCAATGTTTCAACCCATGAAGATTACAGCTTCTCACATCTTTTCGGCTTTTCCTCAGCTCCTCCGTGTTCAAGGTATCTTCCTCTGTTGATTTTTTCTTTCTTCATCTTCAATTTTTTATTGGATTTTCTCGCATCTTCTTGTAGTGTATCTTATCGTTGACTATTTGTTGATGGCACTTTGATTTTTTCTATCACCAACACAATTGTCCTTGTCCTTTTATATTAAAGACACTTTAGCTTTCTTTGTTTAATTATTTTATATTGAAGTGTACAGTGCCCTGCCACTTTAATTTGTCTTATGTGAAGTTTGTCTTTCAGTTTCTTTGTTTATTTTGATAGATTTTCGATTTTTTTATTAAAAACTTTCTTTACTTTTTAACAGCCATTTTTTTAATGAATTTTTTTTATTATGTTTCATTTTATTCAAATGTGATGGATGATTTTATGTGTTGTAGACAATGTTTCAAAATACGTGGCGACGCCTCAAGGCGGCTGGCTATTGAGGCGCGAGGCGGACCTGCTCGAGGCGGCAAGGTATGCGCTTCGATCCGAAAATCGAAAAAAATAATTAAAATCATAATATCAGAATAATAAAAACATGTTAAATCCAAAACAAATTCATTTCTTCATAATTAATAGTATGTTAAAAAAATATTGATAATTAATCCCTAAATAAGCTATCATTTGTGTCTAGCGGCATGAAACTTGAGTCAAAATCTCTCTCATCATTAGTGTTTTAAAAAGCGGCTGAGGCGGCCGCCTCTAGGCGTCGCGTTGCCGCCTCAGGACGTTGGCGCCTCGAGGCGCCCGCCTCTTGCGGCCTAAGCCAATTTGCCGCCTTTTAGCGCTTGAGGCGGCCGCCTCAGGACGCGTCGTGACGAGGCGGCGCGACGCGGCCTGAGGTGGCCTCCTCAAGTCGAACTGTTTTTTTTTATTATTCTTTTTGTTGCCTTCAAAACGGCGACGTTTTGAAGGCAACCCTTCTGCTTTTCTAAACCCTAAGGGAAAAAACACGACATTTCTTTATTCTCTCGGACTCTTGATTCGCTATCTCTCTCTCACGCTCGATTCTCCATCTCTCTCTGACGATCTCTTCTCCACTCTCTGGTTCTCGGCAGTCGGCATTTCTCTGATTCTCCATCTCTCTCTGACGATCGGTTCTCCATTATCTCTGCCCTCTCGGTTCTCCACTCTGTCCAGTCTTCGTCTTACACTGGTAAGAGTTTCAAATTCTTAATTTTTTTTTCTCTCGTTTATTTCTCATCATGGCAGTAGTTGTAGTTTGATCATTGGTTTTGCTTCATATTGCTTGAATGGGCATAATGGCTTGTTTATTATTTTCTGCTGTAGTTTTAAGGCTTTTATCTTAGGATCTCTCAGTAAATGGCTTCATCCTCTTATTTTTATTGTTGCCAACTTGTTTATGGTGATACCTCTGTTGTGTGCAACTTCTACAAGGTGTGCTGTCACATTAGTGTTATGTTCTTTGAACCTCTGTTGTGTGCTGTCACATTAGTGTTATGTTCTTTGAACCTCTGTTGTGTGTTGTCACATTAGTGTTATGTTCTTTGGACCTCTGTTATGGTGATACCTCTGTTGTGTGCTGTCACTTTTGCATGCCGCTAGATACAAATGATAGCTTATTTAGGGATTAGTTATAAATAGTTTTTTGAACATATTATGAATTATGAAGAAATGAATGTATTTTGGATTTAACATGTTTTTATTATAATGATATTACTATTTTGATTATTATTCTGATGTTTTGGATCGAGGCGCCCGCCTCGCCGCCTCGAGGCGGTCCGCCTCACGCCTCAATAGCCGGCCGCCTCGAGGCGCCGCCACGTATTTTTAAATATTACTCATCATCAGATGGGTCATCCTCCAAAGAACCTCATTCACTTGTATTACCTTCATCCACTAATTGTGGAGCTTTTCCTTTCCCTAACAAATAACATAAAGTTGTATTATTTTTTTAATTTGTACTATATAAATTGCATTATTTGTAAATATTAACTTACTTTGGTCTCTGCTCCTTTTTTGTGTAGGTGATCTACTTCCACTCGATTGTTCAATGGAAGTACTCTCCACAAAGGTTTCTCCGGTGACCCATTCATCATCAGAAGGTAACTCATCCTCAATCAAAGGATCATTATCTGATTGAAATGAATGTTTTTTCATGTATTTTTACTTCAATCGTATATTGTACATTATGTACACTAATGAGTTCAATTTCTCGGTGGATAATATATTTCTCTTCTTTGTATGAATCTACAAAATATTTATTCAAATTATCATAAGTTGAATAAATTAAGTATCCACAAGTCATACCCTATTAAATGTACTCCAATCATTCACACATCAAGGATGAACATGTTAGACTTAAAATCTTTATTGCTAAAGATTGCAGTTGAAGAGTTTCATCATCGTATGCTCTCCACCATTCAGCTATAATAAGATTGAATATACATTTTTCAAATTCAAATAATATCTTAGAGTGAATGATAACACCTCGAGGCGGTGCTTCTCAGTGCTTTTTTAAACACTGGTTTTAGATGATTTGATTTTGATAATTTTATGAATTTGTGCTTTTATTTTTTCCACGTGTTTCGATTGAGGATACAGCCTCGAGGCTGTTCGCCTTGCCTCACGCCCGTGTCACCTCATATCGCATACTGAGTTTTTGAACATTGGATGTCAAGGTCGATTGCAATAGTGAATTAGAGAACCTATATAAATGGGTAGAAGTCACATTAGAAAGGATTAATAATTTTTACATTTTACAACACTTGTAAATTGAGAGTTAAACTAGTAAAGCAAGATAGTGATAGAGAGCGAAAGTGAGTTGTGTACCCGACCACATTATGAGCCCGAAGGGTTATTAGTTGTGTACTTGTGTCATTTCTTTGTTAGGAATTTAGGTCGGCATTCATCTCGAGACTAATAAAGTCATTTGCCTTTCTCTCGTGGATGTAGGTTGGACACACTCTCCACCGAACCACGTAAATCCATGTCTCTGTGATTGTTTGTCTTTTGTCAAGTTGGTGTGGTTCCCACTAACCAAATAAATTCACAATTGAGAAAGGTTTGTTCAAGAGATGATTCCCTATATTGTCATTGGAATAAAAAACAGTCGTCAATAGTTGGAACTGTATGTGGGGATTCTGATTCAATACGAAAAGCAACCAACACACTAAGACGATGGCAGAAGACGGAAATCATAGAAGCAAGCAGGCATCGATAGTATATTAGATGCAAAAAATGGAAAAGAGTTTACGACTGACAATAGAGAAAAGCCAAAGAAGAGAATGAGGTGACCAGGACCTTCATAAATGCAATGATGGTGAAGATTGAGAGGTTGGAGAAAAAGCCGGGAGAGAAAGCTCCTGCGGAGCTTAGTTATAGGAGGGAAGACATCGCCATCGGAAATAAAGTAGCTGTCAGAGAAGAGAAGCAAGAGATCAGAAGGAGGAAGACACATAATATGAGATTGGTGGCTATGGCCAATACTACGCCATTAAGGGAGCCTCTGGAGAGGCATGACGGTAGGCGAACGCCCAAATCACTAAGCAGCATTCTTATCATAGGGAGTATGATTTAGGGAATTATCAAGAGCATGAATAAAGAGCTCCACATGAGAGGAAACATCATGGTCGAAGAAAGGATTATGAAGAGGTCTTTAGTATGAGAAAAGAAAATCTCGAGAGCCACTGGAGGAATTGGTTCAATCGAAAGATGAAAGATGAGAGATGAGAACGCGGAGGACTGCTCATGAATACTAGAATTTGGAGACATAATCTCCTTTTACAAAGGAGATTCTGGATGCAGAGATTCTGAAGAGGTTTACCATGCCTACTAAGGTTGTTAAAATCATTTTTTTTACCTAAAATTGGTGAAAGGTCCAAAAAATCGAATCATAAAATCGTAAGATTTTACCAATTACTCGATTTAATCATAGTTAAAATATGGAATAAGATCATACAAAAAATTTCATTTATTTGGCTTAATTATGAATTTTTAATTTATCATACTAGGCAGTATTCCAACATGTACACACGCCAAAAATAAAGAAACAAGCCAAACATACCTATTAATAAAACAAAATGAATTTAACCACAAATTCAACAGATCAGCAAATAGAACAGAAAATATTTCAACATGTACACACGCCAAAAATAAAGAAACAAGCAAAACATATCTATTAATAAAACAAAATGAATTTAGCCATAAATTTAATAGATTAACGAAAAGAACATGTAGAGAAATATGTGAAGCAACGAAATGCAACAAAACAAGCAATGATGAATCATAAATCTTAATCTAACCTTACGAAGATACACGATAAATCGAGCTGACAAAGAGCTGTAACCAAGAGCTGTTGAAAAGGGTTTCGTTGACTGAGAACTGCTGATATTTTTTAGGGTTTCGTTGACCAAAAGATCCTGAGAAATGGGCTAAGGTTTGGCTGGGTTTTGATTTGATTTTGGATTTTGAGTTTCCTTTGTTGGTTTTGATTTGGTTTTAGTTTAAGGTTTGGTTGTGTCGTTGTTTGATTCCATCAACTATAGAAGCCATTATTGAGAAGAGGGATAAGGTGTGGTTGTGTTGTTGTTTAATTCCATAACAAATGAAAGAGGAGGGGATGTTTTAAAATGATCAAAACGGCGGCATTTAAAAAAAACCCTATCATTTTGACAAAAGCTAAAACCGTGCGATTTTTAATAAAATCATATGATTTTATCATTTAACCCCCTAAAAATCGCTATTTCACCCGATTCCATCCTAATTTATGATTTTTATCCGCTTTAACCAGATTTTACCCATAGAATTGTGAAAATGTGCGATTTTACGATTAAAATTGTGATTTTAACAACAAAGATGCCCACGATAGATGTGTACAAGGGTAACATTAACCCTAAGTCACACGTGGATAAATTTATACTGCTTATGGAGATTCAGGGTATGGTTAGACAGATGATTTACAAGATATTCCTATTAGCGTTGGGAAGACTCGCCAGCTTATGGTTCAGAAACTTAACACCTGAAAGTATCAGCGATTTTTTCGCAGTTGAGAAAGTCTTTTGTACTTTATTTTAAAGGAGCTTGTACACCGACAAAGACGGTCGAGCCATTGAGAACAATGAAGCAGGGGAAGACGAGCCACTTAAGAGTTTTCTGGATCGATACCATAACTTGGTATTAGAGGTTGGGGCATACGAATCCCCAAAAGCTTTGGAGAGCGTGAAGGGCACGTTAAGGGTCGGGAGATTATGGTCCCACTTTAGAATTTAGAAGGTGTCTGATTATACTACAATCTTGGAACAGGTTATGAGATTTTTATTACTGGAAGAGAAGAAGAAGATAGCCCAATGAGGTAATACTCAGGAAAAGAAGAAAGTTAGAAGATATGATCATCAAGATAGCGCCCACTGAGAGGGCTGGGTCCGAGACAGCAAAAGTTCAAGCCTATTGCTCAGAGGAACCCGATGTAAAAAAGAAGACCCTTAGTCAAGGTTTCCCAAGTAATGGGGGCACATTATATACTACTCTCAATATACCTTTGTCTCGAATGGCCCGAGAGATTCAAGATAAAAGCTGTTGACGAAGCCCGACCCTAGAAGGTTCCCAATCGATAGAAGGGACAACAAGGCCTATTTCTCCCACCACAATATAAGGGTTCATGAGATGGAGGGGTGCAGAAACCTACAAGAACAGTTCAATAACCTATTGAGAAATTGTTATCTTAAGGAGTGTATATACCATGAAGCCATGAGAATAAGACAACGTTTAGGCAACGACCTGTGTTTACTATTGCATGAGGAAGAACGCTGGTGGGAGACTCAAATCAAGCTAGGTAGAATTATTGAGCACTGAGAGAGCCCCGATTGTATAGAAGTCCCAACCAGTTCTAATAATATTCACCGATGAGGATGCTCAATGAGTGAGTTACCTTCATGACGACGCGCTTATAATTACTGTCAATATGGGCGGATCAAACGAAGATATTATATTGGTGGATCCTAGGAGTATGATGAATATTATATTGAATGAGACCTTGAATGAACTAGGTGTAGAGTTCACCACATTGATAATGATGTTATCTCAATGTATGGGTTTTAGGGATGGACTGTTGTTCCATTTGGTCAGGTGCAATGACCATTAGAACACGCCATCATGCTCAGATCATAATGATGGACTTCACGATGGTTAATTATATGAGCAGTTAATATGTGATTTTGGGAAGACCCTTTATGATGAATTCAGGAGGGGCTATATCGAGCTACTAAAATTCCCGACCTAGGAGGGAGTCAGGGATGTCTGTTGAAGTTTGAGAATGGCATTGAGCTTTTTTACAGCAAGTTCTAAGGAAACTTTGTGCATCACTAATAGTGCAGGACATAAGAGGAAAGAGAGTGATGAGAAGTTAACAAAGATGAAGACTACCAATCACAACCCTATGAGACTGTCCAATGTGGGGAGACTGGAGAGGAGCTAGAATTTATGGCCCTCACTAGCTCGGATAAATTATTGAAGGTCGGGGTCGGGTTGGTACAAAGTCTAAAAGATGGGTTCATTGAATTTCTTAAGGAATATACTGATGTTTTTGCTTGGAGTCATAAGGATATATCCAGGATTGATCCTCGAGTCATAAGTCACCCATTCTCCATTGATTAGCTCATAAGACGGTGAAACAAAAAATGAACACTTTTAACCAAGAACAGTATGAGGCCATCTATGAAAAGATGGATAAATTACTATATGTTGGATTCATCATGGAAGTAAAGTACCCATAGCGAGTATCAAATGTTGTCTTGATCAAAAAGGAAAACGACGACTGAAGAATGTGTGTGGATTTCTCTGACATAAATAAAACTTGCCAGAAAGATAGTTTCTCACTTCCTAAATTTGACCAGTTAGTAGATTCAACAACCTATCTGGGCTTCTCAGTTTCACGGATGCGTTCTTGGGTTACAACCAGATCAGGATGTTCCTCGAGGATAAGGAGAATGCAACCTTCATTACTGATCAGAGGCTATATTGTTACAAGGTGATGTTGTTTGGGTTGAAGAATGCAGGGGCGACATATCAGATGCTGGTGAATCGGGTTTTCAAGTCTCTCATCGGTAAAATAATGTAAGTTTATATCGATGATATGATCACAATGTCATTATTTCCCAGTGATCATGAAGTATGAGATGAAGTTGAACGTGGAGAAATATGCATTTGATGTCTCATCGGGAAAGTTCTTGGGGCGTATGGTCAGTGTAAGAGGCATTGAAGCTAATCACAGAAGATCAAAGCAGTAATAGACATGTAATCCATAAGGACAGTGAAAGAAATTCAGAGCTTGACGGGTCGGGTTGCAGCATTTAACTGGTTCATCTCCAAGGCTACTGATAAGTGGCATATCTTCTTTCAATTGGTAAAGATGGCAAAGAGTGAGATAGAGTGGACAAATGAGCACGATGATGCATTCCAGAAGCTCAAGGAATACCTGACCCAACCCATGTTTCTGGCTAAGCCAATCTGGATGAGCAGTTATTTATGTACTTTACAATTTCATAATATGCTATTAGCTTGGTACTGTGAGTTGGGCATACCATAATTCAAACATTTTCTTAAAAATGGACAGCCCGATGTGTAAGATTAGTCAAATTTATTGGCATATGTTAATGTTAGTTGGGCCTATCATAATTCTTTACTCTATTTTCTTTGCTGAGTAACTAACCTTAATAAGCTTAATTGCCTTAGCAATGGCGAGAATGTAAGGTTTGTAAACAATAACCCAAACATGACCTGAATGCTACTCAAAGTATGTCCCGACCTATACATGCATTTCTATACATTGTGAGGGCATAACGGCATAGTTCTTATATATTTAAGTATTGGATACTTATGCAAGTGCGATAGGAGGTTGTGTTTTACCGATGGTATGGAAAATAATTTCGCTCTGGATAGACCTCGCGGAATCCCATTGGTAGTATGTATATGTGTCTATGGGAGTCCGCTTCAGGGTAGGTGTATTTGGTCTTAACCTGAGACTTACATCACTAGTACTTGCGACAATCGATAAGCTTTGGTTTTGGTCGTCTAGGACTTTAACAGGTTCTGTGTACGCCTCTTCTGGGTTTATTGAGATTCGTAGTGTATTGGATGTGATGTCAAGACGGAAGTATCACTTCAGACATTTGGAGAGGATGATCACGCAGGGATTCAGAACTGGTTCTCTATTCTGTTGCAAGCATCGGGATAATATGACAAGGTCAGGATTATCCGATTCAAAGAGACTAGTTGTTTGATATCCGATATGTGCTTCGTACGGGGCAGACACTACTTCAGCCATCGGTCTTGCATGTGACATCAGATACTGGATCGCAACACACAATACTACGGTATACTACGCCTGATATAGATCGTATATTCCATTAAGAATATTTCTGGAGAATTAAGCAGGCATGGCGTTTTGCTAGAAGCCAATATTGTCTCGTAAATCGATAAAAATGTAGTACAAGGTACGTACGTGTTCGGATAGTCCGACGATCGGATTTACTGCCAACATATCCAGAGATCTCTTGGGTCGCTTCCTGAAGATTCACCGATGACGTATGATTCGAACTTATTAATCTGGGATTAATTACGGAGATACTTTATCTTGGATAAAGTACTATTTGAAAAGAGAGAAAGATTAATTTGGAATTAATCGATAAAATAATATATTCGATATATTAAACGAAATTAGATTTCGACGCGGAATTAAAATTAGATTTTAATTCAGGCAAACGAGTTAATTTAGAATTAATTCGTTAGCGACGTGAATAGTAATTTCGCTAGGCATAATTATTTAATCACGTCACGAACGAAGTTTGTTAATTCAGAATTAGCGAAACCGAGCCCGGAAGTATTTACGGGCCCACTCGTATTTCGAATCAAGTGGGGCCCACAAGTCACATCGCGAGTCACATCACTTGTCACTTTAGTGATAGATGTCTTGTCACCTTTTTGGTGAGTGACATGCAGTCACTATTCATGATGGAGTTAGGTGTGGGCATTTAATGCCATTTTGGAGCCAAAATTTGGTGATTGACTTTTGGAAAGATATACCAAATTTTGGTAATTATTTTTAGAAAACAAAACATAAGAAATTAAAAACTCTCTCTCTCCCAAATACACCATTGCCGTGAGCTTCTTGGAGAAGAAAATGAAGATTTTTTCTTTCATCTTTTGCTAGCACAAACATGAATCATCCAAGGTGTTAGGGAAGCTAATCTTAGAGCTTGGAATCTTCAAAAGCTTAGAGCTTGGAACTTTTTCATCTTGGCCGAATCTCAAAGCTTCTTGGAGGAGAAATTTTGTTGATCATCACATCAAAATCCGGTCTTTGTAAGTATGATTCTGCCATACTTCATTGTTGTATTCATTCATTTATATGCTTGTTATAATCTTGGGACTCTATGATTCCGCCATACTTCGTTGTTGTATTCATTCATTTCTATGCTTATTATGATCTTGGGACTCACCTAGAAACCCAACAATGGTATCAGAGCCATTTTGAGCATGAAATGTACTTAGGGTAAAATTTGGGTAAATTTATTTTGAGCATGTTTTGACTAAATTACTTGTTTGAGCATGCTTGTGTAAGGATGACTTGAAGTTGTTAATGATCAATTTTGAGAAAAAATGAATTGGATGAATTTTTCCCAAACCACATGCCTTGGCCGAATGTGACTTATACCCTAAACTCATGGTATTTTTTTGTTTCCTTGAACATTGGATGACTTGGAACAATTGGAAATGTTGATTTGTAATTCGATTGGATTGAAAACGAAATCGGACACAAAAACCCCATGAATGTCGTGAGTGAAGAAGCATGTAATGAGATGATTTTTTGAATCAAATATGTTGGACATGTGTTGATGATGAAAAGCATGATTAATGGTTAGATTAGTATTTTGGAAATATTGATTTAAAAATTTAATCATGACTTAACACTTTGGTTAATTGAATTATAAAATTTGGAATATTAAAATTTGATTAATTGGGCTTGATTTAGAATTGGGCTTGAAAGTGTTGTATTTGGGCATAATGGGCTTGGTTGGGCCAAGTTGATTTATGCCAATTGGATTGGATCCATATTGGGCCTAAATCATTCCATTAAGTCCAAATATGACAAATGGGCTTTAAAACTTTAATTGGGCCTAATGGACCTAAATTGGTTTCTTGGCATATAAGGGTGCCCATAATGACCAAAGTTCATGCCTTATGAAATCAATTAAAAGCTCATTGGACTTTAATTAAAGAACATTGGATGTTAATTGGACTTCGAGACCCATTAAGATTAGATTTGGAATCTAAGTCGTTAAAGCGCATTGAAAAGTGTAGTTTTTAATTTAGAATTAAAAATTGAATTAGTATTGAACACGTATTAAATTGGATTTAATTGAGTAGTTCGATTTAATTCGAGAATTCGTACTTTGAGTACTTATTCCAAACGAGTTGGACTCGCGCAAATCAAATCATTGTTTGAACATTGGATGATCACTAATATTCAAAAATTAATTAATTTGATTAGATTGATTGAATAACATGCTTGAATGAATACATGGATGTGATGAATGAATAGTGTATATGAGATGGATATTAGAGGGAAAGGGTAATTTTGGAAATTATTGTAAATTTGGAATTTATTAAATTGGATCTGCGTGTCCAGCCTTATCTCTCATTGATTCTTTGTATTCTCTGTTAGTGTCCTAGACATGCCACGGGATCTCTAAGCGTGATTAATGTGTGAATAAAAATGAAAAATAAGTTGTGGAGGACTTACATTGATCGGTTGAGTTCAAAATTTTTCATAGATGTTGGAGCTTCCAAGCTTTTGGGTGAGTATCCATATCACCTTCATTTGACTCCCTTATGTGGTAGCAAGAACAAATGGAACAAATTTTATCTCCCCAAGGGAAATAAATTTGTCTCAGAGAGAGGGTAGCAGTCGGCTCTATTGAGAACATAGGCCAATCGTCCAAAATCATCAAAGACCTTTCGCCCAAGCTTCCAAAGCAAAGTTAGTGGTCTTTGTTGATGCTTTCGGCCAATCGGAGATCAAAAGGCCAATTACCTTTCATTTTGAAAAGTCAAAAAACTTTTCCCAAAAGCAGAAGCCAATTCATTTTCAAAAGAAAAAAAAATGAATTGCTTTTCGCCAATACCATGAGAGAGAGCAATATGAATGCCATTTTAATTCTCAATGAAAAGTCAACACACACTTTTTGGCCTATAGCCCATTTAGCCTATTAAAGAGAATAGACACATAGGCCACGTCAGAGAGAGCCATCAATGTCCTTTATGGCATTATGCAGGCCATACGGCCTTCACACCATTCGGCTTTAACACCATTAAGTTCATTCGGCCTAAATGGAGATTAAAGGCAAAATGGCTTTTCGGCCAAAGCCGTGTAAGGCCATTTGGCCATATGCCACTGGGAGAGAGAGAGTTCAATTTCAAAATAAATGTGTTGAGTGTATTTTAAGTTTCCATCAAAACCCATCATCCAATCAATCACCAAAAGTGAATAATGATGTAAGTAAAGTGGGCCACACTTTAAATTCAAAATTCAAATGGGTTTGCTCAACACACTCTGGGCTCGGATTCATTTAATCCGATTAAACGAATTTTTCGTCGTGATATAATTAAATCCAATTTAATTAAATAATAATACCCAGTAAAATTATTACGAAAATCACTCGCGAATTAATTCCAAATTAATTCGTTCGCTAAAATTAAAATCGAATTTAACTTCGCGTTGAAATCCAATTTCAATTAATATATCCAATATATTATTTAGCCCAATTAAATAAATCAAATAGTAAAATCTAATTTAACTATTAAATTTATTTTATCGATTAATTCCAAATTAATCGCGTTCTCTCATATCGACGAATTTAATCCCAGATAAATTCTCGACGCAATTAATCCCAGATTAATTTTTTCTCTGATAATTAATCCCAGATTAGTTCTTACCGTAATTAATCCCAGATTAATTTTCTCTCTTTATTAATCCCATATTAATATTCTCTCTTTATTAATCTCAGATTAATATTGTTCGAGTCAAACATCATCGGTGAATCTTTGGGATGTGACCCAAGAGATCCCTGGATATATTGGCAGTAAATACGGCTATCGGACTATCCGAATACGTGCGTACCCAGTACCACATATTTACCGATTTACAAGACATGGTTGGCTTCTAGCAAAACACCGTGCCTACCCAATTCTCCAGAAATATTCTTCTATGGAATATATGATCTTTGTCCGGCGCAGTATACGTAGTATTGCGTATTACGATCCAGTATCGGATTCCACATGCAAAGCCTGGGGCTGGAGTTGTGTCTGCCCCGTACGAAGCATACATCGGATCACTAGCAACTAGTCTCTTTATGATCGGAAAGTCATGACCAAGTCATACTTCCCCGATGGCTATAGCACTTAGAGTACAAGTTCTGTATCCCTGCGTGATCATCATCTCCATATGACTGAAGTGATACTTCCATCTTGACATCACACCCAATACACTACGATTCTCAATATACCTAGAAGAAGCGTACACCGAACCTGTTAAAGCCCTGGACGACCAAAACCAAAGTATACTGATTGTCACAAGTATTAGCGATGCAAGTCTCAGGTTAAGACCAAATACACATACCCTGATTCGGACTCCCATAGACACATAGTCATACTACCAATGAGATTCCGAGGGGTCTATCCAGAGCGAACTTGTTTCCGTACCATCGGTAAACATAACCTCCTATTACACTTGCATGAGTATCCAATACCCAAATATATGAGAACTATGCCGTTACGCTTCCATAACACGCACAAGTGTAATACTAGCCTATTCTGTATTATCAATGTCCAGTCTCGATAATACTACGACTATGGATATTTAATGATTAAACCTTTGTGGATTAACATTGTCTTATATCTTATTAATCCGGAACTAATCATAAGGACTTTTATCATTTATATATCTAGGTAATCCAATTACAAATGATAAAAGAGCAATTTCCTTTGTCACATAGTTAATTTGTACAACAGCACCATGTTCTGTACAAATAGTGATACTATGAGTCATAATTATCCAACAATCTCCCACTTGGCCTATAGCCAATCACTCAAGTGCATAACACTTGAACTATGTACGGGTCGCTCAAACTTCTGTTGAGAAACAGCTTTCATCTGCGGATTTGAAAGGTTATCATCTGATGCGATTTATTCAATCATCATATCGCCACGATGTATGATCAAACGAATTAGATGAAATTAGTCAAAGTACATACTTGGATCATTGATGAGACCGCGGTTCTTTAGCCTGCGCTGTAGCCTAGCTTAACTGCTAATAGAACTACTTCTAATCCAATTATGATTATTTAGATCCAAAATGCTTATATTACTTCCTCAGTTGTAGCAATGTTCTGATTTTGTTATTTTTTCGGCAACAGTATCTTGCTTGGAATATTTCCAGCTCACTGTTCCGTTATTCAAACTATATATGTACCCTTATTATGACTTACAGTCATTTTTATCCGGTTTGGAAACTTACAGCGGTGAACCTAGTCACCTCAAGTTCTCCATCTCCATAACTTAAGAAAGCATCCTTAGTTCCTCAAAGATACTCAAGGATGTTCTAAACATCAATCCAGTGACCATCAATTGGATTGACATGATTATGTCTACATGTGCTCAAAGCATACGAGACATCAAGTCAAGCACATGTCAAAACGTACGAACTCTGGGAGGGTGTTAGCAGCTTTCTAGATCTATCCCAGTAGATCTTTATTCCTAGAATAAAGCCTGCTTCTCCCAGGTATTATATGGAGAATTTTTCATGAAAGCCAAGCTTTCACCGATTTTAGTATGGGAATGTTATTGCTTAGAAGCAATACATCATCAACTTACAGGATATTCATTGTCAGTGCGCTCCCACTAACCTTCTTATATACACAAGAATTATTTTCATTTTGAATGAAATCATATACCATTATGATCTTATCAAAATGTTCGTTCCAAGAACGCAATGCTTGCTTCAATCCATAAATGGATCGATATAACTTGCAAACCTTTTTTACATGTTTTGGCACGACAAAACCGTAAGGATTCCGTTAAGGAAAGCGATTTTGGCATCCAGCTGTCATATTTCATAAATGAAATATGCAACATTAGCAAGTATTATCCAAATGGATTTAATGGTGGCAACAGGTGAAAAATTTTCATCGTAGTTGACACTATGTCTTTGACGATACCCTTTCTGTACAAGCCCAGCTGTATGCATTTGTATGTTGCCATCTATGTATGTCTTCCTTGAAGACTTATATAGTACCAATAGGCACAATGCCTCTTGGTACATCAACCACTGTCCAAACTCAGTTGGTATACATGAAATCCATTTCGGACTTCATGGCACTTTGCCATAAAAGGAGTCGATATCTTGTATCACTTCCTCATACGTAGTCGGTTTGTTTTCCTCAATAAGATTGACATCTTCATGAGGTGAGATCAAAAAAACCCATACCTCCCAGGTTATTTTCTGACTCTCTCCGACCTACGCAGTTCTTGTGTATTCGAAGATTATTGGTATAGTTTCATCCCTGATGATCTATTGGTGTTCCGTGAAGGAGTCGGTGTCTGGAACAGTATTACTCTGATTTTCATCGAATTTTACTTTCCTCCCACTTACCACTGCATATAGGAATTCCTCTTAGGAAAACCGCATGGAGAGCAACAATTACATTGTTCTCTTGTGAATTGTATAAGTACTATACTTTGGTTTCCCTATGACAGCCTACAAATTGGCACTTATCTGATTTGGGTTCTAGTTTGGTACCATCCAAACGTATGCCCAGCATTCCCAAATCATAAGGAATGAGAAACCCGGTTTCTTTCCTGTTCATATCTAATATGAAGTCTGTCTAACAGTCTTATGGAACCTTATTCAAAATAAGTACTGCACTGTTTAATGCGTATCCTCAGAAGGAAAATGGTAGCTCAGAGCGACTCATATGTTTAAGTATTGTCCATCATGGTCTGACCGTAATGTTCTAATACTTTTACCAGTTTGTTTTCTTACTTCGTGTCGAAACCCTTTTGAATTTATCGAAAGCTTCTGACTTGTGTTTCATAAGATACACATAACCGTAACGCGATGCAACATCCGTAAAGGTTACAAAGTATTCATATCCACCTCTAGCCTAGCTAGATATGGGCCCACTTATGTCACAATGAACGAGGGCAAACAGATCGGTGGCACTTTGCACTTTTACCAAGTAAAAGGTGTTTTAGGCACTTTGACTAATTAAACTAGATTCGTAGACATCATTTGAATTAGAATCAAATCTGTCCTAGTATCCACTCTTCGAAAGTGTGGATATACGAGTCTTGTTAATGCATCCCAGATGATAATGCCACAAATAAGTCTCATTTGATTTACTCAATTTGAGCTATTTGTTTGTCATGTTATATATTTGAGATGCATTAATATTCAAAATATAAATATTGTTATTCACATCTAATGTGTATATCTCGATATCATCTTTATAAACAAAACACCCGGCATTTCGGAATATAAAGGTATACCCGCAACGGGTTAAACTAGATACAGAGATAATGTTTCTAGTCAAACAAGATACATTATAACATTCTCCTAATTTAAGTACATGCCCAAAAGGCAGTTCTAAAACTTAGGTTCCTACGGCCAAAATAGCGACTTTCGTCCTATTTCCGACTTGTAGGTCGATCTCATCTGAAGTCAGTATCCTGCTTATCAGCAGATTCCGCACATAAGTACATATATTCATGTATCACATCTAGTATCAAAATCCAATTTCAAAACCAGTAGTGAACATTTTTATAACAAATATTCTTGAAGCCGGAACCTTGTCCCGCTTTCACTACCTTCATGTCCTTTTAAGAAGCTCTTGCTTAAGAGGTTCTACTCCCAATCTGAAAATTAACGATGTTAAAGATATTTTCCCCAGGATTATATCATCTGACGCTAATATTTCAGTCATCTTGATTGTTATAGTCCAACTATCCAATCAACGATTTTGGGTACAATTAAATGTAACGATTACTATAGTCTAACTATATAACCAACTACAATTGATTGGTTGCATTCGAATGTATTGATTACTATAATCCAATTATATAACCAACTACAAATGAAGAAGTTTGAATACAGTCAAACTGTTTAATTAAAATAACAATTGAATATTAGTCCAACTAATATATTTAATTAATGACGAAAAATGAAATAAACGAGTATTGGCAAGTATCTAAACGAAATTACAAATTTAATACTTGCCTCCCACTATTTTTCAGCGAGCCTCTAACCCTCTGTGGAGTACTCGGGAAACCTAGTTTCCTAGTGGGCTAGAATCCTGTTAAAAGATACACAACCTTGACTTTGGCCAACAAATTGTATAAAATTTAACTAGGTAGATCTCTAAGATCAATTGGATCACATCCAATTCCTAGATCCAGTAGGTGGACATCCAAGTCCGAAACATTTATCATATATATGCCATTATATCCAATATATTCCTGTAGACAACAGAAACTGGGCGACGCATGCTGTTCTAGGCTCGCGGGCCTAGTTGGGAGTACGGAGTAGCCAACGGAGGACTAAACCGGAGAGTGATGGAGTCGCCACCCGGTGTGAACCGGGACAAAGATTTAAGGCCGCACTCACCCCTCGCAAGGGAAGACCTCAAACCATTGGGTTCGGAATGGTCCCTTACTTATGCCACTTGTAATATGAAGATTTATGCAATAATCTAACCAAGCCTATGACAGATATTTCCAAGTGGCATAAGTAAGGGACCATTCCGAACCCAATGGTTTGAGGTCTTCCCTTGCGAGGGGTGAGTGCGGCCTTAAATCTTTGTCCCGGTTCACACCGGGTGGCGACTCCATCACTCTCCGGTTTAGTCCTCCGTTGGCTACTCCGTACTCCCAACTAGGCCCGCGAGCCTAGAACAGCATGCGTCGCCCAGTTTCTGTTGTCTACAGTCTGGCGACTCCACTGGGGATAGAGAATTGGCCTCGAAATATTGTCTTGTAATGTTTGGATTTATGCTTTAATTAACCGTGTCTACAAATGGGTGAAATGGGGGTTGTTGATTAAAGACATTTTGAGGCTTGTTAATGGTTTGGTGTCCTCCTTCATTCACTACCTTTCGGGGAAAAGCTGTGAAGGCACCTAAATGATCATTACCATTAGCCTGTTGTGACATACTAATTTGGAGGATTTGTTGCTTATTCCTGACACCAAGCGATAAGAGCCTAAGAGGCTTGGGTATTTAAGTGAGCCTCGCTCCACCTTCCCTCTGGGGAATCTGCAACAAAGAATCCATTCGACAGTTAGTCACACACCATGACTTGTTGGCACGTACCGTGAGGTATAAAAAGGGTGCGCTTGCTTGGTCGTTTGGACCCTTGAGTGGGGAGACCTAGTTGTAGGCAAGCCTTCGCCGGCAAGAGTCTTTGTCCATGCTCCCGCGAACCCATGCGTGGACCGGGTTATATAGTCTATAACAAATATTTCCTTGTGCTTTAGGACCATTATCATTTCGTTGAATTGGACTCCTTGTCAAAAATGCGAACTTGCTGGGCCATTTAAACTGGGGCTAGTTCGTATCTTATGACAATTAGGCCCAGGACTTCTAAAATAATGATGGGCCACACGGTAGAATTTACTTTTTTTATGTTTATGATATCTTCCTTGTATGTTTATGTTTGGGAACATTGCTATTTGAATCCATCTGGATCTTTTGTCATGAGATATGGGCTTGTTGGGCCATTTAAACTGGGACAAGAACGTGTCTTATGACTATTGGGCCAAAGGCTTCTAAATAACAATGGGCCGTTTTATGATTGTGTTCGGGATATTATCATTTGGATTTGGTTGGGCTCCTTGCCATAAGACATGAATTCGTTGGGCCATTTAAACTGGGACGGATTCACTATTATGACAGCTAGCCCAAATGCTTCTAAAATGATAATAAGCCGATTTGTTTGAGAATTTTATTTGAATTAATATATGTTATATGCTTCTTGTGCACCTCATGCATACATACGCCTTGTTAACACCCTCTGTGTCTTTAAAAGACACGATAGATACCGTTTGGGTTAGGAAAGGAACTAGACTCACTAAAAGAACCGTTGGAACCATGAGTGAATCAGATCACGAAGTGTCCCGAATGGATCAGTTAGAGAACAATCTTGCAAAGATCACTGAACAGTTACAGGCATTGACTACTGCCGTGGCTGGTATAGCTGGCTCCCGTACTGGGGGAAGTTCAGAAAATGCAAGGCAGGAAGTGCCTCCAGTTGGGTCAGGGGATGATGTCCCCGCTTTTGATGACGACATGGCAGAATATGCAACAGGCAGAGTGATTGGGTCTCAGGCAGAATTTCAGAAACTTCGGGATCAGGTTGAAACAGTTACCCGCAAGATGAGGGGTAAGTATGAAGAGTTGTTGGATTATGAGGCAATGACATTTGAAGAACAGTTGCCGGCTCAGTTCAAAATGCCGGACATGGCTAAGTTTAACGGGAACGGGGATCCAAGGGTCCATCTTCGTCAGTATGTTTCAGTCATGAGCTCCGTGGGTTTGTCCAAGCGCCAAGCGTTGAAAATGTTTGGGATGTCACTTGAAGGGGCACCGGTAGTTTGGTATCACAGCCTTGAAAAGAAGGCTAGGGAAGATTGGAGGGAGTTGGCTGATGCTTTTCTGAAGCAATACGTTACGGACTTGGAGATCGATTTGTCACTCCGTGATTTGGAGAACACCAAGCAGAAGCCAGAGGAAAGCTTCAAAGAGTATGTAGACCGGTGGAGAAGTCAGTTATTGAAAATGCAGACTCGGCCCTCTGAGAAGGACCAAATCAAAATGATCATCAAGGGCACCAAGCCCTCTATTTATAGTAAGCTGAGGAGGATGACTTCGATGATTTCTGATTTTCGGCAGTTGAGGGAAACTGTCATGGATATTGAGGAGGAAGAGGCCGAGAACAGAAAATTCTATGGCTTGAACAGGAAACCCATTGGGGGTGCATCAGGAACAAGGCCTGTTGCTGCTGAGATTGCTGCTATCCGGAACCGGAGATTCTCTAATTTGGGTAGGCCCTTGTCCAAGGTATTGGAGAAGTTGAAGAGGCAAGGACTTATATCACCCCTAGAAACCAGACCCTTACCTAATCCCCCACCACCACATTATAACCTAAGCCTTTACTGTCACTTTCACCAACAAAAAGGCCATGACACCGACGACTGTGCCAGACTCCGCCATGAAATCCAAGATCTAATAGACTCCAAGAAAATACCTGACCCAGAAACAGAACAGCCTAACACAAACAGAAACCCCTTACCCAATTACCGTGCCGTACCACCACCAGCCTATATGATCAATTCTGGCCTCCCAGAAAGCCTTGTCCTAAAATCCTTTCACCCTCAAGCCTTTTGCCTTGGAATCTGGGATAGTAGCAGTGAGGATGAGACAGAGCAGGGGAAGAGCTTTTGGCTTGATTTCTCTGGCAGTGATGAGGAAGAAGTAAGAGGGATGACCCGTAGCGGTCGCTTTTATAATGATGTGGTAGAGAAGGGTAAGGAAGTTTTGACAGATGGTAGGGAAGTGGTGGAGACTGCCGAAACTGCTGAGGGGGATATAGTGTTGAAGCAGTTGAAAAAGACCCGGGCACATGTTAGCATCTGGGAACTATTATGTGCATCTCGAGAGCATAGGCAAGCCATGGTTGAGGCCTTGAGCAAGATTGTGGTACCGGAGGACGCCAACCCTGCAATGTTTGTTGGGTCAGTTCAGAAAGAAGCTTTGCAGATATCCTTTTCTGAGGATGAACTTCCGCCGGAGGGGAGGAATCATAATAGGCCTTTATTTATCAGGGCCGAAGTGAGGGGCAAGAAAACTTCGTGTGTAATGGTGGATGACGGTTCGTCCATCAATGTGTGCCCGCTGAAAATTCTGGCAAGATTGGGTATGAAAGCAACAGACTTGGACCCTTCCAGTATGACTATTAAGGCTTATGATGATAGCAAAAGGGGAGTTGAGGGTACCTTTGTGGCTATGGTCAAGGTAGGACCGATTGAAGATGAGGTTGAGTTCACAGTGCTGGACATCCCTGCCACTTTCGCCTTATTGTTGGGAAGGCCTTGGTTTCACAAACTTGGGGGCGTGCCTTCCACTTTACATCAGATGATCAAGTTCCCGTATGAGGGAGAAGTTGTTACCATCCGGGCTGAGTTAGACAATGCCGTGGCTGCCTTGGAGATACAACCTTTCACGAGGTTTCAGGTGTCGGCTACCTTTGAGGAGTGGGTGGATCCTAGGGTGGCCAAGATTAGGAGAAAATGAAGTTCGTACCGGGTGAAGGTTCGAAATTGCCAGATTTCAGAGGACAGACCACTCGGAGAGGTTTGGGGTATAAGTCTGACGAAGAGAAGCCGAAGATCAAGAAGAAAGGCCTGAAACTGATGGAATGTTTTGTGAAAGCTTCAGGATATCAGGGAGAGCCTGAACCTGTGGAAGTTAATGGGATTGTTGTACCTGGATTTGAGATATTTCAGGATCTGTTGGGTGAGAAACCGTTGGCTAAGAAGATTGTGGAAGCAGAGAATTGGGAAGAAGAATTGATGAAGCTGGGGAACTTGACTCTGGGAGGGGATGAAAAGCCTGAAGAAGACCCGATAGCAGAGGAAGAAGTGTCTATAGATGATGAAGACATTCACCTTCCTGATTTGTTTGAATGTACTTCTGCATTATCCAATAATAAAGACATTTCTTTTGCTTACTTGCCTGAGTCATTTCCATTTACTCTGCACGAATCATGTATATTTGATATCAGTTCGGCCAGAACTACTGCATTTAACTTGGGCACGCTGGAGAACCCCAAAGAAATTTTGATTGCAAGTGAGGTTACCTCTGACGAGAGAAACAAGATAGAAGAAGTATTGGTAAAATATGCCAAAGTATTTGCTTGGTCCTATGAGGACATGCCTGGGGTAGATAGAAGTATCGCCCAGCATACTATACCAACTTATCCGAATATGAGGCCAGTAAAACAGAAACTCCGACGGATGAGACCAGAATAGGCCGAGAAAGTCAGAGAGGAAGTTAAGAAACAGATAGATGTGGGGTTTTTGGAAGTAGTGAAGTACCCTGAGTGGTTGGCTAATATAGTGCCAGTGCCGAAAAAAGACGGAAAAGTTAGAATGTGTGTGGATTACAGAGATCTCAACAAGGCTTGCCCGAAAGATGATTTTCCATTACCGCACATAGATGTTCTGGTTGATAGTGCGGCTTTGTCTGCTATGTACTCATTTGCGGATGGGTTTTCAGGGTATAATCAAGTTCTCATGGCAGAGGAAGACAAGCACAAGACTGCCTTTGTCACCGAGTGGGGTACTTATTGCTACAAGGTGATGCCATTTGGGCTTAAGAATGCGGGGGCTACTTATCAGCGGATGGCCACCACACTTTTCCACGACTTGATGCACAAGGAGATTGAGGTGTATGTGGATGACATGATGGTGAAATCAGAGACAAGAGCTGGGCACATTGAAGCACTGGAGAAGTTCCTTCAAAGGGTTGATAAGTACAACTTGCGGTTGAATCCTAAGAAATGTGTGTTTGGGGTGACATCGGGAAAATTGCTGGGACACACAGTGGGAAAGGGAGGAATAGAGGTAGACTCCGAAAAGATCAAAGCAATCACAGAAATGCCTGCACCGGAGACAGAAAAAGAAGTCAGGGCATTCTTGGGAAAGATTCAGTACATCAGCCGGTTCATCGCCAAGTTGACATCAGTATGTGAGCCTATCTTCAAACTATTGAGAAAAGATCAACCAGTGAGATGGAACGAACAGTGTCAGACTGCCTTTGACAGAATCAGAGAGTACTTGGTAAAGCCTCCTGTATTGAAACCTCCGAGACCGGGCAGACCTTTGATATTGTATTTGGCCATAGAGTCAGAATCACTAGGGGCAATGATGGTACAGGCAGATGAGGCAGGGGTGGAACATGCAGTCTACTATCTAAGTAAGAAGATGCTCCCGTATGAGGCTCGTTATCAAGAGGTAGAGAAGATCTGTTTGGCGGTAGTATGGGCTTCCAGGAAGTTGCGGCATTACTTCCAGTCCTACAAGATCCAAGTAGTGGCGAAGGAGAACCCTTTGAAGTATCTGCATTAAGTACCCTCACTAGTGGGCAAATTGGGCAGATGGTTGGTATTGCTAACAGAGTTTGACATTGAGTATCTCACCTCCAAAGTGATCAAAGGGCGGGCAGTGGCAGAGTTTCTGGCACTGCAACCTGTTAAGGGGGACCAGTATAAGTTTGAATTTCCAGATGAGGAGATCCAAGCAATAACAGTTCAGAAGTGGAAGATGTATTTTGACGGAGCAGTGAATTGTAAGGGAGCCGGAATTGGGGTCGTGATAGTGACCCCCGAAGGAGAAACCTTGCCTTTGGCCAAGAGGTTAACATTCAGAGTGACCAATAACATGGCCGAGTATGAAGCATGTGCTTTTGGTTTGATAACATTAATAGCCTTAAAGGCCGGGAGTGTGGAAGTCTATGGAGATTCTATGTTGGTAGTCCAGCAGATGCGAGGAGAATGGGAATTGAAAGAAGAACGGCTGAAACCTTACCTTTTCTACCTTAGAAAGTTGGCACAGGTTATCCCCGAGTGTAAGTTTCAGCATTTACCGAGAGAAGATAATCAGATGGCAGATGCATTGGCCACACTTGCAGCAACTTGGGAAAATCCAGAAAAGTTAGTGATGAGACCGTTGGTACTGACAACCGCAAGCAAACCCGTTTATGAGACAGAAAGAATTCTGGAAGTTGAGGTTGACGACGGCAAACCTTGGTATTACGACATTCAGAGGTATCTGGAACATGGTGAATTCCCAGAAGGGGCAGGCAGAAAAGACAGATTGGCCATTCAGAAGTTGGCCTCTCAGTATGTGATCCTGAAAAGAGAACTATACAAAAGGCAAGCTAACGGCGTTCAGTTGAAATGTTTGAGAAAAGAAGAGGCTCAGAAAGTGATGGAAGAGGTACATGCCGGGGTATGTGGTCCGCACATGAATGGGTTGAACTTGTCCCGCAAGATAGTGAGACAGGGTTTTTATTGGTCAACCATGGAAACGGATTGCGCAAAGATGGTAAAGCACTGTCACGACTGTCAAGTACATGGTAATCTGAGTCATCTGCCACATACAGAGTTGCACGGGCTGTCAGAGCCATGGCCGTTCTCAGTATGGGGGATTGACATGATCGGGGAAATCCGACCGAATGCCTCTAATGGGCATCGCTTCATAGTGGTAGCAGTGGATTACTTCTCGAAGTGGGTAGAAGCTGAGTCATTCCGGAACGTTACGGCAAAGCAGATGGCCAAGTTCATAGCACGAAGCCTCATTTGTCGTTATGGTATGCCGCACCACGTGGTCACGGACAATGGGGTACAGTTTCAAGGAGAGACGAAGGCAATGCTTCAGAGGTACGGGATAGGCCATCATAAGTCATCACCTTACAGGCCACAGGCGAATGGGGCAGTTGAGGCAGCCAACAAGACTGTAAAGACAATTCTGGCTAAGATGACAGAGAACTGCCGGGATTGGGCCGAGAAACTACCATATGCCTTGTGGGGGTACAGAACGTCAGTCAGAACAGCAACGGGTGCAACGCCTTACTCTTTGGTCTATGGAATGGAAGCAGTATTACCAGTAGAAGTGGAAATACAGTCTATGAGGGTTTTAGCAGAGGCAGAATTACCAGAACAGGAATGGGCCGCGCAGAGGTTTGATCAGTTAGCACTATTGGATGAGAAGAGAACGAAGTCCTTGTGCCACATGCAGTTGTATCAGAAGAGACTAGCTCGGGCATTCAACAAGAAAGTGCGTCCGACCAAGATCAAGAAGGGTGATTTGGTACTTAAGCAGTCGAGGCCGTCGACGACAGATCCAAGAGGAAAATTCAGACCTAACTGGGAAGGACCTTACATAGTGCAGAAGGTAATGGGAAATGGGGCAGTAAGATTGTCAGACTTGGAAGGAAACGAGTTCACCGAGCCGATCAACGTGGACAGATTGAAACAGTACTTTGCTTGAGGGAGAGAAGACCAAGCAGTCACTAGGGGAATTGGCAGAAGGCCTAACCCAACGGAGTAGGAAAATCATCCATGCATACACGTAACATTGCATTCTTTCCTTGTTTGTTTTTGTTTTGTGATTGCAGGTTCGAAGAAAAGAGAAAGCGGCTGAAATGAGCCAAACAACATCAACGCAGTTCCAGTTTTGGGGATGAGTCCCAAGAGGCGAGGCCCATATCAGTATCAGTCTGGGGATGAGGCCCACGTCAACATCAATCTGGGGGCGAGTCCCGCATTAGTATCAGATTCAGGGCGAGGTCCCTATTGTCAGCGGTGTTGGGTCGAGGTGCCCAGGGTCGAGGTGCCCCCGTTGCCAGTTGTAGTTTTGGGCCGAGATGCGTGCCCAGGGTCGAGGTGCCTACTACATCATTACATTCAGGGCGAGGTCCCTATTGTCAGCGGTGTTGGGTCGAGGTGCCCAGGGTCGAGGTGCCCCCGTTGCCAGTTGTAGTTTTGGGCCGAGATGCGTGCCCAGGGTCGAGGTGCCTACTACATCATTACATTCAGGGCGAGGTCCCTATTGTCAGCGGTGTTGGGTCGAGGTGCCCAGGGTCGAGGTGCCCCCGTTGCCAGTTGTAGTTTTGGGCCGAGATGCGTGCCCAGGGTCGAGGTGCCTACTACATCATTACATTCAGGGCGAGGTCCCTATTGTCAGCGGTGTTGGGTCGAGGTGCCCAGGGTTGAGATACGTGCCCAGGGTCGAGGTGCCCCCGTTGACAGGTGCAGTTAGTGGGATGCGTCCCAGGATCGAGGTCCACTGCAACGCCAACTCAGCTCGAGGTAACAGGCGAGACAGGTAAGTGAAAATGCATTGCATAACTTTGATAGGATTGTTCAAAGTCACACACTGCACAAGTCCCATCAAAGTGGGGGCGACTGTAGACATTGCATTTTTGCATGTGAAACCCGATGATGAGTCTCATTTGGAGGCACTACCTTTTTGAGTCATGAAAACCGCGGGAAACGGATGTCGGAAGGGGAATTCAAGATAAAGAAGGTTCATTGTTTTCGTTCGTGCTGCGTTCGTGTAGGCGTTCGAACGGAAGGCAGATTTCGGGCGTTCGTGTCACGTTCGACCAGGCGTTCGAATGGTGTCGGTAATTCTGGTTTTGCTGCTAGCCTCACACCCCAGCCCATTTAGCTCCCCAAAGCCCATAAAACACATCCCAAATTAAATCAAATAAATATTAATTAAACATTAACTAATAAGATAATAATTAAATTAATTAAATAATTAAGTAAGACATATACCAAACATAAAATAAACAATTACCAACTTAAACTAAAATCATGCCTAAAATAAACAAATCACACATTAAATCAAAATATAATCATGCCTAATTAAAATCAATCCTAACCAATCAAAGCTAATTAAATATTTGACTTCCTAATTTAATAAGACATCTACCTATTAAAATATTTGACTTCCTAATCTAATAAGATATCCACCAATTTAAATTAGTTGACTTCCTAATTTAAAATATTTTGTGCCCCCTCAATCTTGTGTATACCATTCTCATCTCTCCTAATTAGGAAGCAAGATCTCTACCTTGTGACACAAGGCCAAACCCTACCTCTTCTCTATATAAACATGGCTAAACCTTGGCCCCCTCGGTTGGACAGAAGCATTCAAAAAAAGAGACCAAAACAAAAATATCATCATACACAACTTTGAAGACCAAAAACCAGAAAAATTCTCTTCATCCCCCCCCATAGCCGAAAACCATCATACACAACCTAAGACACAACCAAAGACACCCAAGAAAATCAAAAACCAAAAACAGAAAACAGAAATACAGAGAAAACAGCAGCAAAACGGAGTTAAAATAGTAGCTTGAGCAGCGAAACAGCGAGGGGAAACGCAAACCAGTGAACCAGAAAAGTTGCGGAGCTTTCACCCCTTCCGATCTCCGCGAAACGCCAGTCCGAGGACAACTAAAAGGTTAGACCTGAGGGTACTCTTCACACTTTTCTTTATCTAATCTTCGTCATTTATTTCAGTCGTATTTTAATTGTTTGTTGAATCTTGTGCGTGTATGATGTGCGTCTTGGGTATTGGATGAATGAAAAAGTGTTGTCTCTCGTGGTATATAGGATGGAAACCCGGACGTAAATTTCATAGCCGATTCCGAATGGACGGTAGTATGATCTGCACTCGGGCCACAACTCCACGTACCACTTGAGTAAACAATGCTTGTTTGTTTTGAACGCTTTGATTTATTTATCTTTCTTTTTTTTGTCATTTGAATTCTGCATGTTATATGTTTATTTGTGAATATGATGCAATCGAGTGCATGGGCTTAGTAAGTGGAACGAAAGATCCCCTATGGGGAGGGGCTAAAGCCCTTTACCACGATGCTTTGCCGCGCCGGTTGGCGTGTGTTCGGTTGGATACAAGATCTATTCAATCGGGCATACTTAGTTTGATATGATTGTCTTTATCTTTTTTATGTATGATTCAATCGAGCGCATGGGCTTAGTAAGTCGGATTAAAGGCACTCCGTTCCACGGGGATAAGATCCTTACCACGATGCTTTGCCGCGCCGGTTGGTGTGTGTTCGGTTGGATACAAGATCTATTCAATCGGGCATACTTAGTTTGATATGATTGTCTTTATCTTTTTTATGTATGATTCAATCGAGCGCATGGGCTTAGTAAGTCGGATTAAAGGCACTCCGTTTCACGGATATAAGATCCTTACCACGATGCTTCGCCGCGCCCCTTTAGATTTCATGTATCGCGTCAACTTCCATGCATCAGGTCTGTTCCCGTTCGAACGCGTTCACGAACGCAACTCGAACGCGCATACATTTTGCCTTAGCATGCATCAGGTCTCATTTCCGTTCGAACGCGTTCACGAACGCCATACGAACGAGAGCATTCTGTTTCATTTCCGTTCGAACGCATTTACGAACGCTACTCGAACGCGAGCATTCTGTTCCATTTCCGTTCGAACGCATTTACGAACACTACTCGAACGCGAGCATTCTGTTTCATTTCCGTTCGAACGCGTTTACGAACGCTACTCGAACGTGAGCATTCTGTTCCATTTCCGTTCGAACGCGTTTACGAACGCTACTCGAACGCGAGCATTCTGTTTCATTTCCGTTCGAACGCGTTTCCGAATGCTACACGAACGTACACACACTGAACTGAGACTGTCTTATTATGTTCATGCCTGATATCTTCCTGGTTGATCTTTCTTATGCAAATATGTTAATGTATTACAATTCATATGCTTATGTCATGATAACGTTTGAGTATTGTTCCTTGTGGTATATCGGATGGAAACCCAGACGTAAATTCCGTAGCCGATTCCGAATGGACGGTAGTGCGGTTTGTACTTGGGCTACAATTCCACGTACCGCTTGGAAAGATGCCCATATGTGTGCTTGTATGGTTAATATGTGTGCTTGTGTTTTCTTGGATGTGATATGCAAATAAAGCTATATGTACGTTGCTATCTTGATATATGTGAAGCATGTAATTTCAAGTATGAAATATATGTGAAATGCGTACATAAGTCTTACTTTTAAGCATGCGAATTTAGGATTGTGGTGCACTTGGAAATATCTGTCATAGGCTTGGTTAGATTATTGCATAAATCTTCATATTACAAGTGGCATAAGTAAGGGACCATTCCGAACCCAATGGTTTGAGGTCTTCCCTTGCGAGGGGTGAGTGCGGCCTTAAATCTTTGTCCCGGTTCACACCGGGTGGCGACTCCATCACTCTCCGGTTTAGTCCTCCGTTGGCTACTCCGTACTCCCAACTAGGCCCGCGAGCCTAGAACAGCATGCGTCGCCCAGTTTCTGTTGTCTACAATTCCCTAACCATTTTCTCTGAATCAATTAAGCCTTAACTTTGGCACAACAAGCTTAATGATTCCAGTTAAGCGGGACCCATTGACTTTAGAAAGCTTCGTAATCGATGTCGATGGACAATAAGTGATTGACTTTGGCCAACAAATCACAACTTGGACAAGACATACGATATAGAACAAAGCCTTCATGATTCAAACACATCCACGGTGGACAAAGGTATTGACTTTGGCCAACAAACCAGTGCCAATCTTGGATCTTGAGAGAGAATCACTCAATTGAAGGAAATCGCTTAATATTTGTTGAGGGTTTTTGTCGTGAGATGGCAACCAATTTATTATCTAGGTCTCATCATACACCCTTAAGCATGCATTCTAAAAGCATAATAAGGCGCGAATAAATTAATAATGATATGCGGATAGATATATAATACATTTTGTTCCTAGAAAAAATCTCTCTCTTTCCTCTCTCCAGCTAGCACTATTCTTACTTCTACCTAATTACATAACACTTCTAAAGAAACCTCATTTACATTGAGGGGAATATGTGAGAAGAGAAATACAATGAGAAAATAGGTAATAGACTGGACACGCAAGTCCAATTTAATAAATTCTAAATTTATTACAACAATTTCAAAAATTGCCCTCACCCATCTAATATCCATCCGATATACATTATTCATACAGACATCCAAGTATTCACACAAAGCATGTTATTCAATCAATCTAATCCAATTAATAATCTTTGATTAATGACCATCCAATGTTCATACAACAATTTGATTTGCTCGAGTCAAACTCATTTAAGAATAAATACTCAAAGTAAGTATTCTTGAATCCTATCGAACTACAATTTTAAATCCAATTTAAATTGTATCCAATACTAATTCATATTTAATTCCAAATTAAATAATCACATTTATTTATGTGCCTTATAGACTTCAATTCCAAATTCAATCTTAATGGGTCTCAAAGGCCCAATTAGTATCTAATACTATTCAATTAAAGTCCAATGGGCTTTTAATTAATTTTGTAGGCTTGGGCTTTCGGCCAAAATGGATCTAACCCAAAATGCCTAGGCCCATTAGGAATCACCATATGCCATAGAATCAATTTTGGCCCATTAGGCCCAATTAAATTATTAAAGGCCCAATAGTCATATTCTGGACTTTATGGAAATGGTTTAGGCCGAAATATAATCCAAGACTAAAATTTGGCCCAACCAAGTCCATTATCCCAAATACAACAATTAAATTAATACGTTATTCCA
The DNA here is from genome assembly GCA_019454045.1 of Zanthoxylum bungeanum. Taxonomy (NCBI): domain Eukaryota; kingdom Viridiplantae; phylum Streptophyta; class Magnoliopsida; order Sapindales; family Rutaceae; genus Zanthoxylum; species Zanthoxylum bungeanum. Next base: position 122,853 of record SKCR01026260.1, on the reverse strand, counting down.
AATTATATATTAATTCAATTAAAGTGCAATTAACACAATTAATTAATTAATCTAGTATTTCCAAAACACTAATTAATCTAATTAATCATGTTTAACGTTTTAATTTATGTCCAACACAAATTAAAGCACAATCAATCCATTCCAACATGCTTCACACTCACGGCAATACATGAAATTAACATCCAATTTTGATTTCAATCTAATTAAATCAACAATTAACATTCAATTTCATGTGAATCAACATATCCAATAGTCTAATTCAAAAATTAACCATGAGCTTCCTATGGTAGTAATCGGCCAAGCATGGATTTTGAGGATTTTTGATCTAATCAATTTATCACAAAATCAATGATGCACAAATTCAATTAAACATCATATAAACTCAACCATACAATCAATTTAGGAAAAATCAAGCTCTAAGCATAAAATCCCAAATTAAAGTTTACAACCCAAGAATTTAAATCATGCTTAGATCTCGCTCTGATACCATTGTTAGTGTCCTAGACATGCCACGAGATCTCTAAGCGTGATTCGTGTGTGAATAAAAATAAAAAATAAGTTACGGAGGACTTACATTGATCGGTTGAGTTCAAAACTTTTCATGGATGTTGGAGCTTCCAAGCTCTTGGGTGAGTATCTCTATCACCTTCATTTGACTCCCTTATGTGCTAGCAAGAATAAATGGAATAAATTTCATCTCCTCAAGAGAAATAATTTGTCTGAGAGAGAGGGTAGCAGTCGGCTCTGTTGAGAACATAGTCCAATCAGCCAAAATCGTCAAAGACCTTTCGCCCAATCTTCCAAAGCAAAGTTAGTGGCCTTTGTTGATGCTTTTGGCCAATCGGAGATCAAAAGGCCAATTACCTTTCATTTTGAAAAGTCAAAAAACTTTTTCCAAAAGCAGAAGCCAATTCATTTTCAAAAGAAAAAAATTGAATTGTTTTTCGCCAATACCATGAGAGAGAGCAATATGAATGCCATTTTAATTCTCAAAGAAAAGTCAACACCCACTTTTTGGCCTACAACTCATTTATCCTATTAAAGAGAATAGACACATAGGCCACGTCAGAGAGAGCCATCAATGTCCTTTATGGCATTATGCAGGCCTTACGGCCTTAACACCATTCGACTTTAACACCATTAAGGCCATTCGGCCTAAAAGGAGATTAAAGGTAAAATGGCTTTTCGCAATTAATCCCAGATTAATTCTTTCTCTGATAATTAATCCCATATTAATTATTGCCGTAATTAATCCCAGATTAATTTTCTCTCTTTATTAATCCCAGATTAATATTCTCTCTTTATTAATCCTAGATTAATATTGTTCGAGTCAAACATCATCGGTGAATCTTTGGGATGCGACCCACGAGATCCCTGGATATGTTAGCAGTAAATACGACTATCGGACTATCCGAATATGTGCATACCCGGTACCACGTATTTACCGATTTACAAGACATGGTTGGCTTCTAGCAAAGCACCGTGCCTACCCAATTCTCCAGAAATATTCTTCTACGGATATATGATCTTTATCAGGCGTAGTATACGTAGTATTGCGTATTACGATCCAGTATCGGATGCCACATGCAAAGCCTGGGGCTGGAGTTGTGTCTGCCCTGTATGAAGCATATATCGGATCACTAGCATCTAGTCTCTTTATGATCGGAAAGTCATGACCAAGTCATACTTCCCCGATGGCTATAGCACTTAGAGTACAAGTTTTATATCCCTGCGTGATCATCATCTCCATATGACTGAAGTGATACTTCCATCTTGACATCACACCCAATATACTACGATTTTCATTATACCCAGAAGAGGTGTACACAGAACATGTTAAAGCCCTGGACGACCAAAACCAAAGTATACTGATTGTCGCTAGTATTAGCGATGCAAGTCTCAGGTTAAGACCAAATACACCTACCCTGATTCGGACTCCCATAGACACATAGTCATACTACCAATAGGATTCCGAGGGGTCTATCCAGAGCGAACCTGTTTCCGTACCATCGGTAAACAGAACCTCCTATTATACTTGCATGAGTATCCAATACCCAAATATATGAGAACTATGTCGTTACGCTTCCATAACACGCACAAGTGTAATACTAGCCTATTCCGCATTATCGATGTCCAATCTCGATAATACTACGACTTGGGATATTTAATGATTAAACCTTTGTGGATTAATATTGTCTCATATCTTATTAATCCGGAACTAATCATAAGGATTTTTATCATTTATATATCTAGGTAATCCAATTACAAATGATAAAAGAGCAATTTCCTTTGTGACATAGTTAATTTGTACAACAACACCATGTTCTGATAGTGATGTTATGGGTCATAATTATCCAACATTCTCTTCTCACCTAATTCCCCTCAATGTTAATGAGGTTTTCTTATTGTATTATGTAATTGGGTAGAAGTAGAATAGTGCTAGCCGGGAGAGGAAAGTGAGTGATTTGTTCTAGGAACAATCTGTTAAATATCTATCCGTATATCGTTATTAATTTATTTTCGCACCTTATTATGCTTTTAGAATGCATGCTTAAAGGTTTATGATAAGACCTAATAAAGATAATTAATTGGCTGCCAATTACGCGAAAATCCCTCAAAACATATTAAGCGTTTTTCCTTCCGTTGAGTGATTCTTACTCAAGATCCAAAGTTGGCATTGGTTTGTTGGCCAAAGTCAAGACTTTTCTCAACTGCGGATGTGTTTGAATCATGAAGGCTTTGTTCCACATCGATGTCTTGTCAAAGTTGTGATTTGTTGGCCAAAGTCAAGATTACTTCTTGTCCATCGACATTGATTACGAAGCTTTCCATGTCAGTGGGTCCCGCTTAACTGGAATCATTAAGCTTATTGTGCCAAATCCAAGGCTTAGTTTATTCAGAGGAAAAAAGGTTAGGCAAATATATTGGATATATTGGCATAAATATTGTATATATGTTTCGGACTTGGATGTCTACCTACCAGATCTAGGAATTGGATGAGATCCAATTGATCTTCGAGATCTACCTAGTTAAATATCATACAACTTGTTGGCCAAAGTCAAAGTTGTGTGTTATTTAACGGGATCCTAGCCCACTAGGAAACTGGGTTTCCCGAGTACTCGACAGAGGGTTAGAGGCTCACCGAAAAATAGTGGGAGGCTAGTATTGAATTTGCAATTTCATTCAGATACTTAGCTTTACGCGCTTTCATATTATTTCGTCAAAATTATTTTATTAGTTGGACTAATATTATGTTATTTTTCTTGTAATAGTTTGACTGTACCCAAATATTATTGATTAGATAGTTGGACTATCGTAATTAAGATAACGGGAAAGGAAAATGCCCGAGACATTATCATGGGCCAAAATGTCTTCAAGGACACGAATTTTTCCGATTGGGAAATGAATATGAGGATAGTTTTTAGAGCCGAGAGGCTGCTATATACTATACAGGCACCTCTTGGGCCTAAACCCAAACATGATCAGTTACTTGAGCTGGAGCTTTGGAATACTCACAGCGATGACAATTATACTTCTCAGTCAATTATGCTTGCTGCTATGACTCAGCATTTCCTTCGATAAAATAGGGACTTGGATCCCTATAATATGTTGGCGAGGTTGCATGATCTTCACCGATCTAACCGTAGATCGCAGAGATATGAGTTGCAGAAGAAGCTCTTCCGTGCACGTATGTCAGAAGACATGTCTGTTGAGTCCCATGTGGCACATATGATAGTTGACATTGACGAGCTGACTCAGATGGGGATAGTCTTAGAGGCTGAGACTACCATAGAGTTGATCTTGCAGTCTCTCCCCGACACTTGGAGAGTGTTCATCATAAACTATAACTTGATGAACCAAGATGATACTCTTGGAGAGTTGTTGTCAATTCTCAAGGAAGCTGAGAATGAGCTTCTCAAGGGCAATAAGCGCGAGGCACAATTTGCTTCGACATGTCAGACACCGAGGGCTTGGCCGAAGGCGACTGGAGGTGTGAAGAAGAAGAAGCATAAGAGAAAGGGGAAAGCCAAATCGTCAAAGGCTTCTGGGAAGCCTAAGGACAAATCTCAGGATGTATGCCTCCAGTGAGGCAAGCAGGGTCACTGGAAGCGTGACTGCCGCGAGTACAAGGCGCTCCAGAAGGAGATTAAAGCGGGCAAGGCACCGGCTTCAGGTATGTTTGTTACTGAAATAAACATGACTACTTCTAGTTTTAAAAATTGGATTTTTGATTCTGGTTGTGGTACTCATATATGTACTGATGTGCAGGATTTGTGGATTAGCAGGAGACTAGCCTCAGGGGAGATTGATCTACACGTCGGAAATGGGGCACCAGTCGCCGATTTGGCCGTTGGTAATTTTTGTTTTGGAATTGCCCTTAGGGCATGTACTAGAACTTACAGACTGTTATTATGTACCTAGTTTGACTAGGAATATTATTTCTGTATCTATGTTAACCCAATGTGGGTACACTTTTGTATTTAGAAACACCAGGTGTTTTATTTATAAAAATGATATAGAAATTTACACTGCTATCGCAAATAATGGTCTTTATATTTTGAATATAAATCAATCTCAAACAAATAATATAACAAACAAAAGGCTTAAAATGAGTAATAAAGATGAAACTTATATGTGGCACTATCATCTGGGACACATTAATAAGACTCGCATATCCACACTTTCGAAGAGTGGGTCCTTGGACGGATTTGATCCAAATTCATATGACGTCTGAGAATCTTGTTTATTAGGAAAAATACCTAAATCACCTTTTAGCGGTAAAGATGAACGCGCCACCGAACTGTTAGCCCTCGTTCATAGTGACGTATGTGGGCCCATGTCTAGCCAGGCTAGAGGTGGATACGAATATTTCGTAACCTTTACGGATGATGTATCACGTTATAGTTATGTGTATCTTATGAGACACAAGTCGGAAACCTTTGAGAAATTCAAAGAGTTTCGACATGAAGTAGAAAAGCAGACCAGCAAGAGTATAAAGACATTACGGTCGGACCGTGGTGGCGAATACTTAAGCAATGAGTTTCTAGATTACTTGAAAGAATATGGTATTCTTTCACAGTGGACTCCTCTTGGAACACCGTAATTAAACGGTGTGTCCGAACGGAGAAACCGAACTTTGTTGGACATGGTAAGGTCTATGATGAGTCGCACTGAGCTACTTATTTCCTTATGGGGACATACATTAAACATTTCAATTCTTATTTTGAATAAGTTTCCTTCAAAATCTGTTCAACAAACTCCGTATGAGATATGGACAGGAAAAAAACCGGGTTTCTCATTCCTGAAGATTTGGGGATGCTGGGCATACGTCAAACGTTTAGAAGGCACCAAACTTGAACCCAAATCGGATAAATGCCTATTCATAGGATATCCTAGGGAAACCAAAGGATATTACTTCTATCACCCACGAGAGAACAAATTATTTATTGCTCTACATGCGGTTTTCCTTGATAAGGAATTCCTAAATACAGTGGTTAGTGGGAGGAAAGTAGAACTCGATGAAAATCAGAGTGATACTGTTCCTGGCATAGAATCCTTAATGGAACAAGAACAGTCCATCCGGGATGAGACTGTACCACAATCTTCTTTTACACAAGGACCGCGTAGGTAGGAGAGAGTCAGGAAACAACCTGAGAGTTATGGGTTTCTGATCTCACCTCATGTAGATATTAATCTTATTGAGGATAACGAACAGGCTACGTATGAGGAAGCGTTACAAGATATCAATTCCGCTTTATGGCAAGAAGCCATGAAGTCCGAAAGGAATTCCATGTACACCAACTAAGTTTGGACACTAGTTGATGCACCAGAAGGCGTAAAGCCTATTGGATGCAAATGGGTCTTCAAGAAGAAGACCGACATGGATGGCAACGTACAAATGTACAAAGCTAGGCTTGTAGTGAAGGGTTATCGTCAACGGCATTGTGTCGATTACGATGAAACTTTCTCACCCGTTGCCATGATTAAATCTATTCGGATAATGCTTGCTATTACTACATATTTTGATTATGAGATATGGCAGATGGACGTTAAAACCGCTTTCCTTAACGGAAACCTTTTGGAGGATGTTTACATGCAAAAGCCTGATGGTTTTATCGTGCCTAGACTTGCAAACAAGGTTTGTAAGTTAAATCGGTCCATTTATAGACTGAAGCAAGCATCCAGGTCTTAGAACCAACGCTTTGATGAGATCATAAAAGAATATGATTTCATTCAAAATGATGATGATCCTTGTGTATATAAGAAGGTTAGTGGGAGAGCACTGACTTTTATTGTCCTTTATGTTGACGATGTGTTGCTTATTGGCAATGATATTCCCATGTTAACGTCGGTGAAAGCTTGGCTTTCATTGAAATTCTCCATGAAAGATCTGGGAGAAGCAGCCTTTATTCTGGGAATAAAGATCTACATGGATAGATCTAGATAGCTGATTAGTCTCTCCTAGATTACGTACATTGACAAAGTGTTGAAGAGATTCAACATGGATCAGTCCAAAAGGGGACTGTTGCCAGTGCCACATGGTGTCTATCTATCTAAGGACATGTGTCCTAAAACTCAAGATGCGAGAGACAACATGAGTCAGATACCATTCGCCTCAGCAGTCGGATCGATCATGTATGCCATGATATGTACGCAACTTGATGTCTCCTATGCTTTGAGAATGTGTAGTCGCTATCAGGCTGATCCAGGTGAAGGTCACTGGATGGCGGTTAAGAATATCCTTAAGTATCTTAGACGAACTAAGGATGCTTTCTTAATCTATGGAGATGAAGAACTTGAGGTAACTGGGTATACCGATGCAAGTTTCCAAACTGACAAAGACGACAGCAAGTCACAATCCGGGTACATATTTTGTTTGAATAACGGAGCAGTAAGCTGGAAATATTCCAAGCAAGAGACTGTTGCAGATTCAACAATAGAAGCGGAGTATATTGCTGCAGCTGAAGCAGCAAAAGAGGCAGTTTGGATCTGAAAATTCCTAATTGGATTAGGAGTAGTTCCGTTAGCAGCTGAGCCCGTTCCATTGTATTGTGACAATAACGGGGCTATAGCGCAGCCTAAGGAACTGCGGTCTCATCAACGGTCCAAGCATGTTCTTCGACGTTTCCATCTGATTCGTGAGATCATACATCGTGGCGATGTGAAGGTCGAGAAGGTCGCGTCAGATGACAACATTACAGATCCGCTGACGAAAGCTATTCCTCAGCAAAAGTTTGAGCGACATGTACATAGTTCAAGTATTAGATCTGGCTATAGGCCAAGTGGGAGATTGTTGGACAGTTATGACCCATAGCGTCACTGTTTGTAAAAGACATTGTGTTTTTGTACAAAATTAACTATGTAGTAATGAAATTGCCTTTTACCATTTTGTAATTTATTTACTTTGATATATAAATGGTAAAAGTCCTTATGATTAGTTCCAGATTGAAATGATATGAGACAGTATCAATCCATAAAGGTTTAATCATTAAATATCCCTAGTCATAGTATTATCGAGATTGGACATCGATAATGCGGAATAGACTAGTATTGCACTTGTGCCCGTTGTGAGGGCATAACGACATAGTTCTCATATATTTAAATATTGGATACTTATGCAAGTGCGATAAGAGGTTGTGTTTTACCGATGGTACGGAAAACAGCTTCACTCTGGATAGACCCCGCGAAATCCCATTGGTAGTATGTATATGTGTCTTTGGGAGTTCGCTTCAGGGTAGGTGTATTTGGTCTTAACATGAGACTTGCATCGCTAGTACTTGCGACAATCGATAAGCTTTGGTTTTGGTCGTCCAGGACTTTAATAGGTTCTGCATACGCCTCTTCTGGGTTTATTGAGATTCGTAGTGTATTGGATGTGATGTCAAGACAGAAGTATCACTTCAGACATATGGAGATAATGATCACACATGGATTCAGAACTGGTTCTCTATTGTGTTGCAACCATCGGGATAATATGACAAGGTCAGGATTATCCGATTCAAATAGACTAGTTTCTTGATATCCGATATGTGCTTCGTACGGGGCAGACACTACTCCAGCCCCAGGCCTTACATGTGACATCAGATACTGGATCGCAACACACAATACTACGGTATACTACGCATGATATAGATCGTATATTCCATTAAGAATATTTCTGGAGAATTGGGCAGGCATGACGCTTTGCTAGAAGCCAACCTTGTCTCGTAAATCGGTAAAAATATAGTACAAGGTACGTACGTGTTCGGATAGTCCGAAGACCGGATTTACTGCCAACATATCCAAGAATCTCTTGGGTCGCTTCCCGAAGATTCACCGATGACGTATGATTCGAACTTAATTAATCTGGGATTAATTGGGGAGATACTTTATCTTGGATAAAGTACTATTTGAAGAGAGAGACAGATTAATTTGGAATTAATCGATAAATAATATATTCGATATATTAAACGAAATTAGATTTCGATGCGGAATTAAAATTAGATTTTAATTCGGGCAAACGAGTTAATTTAGAATTAATTCGTTAGCGAAGTGATAGTAATTTCGCTAGGCATAATTATTTAATCACATCGCGACGGAAGTTCGTTAATTCGGAATTAGTGAAACCGAGCCCGGAAGTGTTTGCGGGCCCACTCGCATTTCTAATCAAGTGGGGCCCACAAGTCACATCGCGAGTCACATTACTTGTCACTTTAGTGATATATGTCTTGTCACCTTTTTGGTGAGTGACATGTAGTCACTATTCATGATGGAGTTAGGTGTGGGCATTTAATGCCATTTTGGAGCCAAAATTTGGTGATTGACTTTTGGAAAGATATACCAAATTTTGGTAATTGTTTTTAGAAAACAAAACACAAAAAATTAAAAACTCTCTCTCTCCCAAATACACCATTACCGTGAGCTTCTTGGAGAAGAAAATGAAGATTTTTTCTTTCATTTTTTACTAGCACAAACATGAATCATCCAAGGAGTTCGGGAAGCTAATCTTAGAGCTTGGAATCTTCAAAAGCTTGGAGCTTGGAACTTTTTCATCTTGGCCGAATCTCAAAGCTTCTTGGAGGAGAAATTTTGTTGATCATCACATCAAAATCCGATCTTTGTAAGTATGATTCCGCCATACTTCATTGTTGTATTCATTCATTTATATGCTTATTATGATCTTGGGACTCACCTAGAAACCCAACACAATATGCCATCAACATTAGAGTCATAACAAAACACTATATCCAAAAAAACACAATATCTGGAAACCCAAAACCCATAAAAGAATAATTACCAACAATGGACCCATAAAAAACCACAGAAAACCCAGAAAACAACATAAAATCCATATTCATGCAACATCTATTTTATGTCCTGAAACTTGTCAATCATATGAAATTTCAAGATAAAAAGTAATAAACAACTAAAATAATAGTAAAAATTTTAGAAAAATAATGAAAAATCTATTTTTTGAGTCGGGTCAGGTTGAGTCTAAAAACCCCTCACTCAACCCGAAAAAATCGGGTTGGGTCGGATTAATCCGAAATTTGATTTTTATTTTTTGGAGCCCGACCAGATGGGGTTGGGTCGCAAGTTGACCTGACCCTATGAACACCTCTACTGGACGGTTCAATTCAGTTCCAAAACTGAACTGAACTATTGGCTAGGTCTAGTTAGATTCATACCGTTGGGACAAGGAAATTCTCTCTCTCTTTCACTTATTCGGATATAAGTAAAGGTTTTAATATATTATAAAACTAAAAGTTCTCTCTAAGTGTATACATTAACAAATTAAAAATAATATGTGTTCCAATTTTTTAAAACAATAATAGGCTTTAGTTGCCCATTAGGATAGATTTGGGTGATTGATGGATTTTTTTTAAGTTTATAATGAAAAATATTAATTTATTATTGTGGATTCTGGTTTTCGCCCGATGTCCACAATCGAGAATATGAATTTTAGGGTCACTAGCGAGCTTGAAAAACGAAGGTAGAATGAGTGGGGAGTACTCTGTGTTAGGGTTTTTGGGCGATGGGCGCATGGGAAGAGTGGTTCAGGCGAAATTGTAATTTCAAAACTTTTTCAAAATACCAAATAAATTATTTAATGTCTAATATGAATCATTTATTCATATTTCACCTAAATATATTTATTCAATATCAATTATTAACATAAATAAGGTTGAAACTTCACGAAACTTTTACGAAAACCGTTTTCCGTAAAATGACGCAAAACATATTTTCGACTGAACCGACAGCCCGACACTTATGGGGACTATCCAGTTCAGCCCCAATAGTATCAGGGCAGCTGTCACCCGGTTGACTCAAAATCCACCCGGTAACACCGTTTTTTACTGTTTTCGCTTATTTCAACTTGGAAACACTTTCCGGCAATCGTTCCAACTCCCAAAACACATCCATTACATTAATATAACATTAAATACATCAAAATATGCACTGAAAAATCCGAATATGATCAAGAATATAAATTCATCAAATTTTCATGCTTTAATCCAACTTTTACAAGATTAATCTAATTAATCAAGACACCAACTAAAGTCACCACATATGAAGAACTCTAGAATAATTCTAGGCATAATAAGAGTGGTTATCACAATCTATAATGGAAACAAGGTTGTCCAATAATAATTTGAACAAAATGGAATATAATTACATTAATTACTTACAAAATACACTTCACACATTTATTATGCTTCCAATCCATCCACCAAATCAAAAAAGCCCCAAATTTATAAAAGAAAGAAACCCTAGAATCAAACTAGAAAATCAAGAATAAGAAAAAAGTTTCCAAAACTTAAGGGAATAGAAGTTTACCTCTAATCTCCAAATTTTTTAAAGCTGTTCTTGATTTTTTCGTCATTTTCTCCATGATTTCTTCAAATCAAAAATTTGAGAGTGCTTTAATGGTGGTAATCGGTCATGAAGATCATGAAAGAGAAAACAAATTTTCAACCCATAAAAACAAGATTGATGACCGACTATATGTGAAAATGAGGGGCAATTTTATCCTTTGACAATTTAATCAAATTAAATTAAACTTTATACTAACCCAACAAAATTGGACAAATAAAATGTAATTATAATCATGCCAAGTGTTCCAATTATATATCACCATCTATCATACTAATTATGACAAATGGATAAGATATTTAATTTTCAATTATTTAATTATTTAACAATTAAATAACTAAATAATTAAATAACAACCATATATGTATTTATTATTTACATTAAATAATAAATACATATATTTAATGACATGTGTCAAAATCTCATTTGACGAATAATTAATGGGTATCTAATTGTATTATGTATCAAATATAAATATATAATATTACGATTGGCCAAAATCCTCTAATGCATGTGTCATCATTTAACCGATTAAATGATCCGAATTGACTCATTTATTCTGGTGAAGTATTATGAATAATCTGTATTATTCATATCGTATTGCCCAAGTGCTCAATGAGTACACTTCATATTGTGGAACTCTCTAAGTTTATGTTTATCCGTCACGAAATCCAATTTCGTGTCCATAATCCACCCACTCATTGATTACGACGACCATGGATAATCTCGCTAAACTATGCAAGTCGAGGTCATTGTATACGTATAATCCATCCATCACATGCTATCCATATTATACTTGGGATATAGATGTAAATGTTAAATTTTTTCAGTATAATAGAGTCGATTTTCAATTTACGATCTCTAAATAACACTCGGAACTGATTTCCAAAGTTATACCACGGCCATGGATTTACTAGATCGTAAACACGTGAGGATGCCTATGCCCTGTTCACAGGACTGATGGATCATGTCTTGATACGCACTAGATATCATGAGCATCAGTCAACACCCAATGAACAGACGGAGGTTTGATCATGAATAGATCATTGGGTGTGGACTGATGCTCATGATATCTAGTGCGTATCATTAAAGTGTCTGACATCAAAGTGTGGAGGATAACTCATATATCCCACTGTGGTATCTCAAGTCAAAGGATCAATATGCTCGCTCAACTCGAGAAGGTTCATTTTGACGTTGGTGTACCATCTATTAGGAAACCTTCAGTGAGTCGTTCAGTGTCTTATCAAATAAACAACTACCAAGTCACGATATCGACATGTACTGATCTAAACAGATTTTACTAACCGATCTTTGTTAGTAAATCTTGATTAGGAACTTTATTTAAGGATATACATCTTATAGTGCATTTCCCAATGTCAATTACAAACTACGTTGTAATTGCACACTATATTTTAAATCCTAGGGTCTTTGTCTAATATACACGTATCACTGAACTAGATTCAATTTCGATCTAATCGTAATTAGATATCTAATAGAAATTAGATCGAATAAGCATATAAAAGACAAGGTTGCTACCATTAAATTAGTAATTTTATGGAAAATAGAATTGTTCATATTTATGAATTAGACATAAATACGATCCGGATTGGCAATCCGAGCACCAACCCTAACACTGCCCACTGGTGTGGTGGAGGCCATAGGCTCTCTGACGCCCAAGTCAATGACGTGGTGGAGTAAAAAGTAGGAAAAGCAAGGCTTGATGTTACCTTAATCTCCGTCTGTTTGCCGTGAGGGCGTGTGTTGGGTGTTTCGTGGGTGAAATATTGAGAAAGCTCTCGATGTTGAATGTCCCTCTCCAAGCCAAAACCATTTTCTTTTATAATCCTTTTGAGGTAGGCTCATTTATTCTTTTGCCTGTTGGATGTCCTAAAACGGTCAATTTAATGGAGGCATTATAAATTTGAGTATTTTCTAATCTGGTAGTTGTTAAGTCTACAGGTCATTTTAGTCAAGTCGTTTGTGGGTTTGGGCTCGTGGGATCTTTGGGTCCAATATGACTTTGGGCTTTATTAGGCTTTATGGTTGATCTGGTGATATAATATTGATTTTACCCCTGAGCCCAAATTTGGCCCGTACAGTTTGTCCCCTACTCTATAAATCTAGAAGTCCTTGACTTGGAGAGTATTTCAGCGCGTATCGTATAAACAAGACGTGGGGGTATCTGCTGAATGAACCTGGCATAGGTTCAAAGCTTATTCATACGACATTGTCGTCTGGACCGAGGGAAGTTCATGTCTTCAATTGACTTGACATGAGTCTTTAGGGGATGTCTCTAGTCGACTGAACCAAATGAAGGTTCAGGAGCTAATCGACACAACACTGTCGTATGGATTGTGGGAAGTCCATGTCTTCAATTGATCGATATGAGTCCACATGAGGTTTCCCCAGTCGACTGAACCAGATGAAAGTTTAGGAGCAAATTGACACGATATTGTCGTATGGACTGTGGGAAGTCCATTTCTAAAGTGGACTAGACATGAGTCCAACGGGGATGTCCCCGGTCGACTGAACCAGATGAAGGTTCATGAGATAACTCACTTGACATTTTCGTATGGACTGTAGGAAGTCCATGTGTAAAATTGACTCAATATGAGTCCAATGGGGATGTCCCCGATCGACTGAACTAGATATAGTTTCGGGAGCTAATTCACATGACATTATCGTATGGACTGTGGGAAGTCTATGTCTTCAATTGGCTCAACATAATTCCACAGGGGGTTCCGTGGTCGACTGAACCAACATGAGCCCAACGGGGATATCCCCGGTCGATTGAACCAGATATAGGTTCAGGAGCTACTTCACACGACATTATCATATAGACTGTGGAAAGTCCATGTCTTCAATTGACTCAAAATGAGTCCACTTAGGGTTTCGCAATCGACTGAACCAGATGTTCAGGAGCTAATTGACTCGACATTATCGTATGGACTGTGGGAAATCCATGTCTAAAATTGACTCGACATGAGTAACAACGGGAATGTCCTCGGTCGACTGAACCAGATATAGGTTTAGGAGCTAATTCACACAGTATTGTCGTATGGACTGTGGGAAGTCTATGTCTTCAATTGACTCGACATTAGTCCATAGGGGGTTTCCCCGATCGACTAAACCAGATGAAGGTTCATGAGCAAATTGACATGACATTGTCATATGGACTGTGGGAAGTCCATGTATAAAATTGACTCGACATGAGTCTAACGGAGATGTCCCCAGTCGAATGAACCAGCTAAAGGTTTATGAGCTAACTCACTCGACATTGTCGTATGGACTATGGTAAGTCTGTTTTAACGTATGGACTCTTAATTTATTTCAGTCGACATCATTGAAGAATTCCCCTATGACATGTGGGACTTGATTGCTTCTAGGTTCTTCTCCACTCATTTAATGCAACCCTAGCATAAGTTTCGAGGTGCTTTTGTCGGAATTCGAGGCACCAAAAAGGTTGGTATAGAAGAGAGCTTTGAGATCTCATTTGCCTCATTTGCAAAATCTAATTTCAGTCGTCAAGTTGGGAGAAATCTCAAGTCCACAAGGTATTCTTCAAAAATCCATCTCTTGTTCTTCATTATCTTTAAACATTCATAGTGTAGATTCAAGTTGTTTATAGGCAACATAGGTTGTTTTATCTTTTGAATCGTAGATTTATTATTGTAATTGTGTTTGGGATTGAATTAGAGTTTGATCTTTAGAGAATAGATTTTTAAGAAATCTCATGTTTGCATGCTTGTCATTATGAGAATATCGAGTGAAGAATCCTTAGGCAGTTTAGGAGCTGAGATTGATAGGTTTGTCGAATCAACTTCTAGTGAGTCAAATGAGGAAGAAATATATAGAGATTGGTCGTATCATGATCTAATTAAGACAAGGTTAATAACCGTAGCAGAGTTATCTCAAGAGGTTCCTACTGAAGCTATACCTCTTAAGACTTTACTAGTAATTGGAGAGTCGAGTGGGGTTCCTAGCACTAGTGAACTAAAAAACCTGTTAACAAAAACCCTACAAGTAGAGTGATTAAGAAATCATTGAGGGTAATCAGGAGCAAGTATAGATTTTCCAATTCATTAGAACTAAGGCTACCTCTGTTGAGTGAAAGAATTGATTACAAAGTCCCATGCTAGATTGGGTTCTATGAGTGACCTTTTGCGGGTGGATTAAGGTTCCCCATAACGAGATTAGTTTGGGAGGTTTTGGACCATTTTCAGATCGCTCTTTCTCAGTTGATGCCTAATACTTCGAGGATTCTGTTGTCGATTGAATACATGGCCTTCGAATTATGAGTGTTCTTTGAAGTGAAAGATGTGTTATTCTCATACTACCTAAAGGAACACCTGACTGAAAAAAGAAGATACACTTTATTTCTTCGTCAGATGAGAAAACATTTAGTTACCAGACTCCCGATAAAGGATAGGGGAAACTGGCAATCTGATTATTTCTTTGTGAGGGGTGAGAGTATATTTGGGTCTGCTGGAGCTGATCGAATCCCAGAATATTGGAGTTTATCGAGTGAGTATTACACTTAATAATAGGGCTAACCCCATATTCATTTTTTTAGATCTTTTGCGAAGCAGGTTGTTTGAGACAACAAGTCAAACCGTCTCCAACACTAAGCAATCTTAGTTTTTTCCTGTTGGAGAGAGATTGGAGAGTCATCTTAGAAGAAAAAAGATTGAGGGCGACTTTGTTATGGAAGGAGATTCATAACCGTG
The DNA here is from genome assembly GCA_019454045.1 of Zanthoxylum bungeanum. NCBI lineage: Eukaryota > Viridiplantae > Streptophyta > Magnoliopsida > Sapindales > Rutaceae > Zanthoxylum > Zanthoxylum bungeanum. The sequence goes on along the minus strand of SKCR01026260.1, from coordinate 107,272 downwards.
AAGGTATCCTTTTGGCCCTTTACAAACACGTTTTGGCTGTGTTATACTATAGTTGTTCGTGTCGAGAGATATTTGGTGAGTCAATAATTTTAAAACCTTTAACTCTCGAAGAACTATTATGCGCAGAATACATAATGTCAGGGCCTTACAAAATATCTTCAATTGACAAATGAAGAGTCAAATGAAAGCCAAAAAAGGGGAAAGAGCTTGAAATTGAAAAGGTTGAAGCTCCTAACTAAAAGAAGTTATATCATATGAAGCTGCAGTGGTAAAAGAGCTTCGACTGAAATAATCATGGCTGGGAGGAAAATGAAAGCAGTTGTTGAGATGGAAGAGGATTTGGAAAATGTCATAATCAGGATTCCTTACAGGTCGACAGTAATTTTGGATCATTCTAGCCTTAACACATCTATGAAAGGGCTTCTACTGGAAGAGTATGAAAACATGCTAACAAAGATAGGCCCAGTTGAAGCAATGAAGAAAGCAACAGCCTTAAGTTATCAAGTATGCATACCCAAGATTTTTATATTTCTTTAATTCTTAGTCGAATGAGTTCTAACTTAGATTTTTCAGACATTGGAATGCAGCCTCTACATGCAGAAATACACGGAGTCGAGTCAAATGAGGATAAGGGAATTGGAGAAAATTCTTTATGTAGTGAGGAAAGAAGCATATGAGTTGAAGTCTGGGTTGGATGCTTCTGAGAAGAAGGGAAATGAATTAGAGAAGGAGTTGAAGGAAACGAATGCGACACTTAAAATGGAGAAAGAAGTTTTGGAGGCCATGATTGAAGCTTACAAGGAGGTTTCGACAATGTTAAAAAGGAGAATGAACAGCTGCTCGAGTAACTTGAAGGAATTGCTTTTGAGTCCATAATGAAGGAGATGAGCAATTTGATGAAGGATTATCTAGAGGGAAATGCTGCTGAATGGAAGCTGAGGAAATGGATTCGAGAATACGACAAGTTGGTGGCTGGGCTTTCTTTGTCGAACAACATCAGTGAAGAAAAAAAGGTGAAGAAGTCGATTCAAAGAAAAATGAAGGTGAGGAGGTAGCAGTTCCTGAAGCTGAAATGGCAGTGACTGAAGGTCAAGTGAAGAAAGGAAAAGACGATGATCCCACGAGAGTCGAGCCTGCTGCTCAAGAAGAATAAGTTCATGCTAGTGCTTCCGAGGCTGCTGAAGATCAACCAGCCAGTGCTCCAGAAGTTTGATAGCATAGCTAATCTAATGCACTTTTTTCTGTTTTTTTTTTTTGTTAATATTGTGTACTAGATTACTTTTGGTGGAATAGAAAGTAAGTTCGCATAGCGAATGAATTTTTACAAGTAACATATCGTCTAATTCATACTCGAAAGACAATTAAGTATTTATGCACATATTACCAATAGAATCGCTTGAGATGAATCATATTACAACTGTTGTGGATGAGTGTTCCCTCCACGATTTGTAATTTGTAGGCTCTTTGCCCAATGAATTTTTTATTAGGTATGGACCTTCCCAGTTCAGACCCAACTTACCATCTCCAACCTCTTTGGTATTCTGGAAAACTCTACGTATTCTCTGAAGGTTCTGCTCCTAACATTTTTGTTGAAGTATTTGGCCATCCTCTATCGATGGGCTACTAGTCGAATGGAAGCCCGGTTCCTAACTTCATCAATCGTATCGAGACTATAATTCATAAGTTGTTTATTCGATTCCTCATTGAACCATTAGTAGAGTGGGGATGAGATGGGTTCTTCTATTGGTATTACTGCTTCCGTACCAAACGCTAAAGAAAATGAGGTTTCTCCAGTAGACGATCAGGTCATTATTCTGTAAGACCACAATACTCTCGGGAGTTCATCTATGCAAACACCTTTAGATTTCTCCAATCTCTTCTTCAAAGTGTTCAGTAATATTTTGTTAGACGATTAGGCCTGGCTGTTAGCTTGTGGGAAGCATCAGGTTGAAAAGCTTAATTTTATGCCCCAATTTTTACAGAAGTCTTGAAAATGATGGCTGATGATTGTGAACCATTATCAGTCATAATTTCTCTTGGTATGCTAAATTGACATATGATATTCTTCCAGATGAATGTCTGTACCTCTTTGTCATATATCCTGGTGAATGGTTCTGCTTCAATCCACTTCGAGTAGTAATCCGTAAGTAAGAGCATGTAGACTCGCTGTCCTGGGGCCGTTGGAAGTTTCCCGACGATGTCTATCCCCTACTTCATGAACGGCCAGTGAGATAAGATAGGATTGAGTCTTTCTGGTGGGAGGTGTGAGACTGGAGAAAACCTTTGAAATTTTTCACACTTCCTAGTGAAGTCTGTAGAGTCGGTCCTCATCGTAAGCCAGTAATAACTTGTCGAATGGGCTCGTAGTGCCAAGCTCCTCCCTCCAAAATGATTCCCACATTCCCCTTCATGTAGCTCCGCCAACACATGTTACACCTCTTCATGAGTGAGGCATTTCAGGTAGGGTCCGGAAAATGATCTTTTTAGCAACTGACATTCGTATAAGGTGAACCTTGCAAACTACCTCTGGACTTTCCTGGCCTGAATTTTGTTTTCTTGAAATACGCCTTCTTACAGATATTTGACTATTGGTGTCATCAATGAGTCGACTGAATTGACTGAGGTGACCTATTTTCCTTCTTTCTATATTACTGGCCAATTTAAGCATACTATCAGTATTAATTGTGGTTTGTCTCCTTGCATTGTTGATCCAAGGGTGGCCAATACAACAGCTTGGGAATTCTCACTTCCTGGGACCTGGGTTATTGTGAGTTCCTCAAACGTCGATTGAATAACTTTTACCTTTTGTGAGAGGATGCCATCTGTGGATCTCATGCTTGATACGACCATTGGAATTGGTTGACAATCAGTTATGAATCAGACTTTACTTCTATCCTTTTAGCTCCATGTTCATTGGTTAAGGTTAGTCCTGCTATCAATGCTTCATATTCAGCCTCATTGTTGGTGACTCTGAAATCGCACTTGACTACTTTTTGTAGCACTTCGCCTTCCGGAGTAATGATCATTATCCCCAGACCGTAACCTTTTTTGATACTGGATCCGTCGACTGTAAGTTTCCAGGGGATGTTCGAATGGATAGAATGGACTTTCATTTCGGTTGCAGCCAGTAGGCTAGGGCTCAAGTCGGCTATAAAATTCGCTAAGGCTTGAGACTTGATGGCAGTCCTGGCAGGTATGTGATGTCGTGTTCCCCAAGTTCAATTGCATATTTTGTCAATCTCTCATACAACTCCGATTTATGGAGTATGCTTCTCATAGGATACGCAGTGTATACCGTGATTCGGTGTCCCTGAAAGTAGGGTCAAATCTTTCTTGCAACCGTTATCACAACTAAAACTAATTTCTCCATTAATGGGTAGCGTGATTCCACACCTAGCAGTGCTTTACTAACGTAGTAGACTAGGAGTTGTGCCTCTCCTCTTCTCTGATCAGGACTGCACTGACGGCTTGTTCCGAAACTCCCAGGTAGAGAAAAAGCCTTTCACTGTCGAGTGGTTTTGACAACAAAAGTGGGGAGATAAGATATCGTTTGAGTCATTCTAAAGCTTCTTCATATGCTAAGGTCCATTCGAAGTTATTTTCTTTCTTTATGGCTGAGAAGAACAAAATACTTTTATCCGTAGACTTGGAGATGAACCTATTAATTGTTGTTATCCGTTCTACTAGTCGCATGACATCCTTTGGGCTGGAAGGTGAGAGGATTTCAAGGATAGACTTGATCTAATCTGGATTCGCTTCTATTCCACATCGAGTGACAACATATCCTAAGAATTTCCTTGAGGTGACACTGAATGCGCACTTAGTGGGGTTCAACTTCATCTTGTACTTATCCATTATGTTGAAGGCTTCGTCCAGGTTCCCTAAATGATCCATAGATTTTGAGGATTTTACCAGCATGACGTCTATGTACACCTTCACAGTCTTTCCAATTTCTTTGAAAACATCTTGTTGACCAGTCATTGATACGTGGCTCCGGAATTTTTGAGGCCGAATGGCATAACCTTGTAACAATATATGCCTCGGTTGGTGACAAAGACAGTCTTCTCTTGATCGTCTGGATGCATGAGGATTTGATTATAGCATGAATATGCATCCGTGAAACTCAATAACTCATGCCCTACTGTAGTGGAGACCATTGAATCTATGTGAGGTAGAGGGAATGAATCTTTTAGATAAGATTTGTTCAAATCCGTAAAGTCAATGCAGACTCGCCACTTTCCATTCTTCTTTCTGACTATCACCACGTTGGCGAGCCACCCTGGAAACTAAACTTCCCTGATAGCTACATTATGCAACAAATTTTGAATTTCCTCATCGATGATTCGATTTCTTTCTAGGGTGAACTTTCTTCCCTTTGGTCTGACTAGAGAGTGGTCTGAATCCACATGGAGTTCATGAGTAATCAACTCGGGGTCGATTCCTGTCATTTCTTTGTAAGACCATGCGAAGCTGTCGTGCCGCCTCTTTAAGAAGTCAATCATGTCGGCTTGTAGCTTGGGATCTAAGTTATCTCCAATTTGTGCCTTATTATCTGTATGTTGAGGGTGAATTTGGATCTCGTCAAGCTATTTGAGATTTGGTAGTGTTGTTAGGATTGGTGCTCGGAGTGCCAATCCAGATTGTATTTATGTCCAATTCATAAATATAAACAATTCCATTTTCCATAATATTACAAATTTAATGGTAGCAACTTTGTCTTTTATACACTTATTCGATCTAATTATGATTAGATATCTGATTATGATTAGATCGAAACCGAATCTGGCTCAGTGATACCCGTATATTAGACAAAGACTCTAGGATTTATAAAATAGTGTGCAGTTACAACGTAGAGTTTGTAATTGACATTAGGAAGCGCACTATAAGATGTATATCCTTAATAATGTTCCTGGTCAAGATTTACTAACATGGGTCGGTTAGTAAAATCTTCTGAGATCAGTACATGTCGTATATCGTGACTTGGTCCGATGGTTTATCCTAATGAACCATGAGTCTCAAGAGACTCGTATAGACATGTAGGTGTTTATTGATAAGACATTGAACGACTCACTGAAGATTTCCTAATAGATGGTACACTAACTTCAATAGGAACCTTCTCGAGTTGAGCGAGCATAGTGGTCTTTTGACTTGAGATACCACAGTGGGATATATGAGTTATCCTCCACACTTTGATGACAGTCACATCACCGATTTATTTAGATCAGACCTCTGCCTGTTCGTTGGGTATGGACGGATGGTCATGATATCCAGTGCGTATCAAGAGAGGATCTGTCAATCCTGTGTACATAGCATAAGCATCCGTACGTGTTTACGATCTAGTAAATCCATGGTCGTGGTATAACTTCAAAAATCAGTTTCGGGTGTTATTTAGAGATTGTAAATTAAAAGTCGACTATATTATACCGAATGGATTTGACGTTCTCATCTATGTCCCATGTAGAATATAGATAGCTTGTGACAGATGGATTATACGTATGTAATGACCTCGTCTTGTATAGTTAGCGAGATTATCTGTGGTCGTCATAATCCATGAGTGGGTGGATTATGGACACGAAATTGGATTTTATGACAGATAAACCTAAACTTAGAGAGTCCCACAATATGAAGTGTACTCATTGAGCACTAGGACAACTCGATATGAATAATACGAATTATTCATAATACTTCACCGGATGAAGTGAGTTAATTTGGATCGTTTAATCGGTTAAACAATGAAGTATGTATTATGGGATTTTATCTGATAATAATTATTGTGTATTTGTATTTGATACATAATACGATTAGATCAACATTAATTATTCGTCAAATGAGATTTTGACACATGCCATTAATATATGTATTTGTTATTTATTGTAAATAAAAATACATATATAATGATCATTATATTAATTGATAATTTGGATATTTAATTGTTAAATATTTGAATAATTAATTAATTAAACCTTTTTCATTAAATGTTATGAAATATAGTAAGTTATTATTGGTACAAATGGCATGAATTAATTAAACTTAATGTGTCCAATATTGATTGGATAACATAAAATTTACTTTGTTTAATTAGATTAAATTTTGCAAATGGACAAATTTTCCCTCTAAAAGTCGGTCAACATTGATTTTAAAGGTAAAATTTGTTTTCTTCATCACTTTAACTCTCCATTGCTGTGAGCTCGATGAGAAAAATGGGTTTCAACTTTGCTTGGAGAATCCATGAAGAACCCGTGGAAAATTAAAGAAAAAAAGCTAAAGAATTTGAGGATTAAAGGTAATCTACCATAACCCTAAGCTTGAAAATTTAGTTCCTTATTTCTTGAGTTGTTAGAAGGGTTCTAGGGTTCTTTTGATTCTTATTTTTTGGGGCTTTGGTTTGTGGATGATGGAGATGGAAGTGAATTGAATGTGTGAAGTAGTTTTGGAAGTAATTAGTGTAATTATTATCCAATTTGATCAATTGTTGATGATTTGCTATTCTAGAGTGTTATGACCACTCTTGTGGCACCTAGAATTGTTCTTGGGTTGTTTATATGTGGTGACTTTGGTTGGTGTTATGATTAATTAGATTAATTTGAAAATTTGGATTTAAAGCATGAAAATTAGAATTTTTGGTTTTAGATCAGATCCTGTAAAAATAGAAATTATTGATGAATTTGATGTCATATAAATGTAATGGATGTGTTTTGGCAGTTGGAACAATTGCCGAAAAGTATTTCCGAGTTGAAATAAGTGAAAACGGCCAAAAATGGCGTTATCGGCTGCCCAAGTAGTGAATCTGTCAATGTTCAGGTAGCCCATGAACTGCCATGACACTATTGGGACTGACCTGGGCAGTCCCCATAAGTGTCGGGTTATCGCATCTGTCAAAAATATGTTTTGTGTCATTTTACGGAAAAACGGTTTTCGTAAAAGTTTTACTACATTTCAACCTTATTTATGTTGATATTTGATATTTAATAAATAGTTTTAGGTGAAAAATGAATAAATTATTTATATTAGATATTGAATAATTTATTCGGTAATTTGAAAAAATTTTAAATTACGATTTCGCCAGAACTGCTCTTCTGCTGCGTCCATCACCCAAAACCTAACAAAAATAGTATAAGAGCGGGTCTGATGCTTCATCCTTTACCTTAGTCATGCTTGATATTTGATATATAATCCAATTTTAATGTTCACACATGCTTGGAATCTATATATGTTTCTTTACTTTTCGGTTCTACACTAACGAAAATGTAACTGAAATTTAATACTTAAATTGTGTTATGTTTTCTAAGGTAGAATTGAAATATTTAGAAAATGATTTAGATTAAGATTTTGCATTTGATGTAAATTAAAATCCCCGCTTTTAAATATGGCTGTAAAGTAACGTGTATTAGATACATGTTTTTTGGTTTGTCTTATCAGTACGATTTATGGGTATCTTTCTATAACTGCATCTGAGATCGTGCCAAAGCTGTGAGGGTGTAGATTATAGGATTATTATCCATATCGATTATATATTGATACTGGATAAATTCAAGTGAAAGTGGAAATCCTGAACGTGCCAAAGCTGTCAAGACTACATCGGTAGCTTGAGTTTATCATTTACAATGTAGCCTTGATACGCCTCCTTATGAACGTGCCAAAGCTGCCACAATGCGAAACAGTCAGGACCAAAACCAAGAGTCACTGGTGATTGATTGACAAAGAGTTGTTTACCTAATGAATATACGTAGCTGTGAGTCGAAATATATTCATGAGATCCTAGTCTCACTATAGAATTCAATTTAATTATTGAATTTCCGTTGTCCGTTGGGGATTACGGTATTACGTAAAGTAGTGGGAGACACTGCTGGGTTTAAAATCCATTACTTAAGCAGTGTGTAATATTTTGGAAAATTCTGTTTTGTTTTCTTTTCATTTTATATTGTTTATAGATTTATACTTCTAATCCACTGCATGCTTATTACTTGAATAGGTTTTATGACTTTACTTATGGTTGCGTAGTTCTAGAATAGGTTCTAGAAAGACAGTAGACTTAGATATTGTTATATTGGTTAAAACCATCGGGAACTGTTGTTCCGATTTTCTTGAAAATCAAGATGATTTGTGACTTAGTTTTTAAGTCACGATTAGGTAATCTCCATAGATATTTTTTTAGGATATTATTCTAGAAAGAATAGTTTCTTATGCAGTAAGAATTGACTTGAATAGTTCATGTCTCGAGATTCTTGACTGGCATTAAGAAAACCATTTTGGAATTTGTTTATCTTTTAATGATATTTCTTAGCTTTTATGACTTTTAGAAGTCACGTGTCTGACACAGTTTGCTAATCAATCATTTGCAATTGTTGTGAGTAATTGAACGCAAATTATAAAGTTAAAGAAACGAGATGTGTATAGTTGTGTATAAAGAATATCGATTCTCACAATATGATAATTATAGGTATTGGATACCAGATCTCCTGTCTAGTTATTTAAAATAATGTTAATAACTGTTTTGATATTTGATATTTGAACTTGTGACTATTGGATAGTTACTTATTCTGTATAAACAGTTGTTACATATTTTAATACGACTAGTAGTGTCATTAATTAAAGATAAACATTAAGAAAAATATTCGGTAAAATAAATAATTTAGAACTATGCTTTATGAGATTTTATCATAAAAGCATTAGATGCTTATACCTTATGGTAAAAGATGGTCTGATATAAGTTTACACCATAAATCTCATTTAACCAATGATTGTCATTGGACCACAAGATTTATTAGACTAATACATTGGAGAATGTAGTTAATAAATTAAAAAAAAAATTACCTATGTAGTTTTCTTTACTCCGTAACTTAGTTAATGAATTGTCATGACTGAGTTGTGTGTTTCTAAAAGAAAATATGTTGACCGTCTTGAATGGTTTGAGAACTTTTGTTATGTTTTCTGATGAAACGTGGATAGAATATTTTGAATGGTTGAAAGATATTCTATTTGAAGTATTGAAACTATATCTTCAAAATTCATTGTGAGTCTTTGAATTGTTCGAAGATGTTTGATATGATTAAAACATGAATTTAAGGCATTTAGTTCTAAAGTTATTTAATAAATGTGATTCTACTCAATATTAAACTTCCACGATTCCATCTCGATGGAATTGGTCAGTGGGAGTAATTGAATCTTAAATGACTTGATTCGTTAATATTGAGTGTTACCGAATTAGTTTCAATACTCTTGAGATTATGCTCCAGTAACACTAATTGATCTCTTTAATTAAAGTTTCTTTTGTTCTTATAGTTACATATATGATATGTATAGTAGAAAATTCGAATCTTAAAAAGTTGAGATTTGAATCTTTCTTTTGTATAATGGTTATATAATTGAAAGTACTTGTGCCTCGGAGGTACGAGTGAAAGGTTTATCATTTATTCTATTTAATGGAATATTTTATTCTATTTGATAGAGTATCTTTCTACGATCCCGGGTAATAAAATTATTTTGTTACTTGGTGGTTAACATTGATGTTGATGATTGCATAAAAGACTTGACTTAGTGAAGTCGAATGTGAGAAAAATAAACTATAAGTGGAACTGCGTAATTAATAAGATGAATAGACCCTTCGACCATTTTCGTATAATTTCAATAGGATATCATAATCATTTACAAAGTATTTGATATTTAATGATTCTGTTATTTTCTTATCGAAGAAAATTATCCTATAACTTATAGTGGGAGCGATATTTGATATCGATTTTGGAAATTAAATTTGAACCATAGATCTAAAATTGTCCATAGCTTATTACGATCAGGTTTTGAACTTGATTAAGCTTTCGGTATGAATTATTCATACACTGTACAAATTATTTACGCAGCAAAAGCAAAGTGAGCTTGATAAAGGTTTGACCTTTATAGTATGATAGTGAGAAAGGTTATACTCAGTATTCTATTGTAGATTTTGAGAATACTTGTCTCTGATCGCACTAATTGAACAATTAAAGATCTATTGGTTAATGTCGATATTAAACTATATATTTTGGCTAAAGAATACAAAATGGCATTCTTAAGTGATTTCTTTGAATGAAAAATCTGTGTGGTTTCCTTGTTTGAAGAATTCGTTCTAGAATGGCCAGAGAGTTTGTATTCTACTAAAATCACAGTTTGATATACTAGCTTATGGATTGTATTGTAGACTCAGATAAGCTTTCCGAAAATCCGTGTTCTTTGTTTTTGATATCAGTCAGATTGTCTGATTTTATCGAAGTATAGAGAATACGAATTTGTCAATAGAGTCAGTGGGAGCGTACAAATTTCTTTCTAGTATTATATATCTTAAGTCTTCTTTTCTCCATGGAAGCAGTGGGAGCTGTTTCTGATATATTTGATATAAAGTTTTATATATGATATAAAACAAGTGACTTATGAGAATACTCCTATTAGTCACGTATTAGATATGATCTAATAAAAGACACAGTAAGACTATCTATATGACAGATAATATAATTATTTGACAGTTAACGTGTCTTTTATATATATATTTATCTTTCGTAAAAGATGATTCCTTTATCGAAAGACAGATTGATTGGAATATCTAGTCAGTCTTATGGATCATAGGATGATGACATAATGAATACTATATTATATGCGATTAAAGATATCAATTTAATCGTAACTGTTACGAGTTATTTTGATATGCAATAGACCATAGGATGTGTCTTGAAACATGTTCTTTGTGATCTTTGAAATATTAAGAGCAAATTTCTAATTCATGGAGAATTTAGTCTACAACCATAAGGTCAGAGTAGTTTTGATCCTAATTATGACATTAGATAGTTTATGTCAGAAAAGATGCAGTGGGAGCGTCACTGTTGATTCTACTGAACTAGTGGAATCAGCTGTAACTTTTGAAGTATTGACTTATGAAGTTGCAAATTGACCCTATGATTAGAATTTTTCATATTAGTGTAGTGCTTGCGGTTGTCTCATAGTATTTGAATTTGATTTCTAAATACATAGACAACTCAGTAGCTATAGCACAATACTGATATAGCGTCTGAGTCATATTGATGTGGAATTTAGATTTTACAAAATATGAATGATGTTAGCTAACGAAAAAGGTTGGGTTTGTTGGACAGACTCAATTTGTTAAAGCATGCTTACTTGTTTTTGCCTACCTCTTGAGTGTTGGTGAGCTCTTGAGGGCAATGAGTATGTGATACACATTAAGATGTATATAGGATACCATGGATTGGCACTAGAGAAAGTGGGAGAAATTGTTAGGGTTGGTGTTCGGAGTGCCAATCCGGATCGTATTTATCTCTGATTCATAAATACGAGCAATTTCATTTTCTATAATATTAATAATTTAATGGTAGCACCGTGTCTTTTATACACTTATTCGATCTAATTATGATTAGATATCTGATTATGATTAGATCGAAACTGAATCTGGTTCAGTGATATGTGTATATTAGAAAAAGACCCTAGGGTTTACAATATAGTGCGTAGTTACACCATAGTTTGTAATTGACATTGGGAAGCGCACTATAAGATGTATATCCTTAAATAAAGTTCCTGGTCAAGATTTACTAACACGGGTTGGTTAGTAAAATCTAGTGAGACCAGTACATATCGTATATCGTGACTTGGTCCGATGGTTTATACCAATGAACCATGAGTCTCGGGAGACTCGTATAGACATGTAGGTGTTTATTTGATAAGACACCGAACGACTCACTGAAAGTTCCTAATATATGGTACACCAACATAAATAGGAACCTTCTCGAGTTGAGTGAGCATAGTGGTCCTTTGACTTGACATACCACAGTGGGATATATGAGTTATCCTTCACACTTTGATGGCAGTCACGTCACCGATCTATTTAGATCAGACCTTGGTCCGTTCATTGGGTATGGACTGATGCTCATGATGTCCAGTGCGTATCAAGAGAGAATCCATCAATCCTGTGTATAGGGCATAGGCATCCGCACGTGTTTACGATCTAGTAAATCCATGGCGGTGGTATAACTTCAAAAATCAGTTCAGAGTGTTATTTAGAGATCGTAAATTGAAAGTCAACTATATTATACTGAATGGATTTGACGTTCTCATCTATGTCCCAGGTATAATATGGATAGCCTGTGACGGAGGGATTATATGTATGCAATGACCTCGGCTTGCATAGTTTAGTGAGATTATCTGTGGTCGTCATAATCCATGAATGTGTGGATTATGGACACGAAATTGGATTTTGTGATGGATAAACCAAAACTTAGATAGTCCCACATTATGAAATGTACTCGTTGAGCACTTGGACAACTCGATATGAATAATATGGATTATTCATAATACTTCACTGGATTAAGTGAATTAATTCGAATCGTTTAATCGATTAAATGATAACACATGCATTAGGGGATTTTATCCGATAATAATTTTTGTGTATTTGTATTTGATACATAATACGATTAGATACACATTAATTATTCATCAATGAGATTTTGACACAGCCATTAATATAAGTATTTGTTATTTATTGTAAATAAAAATACATATATAACAATTATTATATTAATTGATTATTTGGATATTTAATTTTTAAATATTTGAATAATTAATTAATTAAATATTTTTCATTAAATGTTATGAAATATGGTAAGTTATTATTGGTACAAATGGCATGAATTAATTAAACTTAATGTGTCCAATAATGATTGGATAACATAAAGTTTACTTTATTTAATTAGATTAAATTTTACAAATGGATAAATTTGCCCCCTAAAAATCGATCAACATTGATTTTAAAGGGAAAATTTGTTTTCTTCATCACTTTAACTCTCCATTTCCGTGAGCTCAATTTCAACTTTGCTTGGAGAATCCATGAAGAATCAAAGGAAAATTCAAGAAACAAAGGCTAAGAAATTGGAGGATTAAAGGTAATCTACCATAACCCTAAACTTGGAAATTTAGTTCCTTATTTCTTGAGTTGGTGGAAGGGTTCTATGGTTCTTTTGATTCTGATTTTTTGGGGCTTTGGTTTGTGGATGATGGAGATGGAAGTGAATTGCATGTGTAAATTAGTTTTGGAAGTAATTAGTGTAATTATTGTCCATTTGATCAATTATTGATGAGTTGCTATTCTAGAGTGTTATGACCACTCTTGTGGAACCTAAAATTATTCTTGGGTTGTTCATATGTAGTGAGTTTGGTTGTTGTTATGATTAATTAGATTAATCTTGAAAATTTAGATTTAAAGAATGAAAAATAGAATTTTTGATTTCTAGATCAGATCCTGTAAAACTGGAAATTATGTTATTAATTTGACGTCATATGAATGTAACAGATGTGTTTTGGGAGTTGGAACAATTACCGGAAAGTGTTTCCAATTTGAAATAAGCGAAAACGGTCAAAAACGGCGTTACCGGGTGACTTTTGAGTCAACAGGGTGACAGCTGTCCAAAAAGTGAATTCGTCACTATTCGGGCGGCCCATGAACTACCATGACACTAATGGGGCTGACCTAGGCAGTTCCATAAGTGACCTGGGTAGTCCCATAAGTGTCCGGTTGTCGGTTCGGTTAAAAATGCGTTTTGTGTCATTTTACGGAAAAATAATTTTCGTAAAAGTTTCGTGATATTTGAACCTTATTTATATTGATATTTGATATTGCATAAATAGGCTTAGGTGAAAAATGAATAATTATTCTTATTAGATACTGAATAATTTAATCGCGCTTCCGCTGCGCCAATCGCCCAAAACCCCAATAAGTGTCAGCTCCACATTGTGAAACCCATTCTGTGATTGTATGCAGATTGGTTTTTGCCTTCAAAGTTGTTTGGTATCAGCTTCTAGACGTGGCTCTATCTTCTTTTATCTCTTGAATTCCACACTTGGTTGGGAACTTTAGAACTTAGTGATGATTGGATGACACTGTTCTCATCTCATGAATCCAAGGCCTACCCACAATAAGAATGTAGGTTGAGGGACAATCTAAAACCAAGAATGTGGTCATCTTGTTGATTATCACGGCGTAGATTGGAAGAGATATTTCACCCATGGTGAATTTTTACTCCCTACTAAATCTAATCAACACAGTCATCTGTCTGTTTATCTTCTCTAGCACAGCTCCTATGTCTGAAAGGGCTGTGGTAAAAATGATGTTGGCTGAAGATCCTGTGTCGACTAACACTCATTTGATCATAAAAATTGGCCACATGCAATGAGATCATTAGAGCATCATGGTGTGGATTCATATTGCATGAGTTGCTGTCGTCTAGAAATTCCATTGTTATGTTGGTAAACATCCTCTCAATTGACATCGTAGAGTGAGGAAGGCTCATCGAAGCAGCCCTAGAATATCGTTTGGCCGCTGAATATGATACACCACTAACCTTTGATCCTCCCGAAATAAAAATAATTGTGTTGTTAATAGGTGGAGGTGGAATCGGGGCCTCTCATTGGTTATCCCTTTTATCTCTTCGAGCCAACGTATATTTTCCTTTCTCCATGAGTAAGTCTCTTAGAAATCCTTTGTTCAATAATTCCAGGAATTTCAATCTCAATGCCCCACATTCAGCTGTAGTATGGCCGTAATCTTGATGGAATTCACACCATTTTTTAGTGTCCTTCTTTGTGGCACTTTCGATGGAGTGTGGGGGGCCATTTTATCTCATTTCCCATCTTATTTAGGACCGAAACCAACTCTAATGGGGAGATTGTAAAATTATAGTCTGGGAGCCTGGATCTGCTTGCTGGCGTTATCTCTTGGGTTTTGTAAGGTCGTGGTCGCTTGTCAAAACCTGTGTGGAAAGGTTTATGCTCTCTTCTTTGATGGATCCTCCTTTCTGAATGATGATGATGGTTCATGTTGTTTTGCATGGGAATAATAGGCATTCTATCACTCCGTGAGCTGGAGGCACTCTCCTCCCTTTTGTTCCTCATTTCCTCTTCCCACCTTATTTTAATTTGGGCCCGTGTCATGGCCTGGTCCATTATATAGCATCGAATCTTGGTGAGTTTTTTATAGAGCCCATTTTCGTAGAGCAGTCCATTTCGGAAAGATTCCACTGTAGTACGTTGGTGGAGATCTGGAATACTTATCCTCTCTTTGTTGAAGCGAGCCACATAGCTTTGTAAGGACTCTCATTTCCTATGTTGGATGACATTGAGATCATCAGTAGTCTTCTCAAGCTTACAAGGACTTGCAAAATGTTGCATAAACTTGTCTGTAAGTTGTTGGTACGACTCAATGGATCTATACGGTAGGTTGATGAACCAGGTAAGGGCTGGTCCTGCCAACGTTTCTCCAAATCCTATGCACATTATGTTAGAGTTTTATTGGGAATTACAGGGTTAGCACAGCGGAACGCGAAAAAATGATTTCTCCGATTTCAAAAATTTTTCTTGGAACAATTAAATAAAATTATTTATTTAATTAACCAATACTTAA
The DNA here is from genome assembly GCA_019454045.1 of Zanthoxylum bungeanum. Lineage (NCBI taxonomy): Eukaryota > Viridiplantae > Streptophyta > Magnoliopsida > Sapindales > Rutaceae > Zanthoxylum > Zanthoxylum bungeanum. The sequence continues at coordinate 91,842 of SKCR01026260.1, read as the reverse complement.
ATTATGAAATATAACCCAATAAATCATATTTCTTTTAATTACAAAATTACCCCAAACTTTTACAAATCAATTATTTTTGTTTTAAATATGTCAATTACATATTTAATTAATTCCAAATTAATCCTAAAATAATTTTTACAAGTTTGCTACAAAACCAGAAATTTTTTCAGATTTGCGCCAACAGCCCAGATTTTTCTGTAATTACTGAAACAGCTCAAAACTTTAGTTAATTATAATTTGGCCCAATTTGTTCAAAACACATCAAGATCAAATCCAATTAATCTCAAATTTTACATGCATCAAATATACATCAAATTAAAGCATATATATGAAAAGCCCCAAAATTTGAGTGGGTTAAGAACCCTAATTTCACAAATCACTCAAATTGGGTAATTTACACTAAATTAATAAAATTCAATACTTTAATCTTCAAATTACCACACCAATTAATTCTCACCATCATGAAATAATCAAGAATAATTGTAGGCTAATTATGAATGGCTAATTAACTCTAGAATGACAACTTTAAGTTTCTAATTAATTTATTAAGCTTAATTACATTAATAAGCAAATAAATTAATTCTACATGCATAAAGACATCCAACAAGCATCCAAAAAATTTAATTACAAACTAAAAGAGTAGAGGCATGATTTTAACTACACAATTGAAGCTAAGAATTATGAAATAATTTTTCATGAAGAAAATAACCTACAAAAACCAATTTTTGCTTTGATTTTTCCTTTCCTTTTGATCAAATACTCTCAACTCACTTTTGATATATTTGTTGATATTGCCTTAATGAAAAATTGAAACCAAAACAATTTTGATATAAAAAAATCCATTTGGCCGAAATTTCAAAGCAAAAAATTAAATATCTAATACTTAAATTTTGTTTGAATTTAATTGGTCCACATTTATGCTTTAATAAAGAAAATCCTATCTTTAATAAAGTCATCAAATATGTGTTCCAATTAAAACTTACCATTTCCAAATTAATCATGACATAAAGATATTTGTTTTATAAATTAATTTAATTATTTAATAATTAAATAATTAATTAATAAATATAAATATCTTAAATATATGTATTATATTTACATTAAATATCTCAAATACATATATTAATGATATAAGTCAAATATCACAATTTGATATTTTATTAATGTATATTTAATAAAATCAAGTATTAAATAAAATACACATTAATATTGGAAATGACCGATAGGTCCCGATTGTATGTATTTTTCGTTTAACCATTAAACGAGTTATAAATAATCAGTATTGTTCATAACAGTTGTCCTAGTGCACTACGAATAAATTTCATCAGTGAGACTCTCTAGATTCAGGCATATCCGTCACAAAAGTAAATTTGGTATCCATAATTCACCCACCCGTAAATTATGATGAACACGGATAAACTCACTGAATCATACAGGTCGAGGTCACTGCATACGTATAATCCATCCATCACAGGTATCCGGATTAATCCAGAGATACAGATACAAATGTAAAATCTCTATAGAAATAATCACATCGACGTTTCTATTAGCAATCCCTCAAAAAATACTTAGAACTAATTTCTAAAGTATACCACGGGCCCATGGATTTAAAAGATTACTAATTCCATATTGAATACCTATACTCTATACACAGAGCTGACAGATCTTATCTTGATATACACAAGATTTTCTGAGCATCAGTCCACACCCAACGAATAGGCGGAGGTCTGATCTAAATAGATCGGTGATGTGACTGCAATCTAAGTGTGGAGGATAACTCAGATATTCACAGTGGTATCTCAAGTCAATGAATCACTATGCTCACTCATCCCGAGAAGATTCTTATTGACGTTGGTATAACATCCATTAAGAATCTTCGGTGAGTCATTCAGTGTTTATCCGCTATAAACACCTACACGTCTATACGAGTCTCCAAGACTCATGGTTCACTGAGAAACCATCGGAATCCAAGATTCCAATATACGACATGTACCAGTCTCTACGGGTTTACTTTACTGACCAAGTAGTGTAAACCTTGACTGGGAATTATTTAAGAATGACAACATCATGATACAACTCAATATCAGTTGCGATGCTTTTGCAACAGTATCATAACTAATCATTCTAAGGTCGGCTACGTCTTTACCATACTAAAGAAGAAGTTAGATAAAATAAACTGTTCATTTTATTCATAATAAAATGTTACATTAGTATTTACATAGAAATACATAATAAAATTGGCGTTCGGAGCACCAACCCTAACACATTCATGCTTCCCATTGGTTTGGTGCCAAGCCAGGTGACATCATCTTATATTTATAGTGTATAACATGGTCGTCTGGGTCCGTGGATCCATCATATAGCTTCATATCTGGCGGTCTAAATTTTCATGGCAGCTCGACAGATGCGATTATCTCCTTGAATGGGGTATCTGAAATCGTTCCTGCTCTGTTTTTTCTAATCGGTAGTCTCACTCTCGGTAATCTGGACATAACTGCTTCTTTGAACTCCATCATTTCCCTTCTTATGATGGATGCAACTTGCTGTATTTGTTCGAGTGAGGAAGTCGGTGGATTCCTCTGGCCATGATCACTTGGTGGGTTATCATCAGCCATTTCGTTAAACACAGGTGGGACCGCTGGATTATCGGATTGATCTAAAGTGTCGCGATGCTAAGAAGTCGAGGAGATCTGCTCCATCTGCTTCTGTAGATTCGCGTTGGAGTTTCGCATGGTCAGGTTCTCATCTTTCAAAGCCTGTAACCGTTCTTGGAGCATGGCTAATTGTGTCGCCATATGGTATAGCGTCTGCTCATTGTTAGAAGACATTAGCAACTGTGTTGAAGAGATCGTAGACTGAGAGATCTTCGTTTGCTATAAATCGCTAAGGCCCCACGGTGGGCGCCAAATTGTGGATGGGGCACCAGCGAGCCTGCAAAACGAAGGTAGAAAGAGCGGAGAGTACTGCCCACCGGTGTGGTGGAAGCTGTAGGCTCTCCGACGCCCAAGTCAATGACGTGGTGGAGTAGAAAGTAGAAAAAGCAAGGGTTGATGTTACCTTAATCTCCGTCTGTTTTCTGTGAGGGTAGTGTGTTGGTGTTTCGTGGGTGAAATGCTAAGAAAGCGCTCAATGTTGAATATCCCTCCCCAAGCCAAAATATTTTCCTTTTATAAGCCCTTTGAGTTAGGCTCATTTATTCTTTTGCCCGTTGGATGCCCTGAAACGGTCATTTAATGGAGGCGTTATGAATTTTAGCGTTTTCTAATCTGGTAGTTGTTGAGTCTACAGGTCATTTTGGTCAAGTCGTTTGTGGGTTTAGGCTCGTGGGATCTTTGAGTCCAATATCAATTTAGGATTTATTAGAGGATTTTTGGGTTTTAGACTTTATGATTGGTCCGGTGATGTAATGTCGATTTTACCCTTTGGTCGAAATTTGGCCCGTACAATTATCACTAGTTTAATTGGTTAAATTTTTAAAAGATCTGTGGTTTAGCTGTTTAAATATATATATATATATATATGTATGTATGTATGTATGTATGTATGTATATATATAAGAAGATATATGGTTTCTAGAGTGTAATCATGTTTGATAATTACATTAAGAAACCTATTAAATTGTTTATTCGCAGAGAGTTTGGTGAGTTTATAAGTTAGTATATACTCTCACTACAATATTTGTAAGTTAATTAATATTCTCAATCAATATTATCTACATAATGATATCTAAATATTTTATTGCTATGTATTGTCAATTCATTTGACCAATTCTTTATTACTACATTCAATTACAATTACAAATAACAAACAAGGTATTCAATTAGATATGAATGATTAATAAATGAATTACTAAAAGTTAATGTTGCTTTAAAGAGCATCAATTAGTTCAGTTAGTAATTTTTTTTTTAGTGAAAATAAGAGATTTGAAGTTTGAACTCCGCTTATATAGGTTAGGAGGGATTAAATTGACATTTTGCTAATTTTTTTTTTTTTTTTTTTAAAAAAACATTTTGTAAAATATTTATATTGACCCTAATATCCCCTTCAATGTCAAAATATTATAACAAATGAATTTGGCACATCCATATACATATGAGTTGTTCTATTAATAAATTTTCATATCCATCTATGGCTTAAAGTAATTAAAAGGAAATCCCACTCAAAATCAATCAATTAATTATTCCATATTTGCAAAATCTATAATTAAGCCATTTATACATGATAATTCATTAACTCTTAATTAATTAAAGGGAGAATGCCACTTTTCCCCTACTGTATTAGCTATTTACCACTTATCCCCTATGTTTATATTATCTCATTACCCTCTAACCTCAAGAAACAAATATTCATTTACTATTTTACCATTAACTACTATTATATTATCATGATAAATTTTATATTTGTATTTTTTTTATTGATACTATAAATATTAAAAACATTATTAAATCTAATAACTTTTAAAATAAATATTGTTACTTAATGGATAAATTATGAAAATTTTGAACAAGAATAATATTTTTATTTAACATCGTTCTTCTATTTATTAACACAGTTATAAGTTTTTAATATCGTTAATATACGCATTATTTATTATTTTTATTTATCAACTTATTATTTTTATTTTATCCATTGTATTGTATCATATAAAAAAATAATTATTAATAACTTCATTAAATAAATAAATTAAAAGTATTTATTATTAAGTTATTAGCTTTTCATAATTTTATATTAAAAATAAAAGAAATGATTAAAAAATATCAAATATCCAAGGATAGAAATGTGAAATAAATTTAATATTTGAATTCATGGGATATTGGACTATTATTAAAACACTAGGGGTAAATGATAATTTGTAAATTCAGTATCGAAAAATTAACGATCTATCCTAATTAAATGGAGAACTTAGGTAAAAGTAATATCCCATTTGCGGATGATGTCATCAATATCAAAATTCCATTTGAGAGAAACTAATTCAGCAACCTACATAAAAATATAATAATATTTTATCATGTGTGTTAAAATAATAAAAATATTAAAATTTAGAATAATTTAATAAGAAAAATACATATTCTAAACCACTTAAACAAGCCATTAACATCAAAATCGGTAATTCATATATCTAATTTTTTTAAAAAAAAAAACCGAATCTATTTTAAAGTATTTTAAAGCTAACAACTCAACTATATATAATCCCGAAATTCAAAATCAAATGTGAGATCGAAAGGCCCAGATTGAAGTACTATACAAGGTACCATAGGAAGGGATGCAGTTTAAAGTAGTACCAGTGAGAAAAGGCAATCCACTTGCACGATGACACTCACAAATGAGAAAAATTATTATATAAGGTAATAATTCAATAATATTTTATCATGAATAATTAATAATAAAATAAATAATAATTTTATTTAATACAAATAATTTATCAAATATAAGCACGTGAACTTATCTTCACTAACTGTGAGAATCAAACCCCACCATTATAAAATAAATGCTCGGCTGCTCCAAAGAAAATTTTAATTTCAAAGATAAAATAGTTATAAGCTCTGTACTGTTGTGAGCTTTCTTACAAGATGCTTTTGCCTTTTCGTTTTGCAATTTGTCAGAGATTTTTCTTTTTCATAATAACAATAATAATTAATAATAAGTTTATCAATTGATTTATTTTGTTTTTGTATTTGTGACAGGCCATATATGTCTTTTCCCATCCAAAAAGAGCTCGTGTTCATGATCGTACAGTTTCTTAAAGAAATAAATATGATAGAATCAGCCCACAAGTGAGATTTTATTTTCCCTCTCTTTTATTATTTTTATTTTATTTTATTTTAATTTTTTGGAAGATAGAATTAATTTAATTTGTTGGTTGTGTAGCCTGGAGCGTGAATCGGGTTTGTTCTTCGACATGAAATATTTTGAGGAGATGGTGGTTGCTGGGAAGCTTGATGAAGCTGAGAAATACCTCTCTGGTTTTACTCAGATTCATGAGAATATGCTCTCAACCAAGACCTTTTTTGAACTTAGAAGACAAAAATTCCTTGAAGCTTTGGACAAGTAATTTAATTAACTAATTAATTAATTATCTATCTGATCAATATTTTTTAATTACCAAAATTTCATTTTTTTTTTTTTATTTGACAGGCGTGAAAGAGTCAAGGCTTTGGATATCCTAATGAAAGACATTAAAGTTTTCTCGCCATATAATGATAAAGTTTTCAAGGACGCCAGTCTTCTACTGCCATTAGAAGATTTTAGGTATAAATCGTATAAGAAGAGTATTATTTTTATCTCTCTCATATTTTATTATTACTTTTATCTATTTGATTTTTAATAATTTTTCAATATTTGAATTTGTCTTTTAACGAAAAAGAACAATTTTTAAAATATAAAATTGACCTTTTTAACATGCAAATCAACATTAGATAAAACTCAAGAAATTTTTTTCAGGGATTAAAGTATCATTCTTAATTCTATAATCCTTCTCTTAGACGAACCTTTGCATATAGAATCCGCATTAGAGCAAACAATTTATGATTTATTTATTTTTTGGTAATTATTTAATCTCTAATTTCAAATATGGTTAATGAGTAAAGTTTAAGTTACAAGCTTACAACTCACATATACGGGTTTCATAAAGTTTTGATTTGGCATTATTTCATAGGCAACATGAATCACTTACCAAATATGGTGACCCAAAGATTGAAAGAATAAATATAATGAGAGGATTGAAGGAATGCATCCAGGAAAATCCTGCGTTCAAAGGCAAATTGCAGTTTCCAATCAACACCAATTCCTGCTTGCAGCGCCTCATTATGTATGCAAAAGCAGCAGCTTCTTCTTCCGATCATGCTGCTAATGCCAAGGCTAAAGCCATAGCCTTTCTTTAGACAGAACTAGCTGCCTAGTTCTTGAATTCCCCTTTTTACTATATTTTCTTATCAACAAAAGAAAAAAAAGAAAAAAGAAAATTTTATCTTAATTTATTGTCTTTAGGTTGTTTGTTTTATGATATGGTTGCATTTCTGCAAGTTTTTTTTTTTTTAAGAACTTATTAATTAATCCACCTAGCTAGTGTCCGGAAGAATGAAACCTAAGCTTGGTCTTCAAACACATTAATAGGCAAATCTGGCTCTTTATTAGCATTTTGCTGTGGTAAAACCGTAATTTTAGTTTGATAGAGTCCATAATATTTAAAGTGAAAAAATGTGAGAGCCATAACATAAAAATAGTTCTGAAGGTGGAGGAAGCTAAAAAAACAATTAAAAAAAAAAAACAAAAACAAAAAAAAAACAAAAACAAAAAAACAAAAACAACAAACAAACAAACAACCCTGCAAAGGAGCCAAAATTTTATATACCCCTTAATCTTTTATATTTTTTTGGCCAAATCCAAGGCCCCAGACTTCGATATAGTTTCGCTTTATTCAATCAATCTCTATTTGCATATCAATAATATTATACTTACAAAGTTGTGGCATCTATATATAATAACTTCTGTGACATTAATCAATTACAACTATTGGTATTAGCCTATCTACTAACGTTGTATATTAGATATGGTTTTTTTTTTTTTTTTTTTTTTTTGAGAAATGTTGGAAATTCCAGTGTGAAATCACTCGACTCGAATTCAAGCGGATTAGGTAAAATCTCCGGCTTCCATAAACCCTTATAAGAAATGCACCTCTTAAACTCGAATTCAAAATCTGACAATCAAATCCTAAACTCATTGTCATCAAACTCACCCCTTGGCGGCGTATAATAGATAAGATAGTTATTTATTACTAATTAATGAATGATGTGTTTTATCCCTGAATGATAGTTCCGCTGGGTTAATCTTGGTCGTGAAAGCAATAATAGGAAATTGAGCGAAACATCTCTAGTGTTGGTAGAACTAAACAAAACTCTCTCATGTTTAGGGACAATAATCAGAATGTTTTGTTTCATCCCAATCTCATCCAAATTATAATTCAGGATGAAAAGATCATCCAGAATTATGACTATTTTTTTTAATGAGATAAAACATCATCATGTATTGCAATTAGGATTTTTATTAAGGATGATTTTTCATTCTAATTCTCATACCAAATAATATAAGATTCTAAATCTCGATCGAAAGTCAATATTTTTTTATCACATTTATTCTATAAAATTATTTATAATAAAACCCCCTTATAGGAAAAATAGAAAAACTTAACTGATGTTTGTTTAAAGTAAACGACATATCAAAATAATAAATTAAGCAAAATTCTCTTACATTATCAAATTCATTTTGTAGTAATATGTTAGGTGTAGGTATACCTGCACATTACTGCTGCTTTAACAGTGGATTAGATTAGGAATTACTATTAGATTATGAATACTTATTAGTTGTTAATAAGGATATTGGATATCCAATAGACTTAGAATAATTATTAGTTGTTAATAAGGATATTGCATATCCAATAGACTTAGGGATACTCTTAAATCTCTCTATTTAAAGGGGATTATTCTTAATAATAAAGTAGCGAATTATTAAATCAACAAGAGTTGTGGAGGCCTAGGGTTCATCGAATTACCTAAATAAGTCGCTATAGGGAGGCCACGCAAATCCGATCCAGGCTCTCTTCCTATCAACAAACCTGTAACAAGAGCAACTCAACGGAAACCTAACAATTTGGTATCAAAGTAGGCATGTCCGACCAACGCCTCGACCAAATGGAACACCAAATAATGTCCCTTAATGAAGCGATACAAGCAAGTGAAGAAAGAACGCAACATGCACTGGAGAAAATGATGCAAACAATGACCACAATGACTTCCCAGTTTGAAGGCTTTTCCAAACGAGGCAGTGGGGGCATGAAGAAGATTCGACATCAGCACACATGGGTAAAAAGGGACGATCTGAGTCAATGACCAATGTCACAGTGTGTACCAGTTCAACAATGACCAAACTGGACATTCCACGATATGATGGACAGGACGATCCCACATCCTAGATTTGTCGAGTTGAATAATTTTTTGAGATTTAAAGAACGGAAGAAGGTGACAAAGTCTCTTAGCTGCATACCATCTGGATGGAGATGTGCAAATGTGGTACCAACAATTGATGGGAAGAACCGCAACACTCAATTAGGATAAATTAAAACAGGAACTACACTTATGTTATGGACCAACCACGTTCCAAAACTTTTTTGGGGACTTGACAAAGCTATGCCAAGAAGGGGAAGTAAGAGAATATTACCTCGAATTTAGTAAGATTTTGAGTAGAGTTGGAAGTTTGACAGAAGAACAACAGATTGGGTGTTTTATTAGTGGGTTGAAGGACCATATTCGGACAGAAGTACAGGTAACTAACCCAGCCACCCTAAGTGCAGCAGTTGGTGCAGCCAGGTTGTATGAAGAGCGCAACTTGAGCTTGAAGAAAACCTTAACAATGAAAAATCACAGGCAAACCAATAATATAAGCAATCAACTAGCCTCCTCATCAATTTCTGTCAACCAAGAACACATACTATCAAAAGACTAAACCCCGCTGAGATGAGGGAAAGACGTGAAAAGGGTCTATGTTTCAATTGCGATGAGAAGTTTACCCCGGGACATCGTTGTAAAAAGTTATTTTTGATAAAAGAGATTTATTTCAATGAAGAAACGGATAGCGAAGGACCCTACCACAGCACCAATAGTGCAGACAGTGAGTCGCTAGAACCAGAAATCAGTATTCATGCGATTTCAGGGACCCCAACTTCTAAAACCATACGATTCAAAGGAAAATTAACAGGTCAGGAAATCACAATACTAGTGGATTCGGGTAGCGGCCATAATTTCTTAAACACTCAAGTTGCAAGACAACTCGGGTTGGATGTGAACAAACGGGATCCATTTGAAGTGGCAGTGGCCAACAACAACAGATTACAAGGAGAAGGAAATTGTTCTGATGTGATAATCACTGTTCAGGGATGAGAATTTTCAATAGATTTTCTATTGTTGCTAATTGAAGGGTACAGTGCAGTTTTAGGTACCCAATGGCTACAGATTTTGGGACCCATAGTGTGGGACTTCAAGGAACTATACATGAGGTTTTCAATGGGAGATAAGGAGATTCTATTACAAGAGTTGAAGGGGCCAAAGAATTATTTTAGCAATGGTCAAAATGGATAATGAACTTCGAAAACAGAAAAGGGCATACATATTGCAGTTGCACGCCATCTGTTTAGGAGCGGACCAAGGAGATACAACAATGACTAATCCGGAACTGCAACAAATTTTAGACCTATTTCAGGGCATCTTCAAGGAACCAACAGGGTTGCCCCTAAGCGATATCAGGACCATCAGATACCCTTACTGTAAGATAAAGAGCCTGTTAATGTGAAACCTTATCGATATCCACATTACCAAAAGAATAAAATAGAGAAGATTGTAGAAAACCTCTTAACAACATGAGTAATTTGAAATAGCACCGGCCCATACTCATCTCCTGTTATTTTGGTAAAAAAAACATGATGGCTCTTGGAGACTATGTGTGGATTATCGTTCGTTGAATGGGATCATAATCAAATATGAGTTTCCAATTCCTATTATTGATGAGCTTTTAGATGAGTTGAATGAGGCTAAATATTTCACAAAGCTTGATCTCAGGTCCGATTACCATCAGATTCGAATGCACCCGGAAAATATGGAAAAAATGGTATTTCAAACTCAACATAGACATTACGAGTTCTTGGTTATGCCATTCGGCTTAACAAACGCTCCTGTAACTTTTCAAGCTCTCATGAACGAGGTGTTCAAAGATGTTACCTGGAAATTTGTGCTGGTATTCTTTGATGACATATTGATATATAGCCCGGACTGGGAGACACATCTGCAGTATGTAGAGACAATTTTCCGATTAATGAAACAAAATCAGCTATTTGTCAAGAAGGAAAATTACAGTTTCGGGCAGATTAAGGTTAGTTATCTGGGTCACATAATTTCACGGGAGGGCGTTGCTATAGATCCAGAGAAGACATCAGTTATTGTTGCTTGGCCTAAACCAAGAAATCTAAAAGGGTTGCGCGAGTTCTTGGTCTAATAGGATACTATCAGAAATTCATAGGAAACTACAGAATGATTGCTCAGGCCCTAACACAGATGTTAAAGAAAGACTCTTTTGCTTGGACCCCAGCAGCAGGACACACCTTTGATGATCTAAAAAAGTCCATGACAACAGGCCCCATCTTGGCTTTACCAGATTTCGCACACCCCTTCATAGTTGAATGCGATGCGTCTGGTATGGGGTTAGGAGCCATTCTAATGCAAAAAAAAAAATCGCCCTATCGCTTTCTTCAGCCAAGCCTTAAAGGGAAAGAAATTATCCCTCTCAACATACGAGAAGGAGATGCTAGCATTAGTCCAAGCCATCTAAAAATTGAGATCGTATCTCATGGGTTCTCGTTTCACAGTTCGAATGGACCAGAAAAGTCTCCAATACTTATGGGATCAAGCCATAACAACCATTGCTCAACAAAAAATGGTTAATAAAACTAATGGGATATGATTCAAAGTTGAGTACAAAAAGGGAAAGGAGAACACTGTGGCAGATGGGTTATCTTGAATGAATGAAGGGGAACTTTATGCCGTGTCAAAAGTAATCCCACTGTGGTTGGATACAATTAAGGAAGAGGTAAGAGCTGATCCAGAACTCCAGACTTTGCCAAGAAACATTGAACATAGAGAAGCTGTAGGGCCATGGATAGTAAGAGATGGAGTTATCTTCTTTAAAGGTAGAATTTTCTTGCAAGTTACATCACCTTTGATCCAACTTATCATTTGAGAGTTCCATGATAACTCGCATGAAGGGATACACAAGACACTCCACCGGATCAAGTCAGTTTTTTACTGGAAGAAAATGTGAGAGCTGGTACAACAATTCATTAGGGAGTGTAGGGTTTTTCAGTGGCATAAAGTCTCTCTCACACAGCCCGTAAGTTTACTCTGTCCACTCCCAATTCCGATGCAAGTGTGGAGTGATATATCTATGGATTTTATTGAAGGATTGTCAACTTCAAAAGGGAAATCTACTATATTTATTGTGGTCGACTGTTTGTCGAAGTATGCTCATTTCATCCCAATCAGACATCCCTACACAGCGGTAATGGTGGTGCAAGAATTCTTTGAGCATGTGTTTAAATTTCATAGGTTGCCTGAATCCATTGTCTGTGATCGAGATCCTGTGTTCACAAGCATTTTTTAGAATGAATTATTTCAGTTAAGGGGAACTAAATTCAATTTCAATACGGCATATCATTCCCAAATGGATGGCCAAACTGAAGTTGTTAATCGGACTCTTAAGATGTACCTTCGTTGTTTCTCCAGTAATAACCCGAAGGAGTGGCGAACTTAGCTACATTGGGTGGAATTTTGCTACAATACCAGCCAACACAAGTCCATGGGCATGACACCATTTGAGTTAGTTTATGGAAGGAAACCCTCAAATCTCTTATCTTATATTCCAGGTACAGCACGAGGTGGACTTAATGGAGCATTATCTTCTTGCGAGAGATAGGACATTGTAAGAAGCCAGGGAAAATCTGAAGGCAGCTCAAAATCGAAAGAAATGCATCTATGACTCCAAGCACACCGACTGACAATTCAACGTAGGCGATTGTGTGTACCTGAAAGAATTGGACCAGTAACTTACAAATTACTACTACCAATATCTCCCAAGCTACACCCATTTTTCATGTCTCTAAGCTTAAGCGTGTGGTAGGAGATAACATTGTGATAGAAACGTCCTTGCCTGAGTATTTGACCAATGAAACGGCAATGCTTCCAATACCCTTGGCAGTGCTAGACGCTAGGAAAGATTTTGGCAGAGATGAAATTTTGGTCCATTTGTAGGACTATTCACCGGCCGATGCTACTTGGGAATCTCGTGAAGAATTTCAGCTTCGATATCCTTATTTCGCCCTTGAGGACAAGGGTGTTTTCAAGGGGGAAGGAAGTTGTTAGGTGCAGGTATACCTGCACATTACTGCTGCTTTAACAGAGGATTAGATTAGGAATAGTTATTAGTTGTTAATAAAGATATTGCATATCCAATAGACTTAGAGATACTATTAAATCTCTCTATTCAAAGAGGGTTATTCTTAATAATAAAACATCGAATTATTAAATCAACGTGAGTTGTGGAGGCTTAGGGTTCCTCGAATTCCCAAATAAGTCGCTATAGGGAGGCCACGTAAATTCGATTCAGGATCTTTTCATGTCAACAAACCTGTAACAAGAGCAACTCAACGGACACCTAACATAATACTATTTTTACCTCATAATTATGATAAAAGAAACTATTATGAAAGGATATGTTACATTTTCAAAAATTTTGTTAAGGTTTAAGTTCCTCTGTAGAATGTGCGAAACGGGTGGGTCTTGCTAGCAGCTTCTAGTCCATGGCATTTTTAAAAATAATTAATATTCAAGAGTTCTAAATTTTTTATAATAATATTATAATATGACAAAGGGACTCAAAGTACTACAAAAAATAAGGTCTTTAGCGTCGAAATATATCGACACTAAAATAATTCAAATTGAAGCTAAAGGTTATCAGCATCGATTTTTTGACGTAAAATTTCGACGTCAAAACATAGACGAGAAAGATAAACTTTCGACGTTGACGTATAACATTTTACGTCCAAAAATTTTCGACGAAAAATGTTATTTTCCGATGCTAAATGACGTATTTAGCGAAGAAAATTTCCAACGTTAAATGACTTATTTTGGCGACGAATATTTTCGATACTAGAAGATATAAAATATTAAAATATAAATATTATTTTATTACTTTTAACGTCGAATAATCAACGCTAAAGGGTATAAGAAATTTATTATTTAATGTACTTTTGCTTCGAAAGATTAATTTTTTTTTATATTGGAAAATATTATTATTAAAAAAATAAATTTACCGAATAATAGTCCAATTATTTTTGTTATTATAACTAAAATTTATTAAATAAAATAAATACATAATCTATTAACAGTCGCTGCTACTGTGAATGTTTATACAAATGAAAATAAAAATTACTATTGATGTGATGGAGGGGTGATCGAGCCCGATGTACTCTGGCCAAGTGAGGCCTCCAGCATATGCCTTAAAGACCTCATTTGCTGGTCGAACTCCTGCATCTTTTCTTTGGTGGTCCTCTTTGACCTGCTGTAACTTCTCCTGAGTCTTCTTCAGCTCTACTTTGGTATTGTCCAACTCTTCTTGGGTATTTTCTAATATGTTTTGGGTGTTGGCTAGATATTCTCGAAGACACAGGTCAGTAGGACAAGAACCAGCAGTGTCCAGATGATGTCGGCTTCTTATGAGTGCCAAGTCCAAATTTGTACGCTGTCTGGTTCTTAAAAATCAATTGCGACAACTTTTCATCTGGTAGAGGATCGGATCCCGTCTCTTAAGTTTGTTGCTGGATCTCCATCATTTTGTTCTGTTTAAAAAAAAATTAAGTTAATGTTCAAACTTGAAAAGAAAAATTAAATTTAAAAATATATTTAATTAATTTTAAATACTTAAACTTACGTAGCAGCGTTCGACTTCTTCATTGATCTATTTATTCTTCTCATTATTGTGCGTCACTCGGAAAAACTCCGGAAATGACTGCACTTCACATGTGCTACTCTGTTAAAAAAAATAAATTGATTATTAGATATTAATAAAATTAATAAAATGTTAAAAAATAGTTTATGGTTATATTTACTTCAGAATGTTCGGCACGATGTTGGGAAAATGGTTTGAAGCCTCCACGATGGTTAGAACATATGTGACTGTGATTCTATGCATTTGCATGATATTTATTCTATATTAACAACATTTTAAATTACAAAAACGGGGAGAATTATCAGTTTCATATTATTTTAAAAATTACCTTGTGTTCCTTGCTAGACCAAAACTCACACAAGAATGTCCAGTCTTGCTCCTCTATATAATCTGTTGAGTTCTAAATTAGGTCCCAAAATCAACAAATCAAGCAAGAAAAACGCATGAATACTTCAAAGGAGTAAGGCGGAAACATAACTCACATTGAATGGATTTGATGCATCAAAGAAGATCTTCCTTTTCTTCTTTGTTGGAGGTTCGGCCAAGGCACTTCCAAGGGAGTAGAGTGGTCGGTTTTGGTGGTGGTGGTCTCCTCCAAATTCGGCCATGGATGTCCTCCATTAAAGCTCCAAGCTTTGAGATTCCAAGCTCACAAATTCGTTTCCCTATCACCTATGTAAAACCCAAGTGTGTGCTAGCACTCTTTCTTCTTCATTTAGTGTGATCAAACCAAAAAAATGAGAAGAAATGGTCTCCAAAACCGTGAGAGAGGAGAAGAAGATTTTGGCTCCAAAAAGAGCAAAAACCGTGAAGCATGGAGGGATAAGCAAATTCGGTTTTTTTTGCTTGGATGGAGAGAGAGAAAAGAAAAATGATTTACTTATATATTTATTTTATTTTCAAAAAATAAAATCAAATACAAAAAGTCAAAAAGCAAAAGTCTATTAATGTTTTTCAATCACTTCACATCATATCTCTACACTTTAAGTCACATCACTTTAAGTCACATCACTTTAATAAAGTGACATGTTGTCAAGTCACATCATTCAAAGTGACAATTGATTTGACGATTGATGCGACTAGTGATTTGACGCTTGATATGACTTGCGTGCCGCGCTCGGATTCAAAATACGAATGCGCTCGCAATCACTCTCGGGCTCGGGTTCGCTAATTCCAAATTAACGAATTTTCCGTCGCGTCGTAATTAAATGATTACGCCTAGCGAAATCATTATTCACGTCGCTTACGAATTAATTCTAAATTAATTCGTTCGCCCGAATTAAAATCCAATTTTAATTTCGCGTCGAAATCCAATTTCGTATAATATATCGGATATATTATTTTATCGATTAATTCCAAATTAATCGTTCTCTCTCTTATATTAATATTTTATCTCAGATAAAATACCTCCGTAATTAATCCCATATTAATTTTCTCTCTCATCGAAATAATCCCAGATTAATTTTCTCTCTCTTCTAATTAATCCCAGATTAATCAAAGTGCGAGTCATACATCATCGGTGAATCTTTGGGAAGCGACCCATGAGATCTCCGGATATGTTGGCAGTAAATACGGTCGTCGGACTATCCGAACACGTAAGTACCTCGTACTACGTTTATACCGATTTACAAGACAAAGTTGGCTTCTAGCAAAGCGTCATGCCTACCCAATTCTCCAGAAATATTCTTATAGGAATATATAGATCTGTATCAAACGTAGTATACTAAGTATTGTGCATATCGGTCCAGTATCGGATAGTCACGTGCTAGGGCTGGGGCTGGATAAGTGTCTGCCCCGTCCGAAACACATATCGGATGTCTGGTAACATAGTCTCTATAATCGAATATTCATGACCTGGTCACAATATCCCGATTGGTTGCGCAACACTCAAGAGCACTAGTACCGTATCCTGCGTGACATCATCTCCACTATGACTGAAGTGATACTTCCGTCTTGACATCACACCCAATACACTACGACTCTCTGATAAACCCAGAAGTGGTGTACTCAGAACCGGTTAAAGCCCTGTACCACCAAGACCAAAGTCTACCGATTATCGCAAGTATTAGCGATGTAAGTCTCAGGTTAAGACTATACACACCTACCTTGATTTCGGCCTCCCATAGACACATAGTCATAATACCAATGGGATTCCGAGGGGTCTATCCAGAGCGAAGCTGTTTCCCGTACCATCGGTGAAACACGACCTCCTATCGCACTTGCATAAGTATCCGATACTTATATATATGAGAACTATGCCGTTGTGCCCTCACAACGCGCACAAGTGCAATACTAGCCTATTCTGCATTATCGATGTCCAGTCTCGATAATACTCCGGCTAGGGATATTTAATGATTAATCCTTCGGGGATTGATACTGTCTCATATCATTCTCAATCCAGGAACTAATCATAGGGACCTCTCTTCATTTATACATCTAAGGTGATTTAATCACAAATGATGAGAGTGCAATTTCCTTGTCACATAGTTAATTTGCTACAACAACACAATGATCTGTGCAAATAGTGACGCTATGGGTCATTTTGTCCAACATAATCAGTCTTGTGTTGTGGAGCATCCAAAGCCTCATGGTCGTCGAATATTGGTTTCAGGACTTTTGTCCTAAAATCCTTGTAACTCTTCCCCATGTGGTGGTCGAGATACTTTCGGACGTTTGGTTTGTTCAGGTCCACATCGAACCACTCATGCAGGAATAGTAACTAAATAGAAATTAAATATAAAATATTAATTAAAATATAACAGAAAATAACGAAATCTCAATACTGTAAGTTTACTCACAAGTAACGTCGAGAAGAACTGATAGATTTTCGTCTCCCACAAGATTTTTCTCCAAGAAACGTAGTTTTGGGGAGCTTTAAACCGAGCTGCAGCACCTATGGCATTAGTAAATAATGAAGAATATTTCCCGATCTGTCTTTCTCCATCATCCGATATCTCTATCTGGATGCGGCTGTAGGCCTTAACGTGTTTAACCAACCCCAGGCCACCGGTGCGTCCTAGACCTTTTTGTTGTACCCAAGTCATATATGCTAGTAGAGACCCCAAGAGCAACCCATGTCCTTGCAGATATAGATGGAGTCGAAGTATCGCGTTTGCGATAACCCGGTGCCATCTTTAAAATAAGAAATCAAAACTTTCACTGCAACTATCAAAATAAGCTTATATAAAATTTCACTGCAAAACAAGCTGTTGTTGCAACAGCAGCAAGATGCTATGTTAATAGCAGCTTGCTGCTACTATTTGCAAAATAGCAGCTTGTTGCTGCTTTTTGCAAAATAGCAGGAACATTACTACTGCCGTTTTGCAAACAACAGCAGCATTTTTCGAATTGTTTGTGACCCTAAACGGACACATGAATGAGATATGAGTGCATGCCATCTAAAAGGTTAGGTTCTAATGTGCATTCTAGCTATCGGTGAATTCATGCATTAACTAATCTCATTAATAATCCCCGCAACACACTTGAATCAAACCCAATTTTTTTTTTTACAACACCTATATTGCCCACATGACAACAACACTTCCATCATCAATATTGCTAACATTATCATCACCAACAAAATAACACAACATGCACATAATTCAACCATACTCTCACAGATGTATATGATGATAATTTACCAACACAATAATGCACAAACTATATTGTTATAATGCTATCAAAACACAACATCAAAACTTTGCTACTAGATAAAGTTCACAGCCTCACACACCCACACACGGCCAACCACCATTCCAACATCAACAAGACTTTAAACTCTACTTACAATGTCTCCATAAATATACCAGTAACCACATTAATACTAGGCTTAACTACATTATTTATATTTTTACCAAATCACAATTCCAAGCCTTCCTCTCTAACCCATTCATTCGGTCATGCATAGATCTCTACCACATTTGATGATTCCAATGAATCCAATACATACTTCATAATATATCATCACCCCAACAAAATAAGTCAAGATTCCATCTCAAACTCATCATTCAGCCAAGCATAAACCCATTTCCAAACTTAAGATTTCTTGTCAAATTAGAGCTCTATTCATATTATAAGATCACCAAATGCGTTCATAACCCACACATAACATTCGACCATACATGCATAACATACACACAAAATTTGGCCATACATTCATAACACACACAAAAAATTCGACCATAATTTTTTTTCAAAATAACACTTACCAGAATCTGAGAGAGAAGAGAGAACCGAGAAAAGAAGAAAACAGAATTAGATAGTGAGACAGAAGGGCAAATGATTTGGGAATTTTTCCCTTTAGCATTAAAATTTCTACGTTTTAACGTCGAATAATTCGACGCTAAAACTTTGACAGTTCATGAAAATTTATAGAAATTTTTTAGGGAAATTAAAATTTTTAAAAATTTTAGCGTTGAATAGTTAATGTATGCTTAAACTAATTTGATTTTTTAAAACTTTTAGTGTCGAATAGATAATCGATGCTAAAGAT
This sequence comes from Zanthoxylum bungeanum, assembly GCA_019454045.1. Classification (NCBI taxonomy): domain Eukaryota; kingdom Viridiplantae; phylum Streptophyta; class Magnoliopsida; order Sapindales; family Rutaceae; genus Zanthoxylum; species Zanthoxylum bungeanum. Next base: position 72,806 of record SKCR01026260.1, on the reverse strand, counting down.
TAACTTTTAGCGTCACCACTCTATAATCGACGATAAGGGGTTATTTTTTAGCGTCGATTAATATATTCGACGTTAAGTTAAATTAATAATAATAATAATAATAATAATAATATAATAATAATAATAATATAATAATAATAATAATAATAATATAATAATAATAATAATAATAATAATAATAATTAACCATCATCATCAGTATTAAGTTTAATATCTCCATATAATAATAATTAATCATCCATTAATCAACCAACAACACATAATACATATACATATACTAACTAGATTAGTCATTATTATATGACACAACATCATCATCGTAATTTGAGGTTTCCAGGAAGGACTCGAATTCGTCTTCAGCTTCATCTTCATCTTCAAACTCTTCTTTATTTGCTACTTCCGCGATAACTTGATAATGAGGAATTCTCTCAATGTTTTCTGTATTTTTTTGAGTTAGCCTGATATATTCAGTTCTGATGTATTATTCTTGCATATTTTGTAAATGACAGATTTGTTCATCAACTTCAAAGTCGTTACTTGTTCTTCATCAGAAATTATGACACTATCTTTCTCATGTGTGTCCCAAATACCCATATGTTGTAATTTTTCTACCATCATCCGTCCATTTCCTAGCTTTGGATCAAACATATACATCACAGACCTGCTTGGGTACAAAAAAAATATATGGATCATTCTTGTACCAATAACATTGAACATTAATTGACGTTAGATGATTATGAAATTGTATTCTCCTTTTTCTGGCATTTGTGTCAAACCACTTGTATTCGAATAGCACTATACGTCATCGGAGTCTGTGTATCAACTCAATAATTGATTGCAACACTGCATAATAATCAACAGTATCAGAACCATGTTCTTCTGGTACTATAATTACTTAATTCTTAGTTACACGTGAAACAACTCACTGCTCAGTGTGAAATCGAACCCTGTTCATAATACATCCACTATATTTGTAAGTCTGCTTTTGAGGCCCATATGCCAATACAACTAACGAAGATTACGGGTCCAATTGACCATTTTCTATGCCAATACAACTAACGAAGATTACGGGTCCAATTGACCATTTTCTACTTGGTTGTTTAATAACTACTTGTTAATATATCAAAAGTATACTATTTACTGTTAGGAAATGTAAGATAAAAATATACTTATGCATCTACAACTTACGTTAAGTACGGTTGCACTTCATCGTAATTACTCAATATAAACCAATGGGCATGTTGAAATTCCTCCAATGTTATCAATTTGACACCTAATGATCCAAACGAAATGTAATTTTGATGGAACATTGTGATATCTTGCTGATTGATTTAATCTCCATTGTAGCTTCTTATCTGACGGTTAAAATGAGTTTCAATATTTTGCAGGTACATCGAACAAAATCTTATTACCTTATTAATTAGGACCGCCTCTGTTATTGACCCTTCAGGCTGCACTTTTTTCTCATATATTGTTTGTAATGTCCTAAAACCTTGCAGTTATTACATATAATTTTCATGATTAATAATTTTAAAGCAAAATCAAACTTAAGAAAATTAATATTTCAAATATTTAATATGACCTCTTAATGGGGTACATCCATCTGTAATGGATAGGACCTCCTCTCCTAGCTTTGGATGGTAAATGTACAGCCAGATGTACCATCACATCAAAATAATGGGTGGTAATAGTTGCTCCAGCTTGCATATGATAATTATGATTTCTCGCTTAAGTTCATCAATAACAGATGTGGTTAATGTCATTTGACACAACTGTTTAAAGAAGCCACATAGATCAAGTACGACATCACATATATTTGACGGAAGATAAGGTCGAATGCCAACAGGAATAAAAATCTCAAGAAGCATATGATAGTCGTGACTCTTTAACCTAGTTATCGTATTATCCCTAACCCAACGTCCAATATTCGATTCATGATCATCATAAAAATTTCACCATTTTCAACCAATCACAAAATGTTTTTCTTTCTGATTGAGTTAACATCTAACTATCATGTGACTTAATAAGACCTCGAATAGTGGCCTTTAAGTGCAATTCACTTCGAACTCTAAGATTTTGTAGGTCCAATCTATAGTTTTCAGTGTCTTTCATCTTACCCGGAATGTTGAACAATGTGCTCGCTAAACTCTCGCATATGTTTTTTCCATACATATTACATCCAGATTATATTATAGACTCAGACTCTCCCACTACTCTAACTCAATGAAAATACTCATTCCCGTCCAATTCAACTCTTCAAGTTAACTTTTTTGATTTTTATCTCTATTATTAGGATGTTTCCCCCATTGTGCTATCTCTGAGATGTTGATGTTGTCAAAGTATGTCAAATCCAGATAATTCACTGGGCATACTCCGAGGTTCTGGTTGACTGTTGAATAATTTACTTCTCCGCCAATGATGCTCAACTCAAGAAATCACATATGCCTTGTGTATCCTATTTTATTTTGTAACCATTGCGAAGGTGTTTCACCTGCACAAACTAGACATGTCATGTATCTCTTAGTGCTCCATCCAAATAATAAACAATAAGCTGGGAAATCATAAATGGTACACAATAATGCGGCATGCATATGAAAATACTGCTGAGAAACAACATCATAGGTATGCACAACAACATTTCATAATGTCTGTAACTCCTCAATTTATGATCAAGTAAATATTCATATCTTTACCAGGGGAACATGGATCAGTGATAAACAATGACATAAACATGAACGAATCCTTCATACATTGCCATGGAGGTAAGTTATATGAAATAACAATTACGGGCTACATGTTGTAAGAGTTGTACATATTCCTAAACAAGTTAAAACCATTGGAGGTGAGGCCTAACCTAACATTACGAGGGTCATCAGTGAAACAAGGGTACATATCATCAGATTTATCCCACTCAGTTCCATCCACAGGTGCCCTCCGTACCGATCATCTTTTTGTGATGCCACATCATGTCATTCGATGTGTGTCGTGATATGAACAACCTCTACAGTCTGGGCGTTAATGAGAAATATCGTAATATCTTCTGAGGTATTTTCTTCTCAAGACCACAGACTTTGTATCGACTTTCACCACAGATCTGACAATATTCAATTGATTCATACTCGGTATGAAATAATACACAGTCATACTTATAAGCATCAATAGATTCATACCTTTTTCACATATCACACAATATTTTCTTTACCTCTTAATGTTGGGGTTGGTGCTTAAAGCGCCAATTCCCTGATGTATTTCCTTGTAAATACTCTTGTAAATATTTTATCATGAATAAAATAAGCAGTTTCTATAATATAATATATCTCTTAATATGGTAAAGACATATTTGACTTTAGAATGATTAGTCATGATGCAGTTGAAAAAGAGTCGCAACTGACATTGAGTTGTATCATGATGTTGTCATTCTTAAACAGTTTCTGGTCAATATTTATATTACTTGGTCTGTAAAGTAAACCTATTGAGACCGGTACATGTTGTGCACTGGAATATATGATTCCAATGGTTTCTCAATGAACCATGAGTCTTGGAGACTCATATAGACGTGTAGGTATTTATAGTGGATAAACACTGAACGACTTACCAAAAATTCTTAATGGATGGTACACTAAGAATCTTCTCGGGTTAAGTAGCATTTATGATTCTTCAACTTGAGATACCACTATGGTCATATGACACATCTTCCACACTTAGATGACAGTCACGTCACCGATCTATTAAGATCAGATCTATGCCTATTCATTGGGTGTGGACAGATCCTCAGGGTGTCCTATGTGTGTCAAGATAGGCTCCGTCAATTCTGTGTACAGAGCATAGGTAGTCCATATATGATTAGCAATCAGATAAAGACCATGGGCCTATCGTACACTTTAGAAGTAAGTTATAAGTGTTTTTTTAGAGATTGCTAATAAAGGCGTCGACGGGATTATTTTAGGAGATGGTTTTAATTGCTTTATTTGACTTGTTATAAATTATTAAATGAAATAATAATCATATACGCAAGTTGAATTAATGAATTAATTGAAACAAGAAAATATCTAGATATTTTATTTTTTCTCTAAAATTTGGCCAACGCTAAAATTGGGAATATAAATTATTTTGTTTCTTTTTCATTCATTTGAGATTAAGCCACCAAATATTATAAAGAGAGTTTTGAGAGAAAAAGTTTGAAGATCAAAAGAAAAGCTTGAAAATTTTGGATTTTTGTGAGTTTTTTCTTAAACATTTTCAATTAGAAAATTATTTCTATGATACTAGGCTTCAACTTGCGTTGCTTAGTTTCTTCTCTACTCTTTAAGTTTGTAATTAGATGTTTGGAAATTTGTTTGAAAGATTCTTGCATGTTTGTATAACAAAGAAAGCATAAAAATAGTTCATTAGCTCTCTTTTGATTATTTGATAATCATGTTGTCATTCTAGAGTTTCTAAGCCACTCATTGATGACCTAGAATTGTTCTTGAGTTATTTCATGGTGGTGAGACATGTTTGGTGTGGTAAAGATTGAATTACAGTGTTGGATTTAATTGATTTGGTGTAATTTATCAATTTGAAGAAATTATAAAATTAGGTCATAACCCTTTTCAAATTTGGGGCTTTTTATATATGTGATGTATTATGATGTGTATATGATGCATATTCTCTTTTAGGTTGATTGGATTTGATCTTGACATGTTTTGAACAAAAATGGACCAAATTATAAAAACTGAAAGATAGTGGGTTGTTCGACAATTATAAGAATTTTAGGGTTTTTGTTACAATTTATTTTTGATGTGTTTGACATTTTGAAATCATTTTAGAATTTATTTAGAATCATCCAAAATTATATTTGACAATTTGATAACTAAAATGAACAAAATATAAAGTATAGGGGTCGAACGGCAATTTTCAGAAAATATGATTTCTTGAGTTAAATTTTAATTTTTAAGTATTGGGTAATTAAATAAATAAGTTTATTTAATTGATCCAAGAAAAATTATTGAAATCGGAAAATTTTGATTTTCCATGTTCCGCTGCATTACCGGATATTCCCCATAAAACCCCTACAAAATGGTATCATAGTGAGTCTGATTCTGGACACCCGATATGATTGTGCCTTTAAATTCAATGTTTAATTTAATCTTTATTTTATGCATGCATGTGTTTATTCAATTTGATTAATGTAACGACCGGGAATTCTGACTACTGATATATTGTAAGACGAGTGTCACATAATATAAATTATGATTGGAAACATAAAGCCCTCATGAGATGACTATTGGTAAATTCTTCGAGAATCCGATATTAGACGTTACGATGCTCCATTACGGATAGCCTACGGTATTTATGCCGTAACATTCTCATACAAACTCTGTGTTTTATGAATTTTATATCGTCGGAAAACTGAGATCGAGATATACAACTTTCACTTTGATCAAGTTTCCAAAATCGAACCAGAAATGGCTAAAAATAAAGATCAAAATTTGGATGAATGGTAAATTTTGGACTTCACTTGAAGAATCTCAAACCTTCTCCACTTTTCCACATTTTCCTCGTCTTTCCAAATATCTAATAACCTCTACTATATAAAAGGAAACTATTCACTAATCACAAAAGGAAAGAAAGAAAGAAAGAAGAACCCATTGGAGAGGAGAAGAATAGAATGAGAAGGAAAAAAAGAAGAAAATGGAAAGAATAGAAGAAAGAAAGAAAGAAGAGGAAGAAGCAATAAGGAAGGTTTACATCAATAAAGTATAAAGGATGAGGAGAATCAAGTATGAAGAAGGTAAGGAAAATCTAATCCAAGTTTTGTATATTGGTATTTTGATGATTTATTGATCAATGATATTGTTAAATTGAAGTAATTGACGGTTATAGAGGTTTAGTGATGAGAAAACAATGGTTGTTGGATATCCCCAATTTATTTGATTTTAGAAATAAGATTAAGTATAGTTGCTAGGTTGGATATGATTTGGTATTGAGAATAATACTGATTTTATTTTGGAGATTGGTTGAAGTTAATTGCTTGTGTGGAGATATAGTTTAAGTGTCAAATGATGGTATGGAAAGCATTATGATAAGACCAGAATTTGGTCGAATTTTCCAAGGTAAAATTTGGGTACGTCTCTAGACGATTTATGTCACGATGTGTGGACAAATAGTTGCCCAAATCAGTTTCAAGCCATCCTAGTTTCACTCGAGCGCATTAGAGGCTACCGTATAAGTCCCGTATCAACCCGTATGTATAAATTACGTCATAAGATAGTACTATATGCCTCAGAATGATAGCCCTTATTTGAAAAGAAATTTTAACTTGATTCCGATCTATATATTCTTAGTATATTTTCTAATTGAAATTATCGATGATAGGTCATCGCATGAACCACAAGTTCTTCAGTGAAGCAATGAAAAGCTAACGGTACTTCAACACAGTGATTGGACACTTTTCTTTTAAATTGACTTTTATTTTGTTATTTTTCATTCCAGACTTATATTTTTACGCTATATGGCGTTAGATGATTTTCATTACAGTTATTTTCATGCAAAGTTATGTTTGAGAAAAGAAATTTTTTCAGATATTTATTTTATGGTTTTTTCGAGGTATGGGGGAAAAATCCATCTCATTATGTAACTTGTACAGACATGAATTGACGGACAGAGAACATATACACAGACGACGATACGTAATGTCTCTAGATCCTAGTTTCAGAGCTTATAGGGTGGCATAGATCCGCCCCCCAGTTGGCTTATGGGACATCGATATGTAATGCCCCAAGACCACCAGTTTCAGGGACAGTAGTGGCATGCTTTGGGGGACAGCGATACGTAACGCCCCAAAGTTATGGATTTTTGCACTCATAGCTCTAGTTGTTAGGGATATGCCCTATACCCAACTTATGGATGGGCTATATGTACATGAATTTGTAATATTTTCATTATTTAATAAAATGGCAATCTTAGTATACGTGTCTTACATAACTTATATGAATCATCAACAATGTAATAAAGCCTTTGGAGTAATAAGACCATGGCTTCCACGCCTTATGAGAATCATTACTCTTAAATGTTCCTAATCAGAGTTTTGTGAATAATCTGGGCGTTCACAAAGCGGAGAGACTAGCATGATGATAGGATCCGCCCTTAAGTGGGGTAGCCGATCTCATAGGCTACTAGCGGAGATCCGTCCTCTTGGTATATCACATGGATGCATGAGTTGCTCGTGTCCATCGAATTAACAGCCGAAAGTTTTCATATTGAGTGTTTATCCCATATGTCTCTGAGAACTTTTATGTATCAATTATATGACTAGTCCTTAGACTTGAGGTCTTTACAATCATATGTGTGGATCAAATAACTTTGACATTCTCCTTCTCTGGTTCGAAAGATCCGGTCATAAGGGTATGATTTGGTCATATGTTGAAATACATGAAGTTTGTAAAGATACAATAGAGAATCGCCACTCTCTCGGATAATATTTTCTTATAAGAGTAGTATTTCAGTTCGCGGGTTGATATGTGTGATTAGTCTTGAGACTGTGGCCACCGCGGAAGAATCATGCGAGATTCTTGGATTAGCATGATTCATGACACTATCAACATCATATCTTTGACCATATAAGTAGACATTTTTCGTACCCTATGTCAATAGGTGGGGATACAGTGAGGCGAGAGACCGTATCATATGTAAATCGCATACATAATGGTTATATATATATTTCCTTCTCAATTAGTGGCCTTGGCATGTTGCTAGATGTCAACATTGGTCATTGAAATCGAACGACCATCTGATCGGATGATAATTTATGTTCGATTAAATTATCACGATTCATTTCATGTCCAACTTGAGGGGAACCCAAAAGCTCACACACAACAAAGTCGAAATCAATGGTTAACAGTGCATAGTACAAATATAACAGTATATATGATTGCTGTAGGAATTATTCATAAATGGTTCAATGTGTTTAATTATTGAACAGGTCATTTATGAGGTTCCATAGTGGCTTAGGGATTGGTGAAGGATGATATGGGCACTTTGGGAATTGGAATTAAAAAAAATATTACTATTCACATGAATAGTAATGTGAATAGTAATGTGAATTGGTAAATTTTTTTTTGTTATTTGTTTTGAATTCTAATTTGGCCCAAACTCTTATTAGGGTTTTATAATCTCATTAAACCACTAAATTAAGATCCAATGGCTAAGATTAAATTAGCTTTTATCCCATATCGGATTCTTAATTAATTTTGGTGTCTTTGGAGCACTATATAAACCCAAAGAATTCTTCACAAATTTTTACACCAAAGACCTTTCATATTTTGGGTTTATATAAGTGAGAAATTCTAAAGTTTAAAAGTAAGCCAATGATTTTAAGGTTCCTTAAGTCTAATTGATTAGAGAAACCTCGAGTTAAAAGTTTTGAGGTATTTTCCTAGGCTAGCACCAAGGGCAAAATACATGTGCACTCGAGGCGTAGTCTTACCGTTTAGATGTGTGCATATTTGGAGGCCACACACTTGGGTGGCTCTTTGGAACGTGGAAGAGCTTGCTGAGTTCGAGAAAAGCTTGTAGATTGGAGGGAGGACTAGAGGAGTCTTCGGTTCAAGTAAGTCTTTTTCTTTCTTTATTTTAATTAGAGTTCTTATGATAGTTAGCATGTTTAGGTTTATGTTCTTTGCATGTTTTATGAGTTTTATGCTTAGAATATATAGTAACATGCCTAGGCATGTAGAATAATCAAAACAAATGGGTCTTGAGCAAAGGGAAAGCGGCATAATAATTTTAATTTTTTGTTGCGCACTCGCAGCCGCTTCCCAACAGTGGTATTAGAGCGCCGTTTTTGTTTTGATTATTTCTATCTCATTTGAACTCGAAATTGGGTGTGTAAAAGTTCGTTGGAAAGTTAACACCCTGAACCTAATTTTAGGCACCAGTTTAACATGATTTGGTTAAGATTTGAATTGTGAAATTGCATTTAAAGTTCACGAGTATGCTGAAAAATATGAATAGTAAATTTATTTAAATAAAATAAAATGCAATATCATAATTAAATATTAATCAAAATTATTAAATGCCTAAAATAATTCCAACATTTTAAAACTCATATGCTTGATGATTCTATGTATGATTAGAATTGGCATGATTATTTTAGGGTGCAAGTATCTAGAGACTTTCTAAGAAATATAGAGTATATTGTTTATCCCTTAGTTAAGTAATTTATCTGTGATGAACTTAGAGATTTATTACCTGTAAGGCTAATAAATATAAATCATTTGTTTATAATAAAAGACATTATAAAATACAAGTGGGTTGGGACCAAGGGGTTAATAAAACTTTCTAAACTAAAGTTAATTTAACCAAAGGTATTACTAGAGTTAGATAATGATTTGGTGTCTTCCTTCACTCACTACCTTTTTATAGCCAAAAGGAAAAGTTGTGTGAAGACATCTAGATAATCATTTACTCAAAGTTTACCTTAAAGCATATTTAAAGTGTTGGACTAATTTGGAGGATCTATTGTTTATTCCTGTCATCAAGGCAATAAGAGCCTAAGAGGTAAGGGTATTTAAGAGAGTTCGCTCCACCCTCCATCTGGGGAATTTTCAATGGAGGAATCCATTTGAAAGTTATTCATTTAAACTTGTTAAAATCCTCAATTATAATTTAAGTCTAAAATTTGCCTCCCATTGTAAAGTATAGACCCAAAGGGCTTAAACCGTATTGGCAGGACTGGGCTTTACCAGACTGACCAATACCAATTTGTCCATAAATCGTACTATTGACAATGGTTCGACTTTTCTGAGTCATAAGACACATCGACCCTTAGGCGTGGTCTTATAACTTAGTGGCAAAGATTGGGTGTCCACAAGGACTAACATAAGTTATGGCATGTTTGATTGCCCAATCCAATGATCAAGGAATTATGATTTATATCATAAATTGGTTGGGAACCTACTTAATTATCGTATTTTATAATGACCGGCCTTAGTCGGAGTTATGAAATGATGATAATGGGATCCTTGCCCACAAGAAATCCATCATATTGGGGTTGATGCGATTTGCTTAAAATTTTAAAACAATTGAGTGGAAGCAATTTCATAATATTAAAAGCCCATGTTATTATGAAACATTAATGAAAACATATTCCTAATTTTAATATTTTCTCTTAACAGGTGGATTAAAATATTTCAAAAACATTCAAATGGCAAACAGAGTATCACTTCGTTCCATCCTTGATGAGCATAAGCTCAAAGGGGACAACTACAATGACTGGTTTAGAAACCTTAAAATTATCTTACGACAAGAAAAGATTTTCTATGTTCTTGAAAGAAAATTTCCCCTGAACCCGCAGAAGATGCTGACCAATATACATTTACTGCTTGGAAGAAACACATCGATGATAATTAGCAAGCAGTTTGCATAATGCTTGGCTCTATGTCGGACGAACTTCAGAAAGCTCACGAAGATATGGATGCTTAAATCATCATCTTTCACTTGAAGGAGTTGTATGCAACTTTCGTTCATACCGTGAGATTCCAAGTGTCATGTGCCTTATTCCAAACAGGTATAATGAATGATCTATTAGTGGACATGTGCTTAAGATGATTGGCCACATTGAAAAATTGGTCAACCTCGGGTTCATCATGGATCATGAGATAGGTCACGATCTAATTCTTCAATCCTTACCAAAAGAATTCTCTAACTTTATTATGCAGTTTCATCTGTCTAATAAAGAAGCTACTTTAGCAGAATTGCACAATCTGATAAAGCAAGTAGAGAAGGACTTGAAATCGGAGCTTAAAATCTCCATCATGCTTACGGGTACGGACGTGAAGCCACGAGGCTCAAAGAAAAATACGGGCAAGGCCAAGGCTCCAGATCACCTAAAGCCCAATGGTAAGATGGAGAAGAAAAAGGGAAAAATGAAATGTTTCTTTTGTGGAAAGAAGGGTCATTGGAAGAAAGACTGCAGATCCTTGAAAGCCAATGAAGCTAGGGAAGCCCAAGAGGCCAAGAAGCCCAATGCTTCAGGTATATTGTATATGATTGAACTATATTCTCAAAACTCTGAACCTTCTACTTGGGTTCTTGACACCGGTTGTGGGACTCATTTATGTAACAATGTACAGGGCCTGAGAAACAATAGGAGACTCCGTCATGGGGAGGTTGACTTATGCATGGATAATGAAGCAAAACTGGTTGCATTGTGCGTGGGAACTTATTCATTAGTTTTGCCGAATGGTTTAGTTTTAGACTTAGAAGATTGTGTTTATGTACATTCTCTAGTGAAGAACATCATTTCAATTTCTTCTTTATGTAATAAAGGCTTTTCATGCCTAATAAGTTGTCATGAATGTTCTATTAATTTCAATGAAATAAAATATGGAGATGGTATTTTGAATAATTGTATCTATGTCTTACAAACTAACAAAGAATGTTCAACCTCTAATATATACAACGTTAACTCGAATAATCTCAATGAATCACTTCTATGACACAGTCGCTTAAGTCATATCAATGAAACAAGATTAACTAAGCTACATAAGGATGGGTATTTCAAACCCTTCAAATATAAACCTTATGGAACTTGTGAGTTTTGTTTACTTAGTAAAATGACCAAATTACCCTTCAAAGGTAAAAGACAGCGTGCAGCGGAGACATTAGAACTCATACACTCTGATGTATGCGGACCAATGTCAGTCACCGCTAAAGGTGGATTCTCCTACTTCTTTACTTTTATCGATGATCTTTCGCGACATGGGTATGTGTACCTTATACGGTAAAAATCTGAAGCCTTTGATAAATTCAAAGACTTCAAGGCTGAAGAAGAAAACCAATTTAATAAAAGTATTAAGTCACTAAGGTCTGACCGAAGTGGTGAATACTTAAGCAACGAATTTCAAGATTACATGAGAGAAAATAGCATTGTTTCCCAGTGGACTACTCCGGGAACTCCACAATATAATAAGGTCTCCAAAAGGAGAAATCGGACATTATTAGATATGGTCCGATCAATAGTGCCAGACACGGATCTACCTCTTTCATTTTGGGGTCTTGCTTTAGAAACTGCAATACTACTACTAAACCAAGTTCCTTCCAAGACTGTTAGTCAAACACCATATGAGTTATGGTCTGGGAAACGTCCTAGTCTTAGTTATCTAAGAGTTTGGGGATGTGACGCATAGGCCAAACTCACACAAACTAACAAATTGGATGATAGGGCAATTAAATGTAAGTTTGTAGGATATGCCTTGAACTCAAGAGCATACGTGTTCTACGTCCCAAATGAACAAAAAATATTTGTCTCATGAAATACTAAATTTCTAGAGAATGAATTCCTTCTCAAGAAATATAGTGGGAGTAGACATGATCTCGATGAGGTACGAGAAGAACAAACTAACATAGAACTAAACCCCAGGCCCCTCAAAAGGGCAGCGGCGGAACAACCACAAGGTTATGAACTAAGAAGGTCTGGTAAGGAAAGACATGAGCCTGAAAGATATGGTTTCCATATTGATGAGGAACATGATCAGGTCATTGATAATGACGATCCCACCAGTTATGATGAAGCAATGTGTGACATTGATTCAGTCAAGTGGCTTGAAGCCATGAAATCTGAAATAGACTCTATGTATCAGAATCAAGTCTGGGATAAAACCCATAGGCTGCAAGTGGATTTACAAGTGTAAAACTGATGCAGAAGGCAACATCCAAACCTATAAGTCTAGGTTGGTGGCGAAAGGTTATAAACAAATCCAAGGAATTGACTATGACGAAACCTTCTCACCTGTTGCAATGATAAAGTCCATTTGAATTTTACTGGCACTAGCTGCACACTTTGATTATGAGATTTGGCATATGGATGTCAAAACAGCTTTCCTTAATGGGAACTTCGTAGAGGAAGTCTATATGACACAACCTGAGGGGTTTACATCTAAGGATGATCATAATAAAGTTTGCAAGCTTAAACGATCCATTTATGGACTCAAGTAAGCCTCCAGAAGTTGGAATATATGATTTGATGAGATAATCAAAGAATTTGACTTCATCAAAAATGTAGACGAGCCTTGTGTTTACAGGAAAAATAGTGGGAGTATTGTTGTATTTCTTGTATTATATGTCGACGATATATTAATCATCGGAAATGATATTCCCATGATGCAAGCCACCAAGCAATGGTTATCTCAGAATTTCTCCATGAAAGATTTGGGAGAAGCAACCTACATCCTCGGCATTAAGATCTACCGTAATAGATCTAAGAGATTGTTAGGACTTTCTCAATCTACATATATAGATAAAGTTTTGAAAAGATTCAAAATGGAAGATTCCAAAAAAGGTAATTTACCTACTTGTCATGGAATCAAATTATCTAAGGAGCAATGTCCACATACTCCTTCAGATAGAGAGCGTAGAGTAGGATCTCTTATGCTTCAGCAATAGGATCGATCATGTACGTTATGCTATGTACAAGACCTGATGTCTCTTAAACTCTTAGCATAAAGAGCAGGTATCAGTCAAATCTTGGTAAGCAACACTGGGCAGCTGTCAAAACAATCCTCAAGTATCTGAGAAGAACTAAGGATGTGTTTTTTACATATGAAGATTGTTCTGAGATGAAAGTCATTGGTTACTGTGATGCAAGCTTTCAGACCGATAGGGATGATAGCAGATCACAAATAGGATATATGTTTACTTTAAATGGCGATGCTATAAGTTGGAAAAGCTCAAAGCAATCAACTACAGTGGACTCTACCACTGAAGCCGAGTATATTGCAGCATCTGAGGCAGCTAAAGAAGCGTCCTGGATAAAAAAGTTCATCACGGAGCTAGAAGTACTTCCCGCGATAAAGAATGGCATCACGATGTACTGTGACAATATGAGCGCCATTGCTCAATCAAAGGAACCAAGGTCCCACCAGAAATCCAAGCATGTACTCAGGAGATTCATCTCATCAAGAAGATTGCTGAGAGAAAAGAAGTTATTATAGAGAAAATACCCACAGAAGATAATCTTACAGATTCTCTGACTAAATGGCATACTCAACAAAATCATGATAGGCACACCTGAGAGGATGATGTCCATATTCATACTAGTTGGCTATAGTGCAGTGGAAGATTGTTAGGGATATGCCCTATACCCAACTTGTGGATGGGCTATATGTACATGTATTTGCAATATTTTCATTAATTAATAAAATGACAATCTTTATTCTACGTGTCTTACATAACTTATATGATAATCAACATTGTAATAAAGCCCTTGGAGTAATAAGAAGATGGCTTCCACACCTTATGAGAATCATTACTCTTAAATGTTCCTAGTCATAGTTTTGTGAATGATATAGGCGTTCACAAAGCATATAGACTAGCATGATGATATGATCCACCCTTAAGTGGGGTAGCCGATCTCATAGCTACTAGCGGAGATCCGCCCGCTTGGTGTATCACAGGGATGAATGAGTTGCTCGTGTCTATCGAACTGACCGCCGAAAGTTTTCATATGGAGTGTTTATCCCATGTGTATGTGAGAACTTCATGCATCGATTACATGACTAGTCCTTAGACTTGAGGTTTTTATAATCATATGTGTGGATCAAATAACTTTGACATTCTCCTTCCCATGTTCAAAAGATCCGATCATAAGAGTATGATTGGGTCATTTGTTGAAACACATGAAGTTTGTAAAGATACAATAGAGAATCACCACTCTCTCGGATAATATTTTCTTATAAGAGTAGTATTCCAGTCTGCGGGTTGATATGTGTGATTAGTCTTAAGACTGTGGCCACAACGGAAGAATCATGTGAGATTCTTGGATTAGCATGATTCATGACACTATCAACATCATATCTTTGACCATATAAGTAGACACTTTCCGTACCCTATGTCAATAGATGGGGATACAGTGAGGCGAGGGACCGTATCATATGTAAATCGCATATATAATAGGTATATATATCTTTCCTCTCATTTGAGGTATTGGCATGTTGCTAGATGTCAACCTTGGTCATTGAAATCGAATAACCATCTGATCGAAGGATAATTTATGTTCGATTAAATTATCATGATTCATTTCATATCCAACTTATGGGGAATCCAAAAAGTCACACACAACAAAGTCGAAATCAATGGTTAACAGTGCGCAGTACAAATATAACAGTATATATGATTGATGTAGGAATTGTTCATAAATGGTTCAATGTGTTTAATTATTGAACAGATCATTTATGAGGTTCCATAGTGGCTTAGGGATTGGTGAAGGACAATAGGGGCACTTTGGGAATTGGAATTAAAAAAATATTTACTATTCACGTGAATAGTAATTTTTTATGGTTATTTGGTTTGAATTCTAATTCGGCCCTGAATAGTAATGTGAATAGTAATTTTTTATGGTTATTTATTTTGAATTCTAATTCGGCCCAAACTCTTATTAGGGTTTTAAAATCTCATTAAACCATTAAATTAAGACCCAATGGCTAAGATTAAATTAGCTTTTATCCCACATCGGATTTTTAATTAATTTTGTTGTCTTTGAAGCACTATATAAACCCAAAGAATTCTTCACAAATTTTTACACCAAAAACCTTTCATATCTTGGGTTTATATAAGTGAGCAACTCTAAAGTTTAATAGTAAGTCACTGATTTTGAGGATCCTTAAGTCTAATTGACTAGAGGAACCTCGATTTAAAAGTTTTGATGTATTTGTCTAGGCTAGCACCATGGGCAAAATACCCGTGTACTCGAGGCGTAGTCTTGTCGTTGAGTTATGGCTTTGGTGTCTGCATCTTTGGAGGCCACACACTTGGGTAGCTCTTTGGAACGTGGAAGAACTTGCTGAGTTCGAGAAAAACTTGTAGATTGGAGGGAGGACTAGATGAATTTTTGGTTTGAGTAAGTCTTTTTCTTTCTTTATTTTAATTAGAGTTCTTATGATAGTTAGCATGTTTGGGTTTATGTTCTTTGCATGTTTTATGAGTTTATGCTTAGAATATATAGTAACATGCATAGGCTTGTAGAATAATCAAAACAAATGGGTCATGGGCAAAGGGAAAACAGCATAATAATTTTAATTTTCTGTTATGCATTCATGGTCGCTTCTCAACAGTAGTTAGGCGTATGAAGGGACGTCAATACGTAATGCCCCCATACGTCAAGTTTTTCAAAAACAGACCGGTTTTCAGATATCAGATTTTCAGAAAAAGAGTTTTTGGATATGAGATTTTCAGAAACAGTTTTCAGAAAGCAGATTTCAGAAAGGTTAAGTTTTATTAAAGAGATTTCAGATAAGTTTTTCGTAAATAGCTCAGAGTTTTCATACAAGAAAATGATTTTCATAACATTTGATTTTCTGAAAGCCCCTTGATTTTTGAATTAAAAGTTTTCATTATAATATTTCTGTTTTTACCGTCCATTCACTTAGATCGTACAGCGATCTAACCCCCTCACTCCTAGTTTTTAGTTCTTGTAGGTATTCTCGGAGGACGAGCTTGAGAGGACGAATACTGATGCAGTCACTAGGGTTTGGAGTCCACCAGACTAAGTCAGAGAGAGTGTGAGTCCAGCCAGTTCAAGTAAAAGATATATATTAGTCATTGTTTGTGATAGTCATTGTAAAGTAAATGTAATTGAGTACACAGTCATTAATGTTAAGTTTATGAGGTATATTATGAAGCTTGGGCTTCTTCCCACACTTAAGATATTTAAATAAGGGAAAATAGAGTATATGTTTATGATATGAGAGTCAGAGGCTCAAGGGGATCATACGACCTATTCCATGCTAGTAGCATCTCCTAGATCAGGGATGTTACAAATATGGTATCAAAGCATGGTCTAGGGAGTCAGTGACTGCAGTAGGTATAGTGTTGGGGTCTTGCATACATAGTATGTCTAGGATACTTGTATGCGGGGCACTACCTCTCCAGTATCCGATCCTCGAGTACGTCCTCAAAATCCATAGACAAATTACTGAGCTTTCTCAAACTATTCGGATAATATTCCTCGCAAGAATAATTATACTCTTGATCCAAGTTGAGAATTCCCTTGTAGTTATTCTGATCTATTATCAGAAGTACAAACAAGATATGAAACCGGATAGTAAGATTTTAAGAAAATTACCCAAGGGAATGGGGAAATAAGTTATAAGAAAAGAATGAGAGATGCGTAGAGATTTAGACAGCAAAATACCAAAAAAAAAAAAAAGATAAAGAGACAGAAAGAGATAGTAAAATTCCAAGAGTACCCACCCAGGAAAATAGAAAGAAAGAAAAAGTTAGAAAGAGAAGTAAAAGACATAATATAGATATCTAAGCAATCAGAAGCAAATGGAGATAGAGGCACGGAAGCAGATAGATAAGAAAATGCCAAAACCTATAGTAGTAAAAATTAGAGACGCAGAGTTAGAAAATAAAAGATAATACCAGAACTTGTAGTAAAGAAGAGTATAGCAAGTTTAAACAAGAGTAAAATGCCGAATAGATCTAAGCAAAGTTTCTTTCCCTAAAACGAGATCCTTTCCTCCTCGGAAAATTCTTCCAAGCATATCCAATAGCTCTTGAACACCTTGTATAGATACTGAATTTCCTGAATATCCAAGGACAGCTATAAGGCAGAAAAAGCACGAAAATCAAGGTTAGTCGTGAAAACTTCTAATGAATGTGAGATGCCATAAAGATATAGAGATTCTAGATTTCCTAACCCATACGCGCATGCAAATAAGATAAATGATGTCAGAAAATTATTAGCTGCCCTAACCAACAAATATAATAAATAAGGCCCCGATCGACCTAGATCCTCACTCCTCCAAGATGCCAGTCAATGAAGCTGTCTTGATGGAGACTAGCTCACACCTACCTTATATGAGAAATAGACTCTATCAGGACACATAGTACTAGAACAAGGATACCGAGACTCATCAAGGCATAAGGTGTTTACCCTAGTCCCTGCCAACATAGGTATATGTAATAGTAAGAAGCCCGACGAGATTTCAGAAATGGAAAGACCTTGGAAGGCAGATCACCCAAAAAAAAAAGAATTAAGGAAGTTTCGAGGATAGGAAGAAGAAAGCCCAAGGTAGCCCAAAGATCAAGGTAAGTCCGCGTGAGGCTTGCAAGACTAGTAGAAGTTTATAGAATAGACCACCCATATATCAGCCTCAGTCAGTAGAAATCCGTAGAAGTATAAAGAATAAGGCCAGAGAGGTTTGAGATATTTAGAAAGTGACAAGAGTACCAGTATAGAAAGTAGAACAGAGTGCCAAAGTTGAGATTTAAAGTAAGATCTGAAAGTGGAGATCTAGAAAGTAAATAGGAGAATGAAACACCACTAGCCTCAGCAGCAATGCGTAGAGAAAAGAAATAAGATATACAAATGATAAGAGGGAAGCGAGAAGTAACAAGGAAAGTTAGTAAAACCCTAAGTTATGGAGTAGTCGATCAAGTTCCTGCAGAACGAATGATGACCCTTCCTTCTAGAAATATCTATTCTAATAAAGCATGCAAACACCTAACCAGATTATCACTGAGCTTAATTTTTAAACAAAATACGTACCACATGATCCCTACGGAATGAGTATGCTTACCCCTCAACTTAGAGCCTAGTAAAGAAAATAATTAGTAAAGAATAACAATTGACAGATTAGACAAATCACGAGATGACTCGACAGCTATGTCGATGGGTCCAATGAAACATAGATTAGAAGCATGAGATAGAATGGTTCGAAGCTACAATAAGTTGAGCTAAGTTTGGAAGCCACCATTGAATTAGAGAACCCTTTAAAAGTAAAGACTTAGAAGTACAAAGAGACCAAGGAGAACAATTCTTAGGAATATAGCAAACAACTTATAAAGAGTTTCATGGTA
This sequence comes from Zanthoxylum bungeanum, assembly GCA_019454045.1. Taxonomy (NCBI): domain Eukaryota; kingdom Viridiplantae; phylum Streptophyta; class Magnoliopsida; order Sapindales; family Rutaceae; genus Zanthoxylum; species Zanthoxylum bungeanum. The sequence goes on along the minus strand of SKCR01026260.1, from coordinate 53,963 downwards.
TTGAGTTGAAGGATTAAGTAAAGCGAAACACTTGAACCAAAGATTTAGTAGGTGGTGTCCTAAGTAATCGAAATAGATGGAGTTTTCAAGAAGTTAAAATAGTAAGGAGTTTAAGGAACTAAGACAAGGAAGAAACCTTTGTAGCAAAGTAAGTTTTTAAAAAAAGAATAGCAAAGAGGAAGAAAATAATGAATTCAGAGGGTTAAACAATAAAGACTAAACAGAAATGGGTATAGAGGTAGTACGAGAAAGTTTTTGGAGAGCATGGCTCCAAAAGAATTTCAAAGAAGAAGTGGAGAGATCTATTGTTGCAGTAGTGCCGTGGTGTAGGAAAAGACACCAGATATGTATATACGAGAGTCCTGGATTCATAGATAACAAATAGGTGCCACTGGATCACCATAAACAGTAAAGCCTCAAGATAAGTTCCCACCCTCCCAACCCTCGCTAAACAGCAACAACGAAGACAGACCTCGATGTTCGTCTCAAAACATTCCCAAAACCAAGAGAATGCGTAGTTGAAAGAGATCGGAACAGAAAATCTTTAGATATAATACAATAACAGAATAAAAAAGATAACAGTTCTAAGTGAGAGATATAGAAAAAAAAAAGTATATAGATGAAACAATGAAAAACGAAAGTACTAGTTAAGCAGTGACAAGGATGTAAAAGAACAACATTAGACATAACTAGAAACGTGAGAGAGATGACATTCTTCGGATAAAGAGACAAAGATATAAACCATAGAAGTTTCAGGTACAGAATAGAATAAGAGAGTAGACAAAAAATTCAGCAAGCAAAAGGTATGGTAATGAAACGGTTAAGGTGCAACGACAGTGAAAGAAAAATTGAGTAAGTATTGGCAGAAGTGTAGTACAGTACAGATTCAAGAAAAATAAGTTTCCTACTATAAGGTAAAACATAAAGAGAGAGTATCCTAGCATATAATCAAAAAAAAACAAATTGGTATGGAACTCCGTAGTTAGATTTATAATAACAGTGAAAGCAAAGAGCGAAAAGAGTATGAATTCATACTCTAGCCAGAACCAAATCTCCAGCATTGGTGTTAATAACAAGGAATATGGTTTAGACATCAGGATCTATGCAATTACGCCTAAATCTTTAATTAATGGAGGATGACCACTGGGAACTCAGAATCAATATTTTGAGTACCAGCGTCATCAGTAGGAAACATCAGCAAGCTAAGAAGCCCTAAGCCCCATAGATAAGCAGAAATAGTGGAACATAAAGAGAGAAGCTCATAAGCAGTTGAAGTTTGGCAAAGAGAATATAGAGAGTTAAGTAGCTAAGTGATAAGAAAGAATATTAAGATCAAGTTAGACAAGTAGAGCACAATAAATATCAATACAAGCATTATTAATAATGACAATGACCACTCATGTAAACTTATTGATTCCAGAAAGAAAATATGAGAAGCCTAACTTTCAGACACCGGTATCTCTGGTGAGAGTCAAAGTTACTAGTTGAGAAGAACTTGATCAGTCAAGTAATTGTTGAATATGACTAAAGATCTAGAGAAAAAGATTTCCTTGGATATAAAGAAGCTAAGTACAACTAAAGGTCCAAAAATACGGTAGTTAAGAATACCCAGTGAAGATCTTATGAAACAAAAAAATGAGGAAGTACTTCTCAGAAAATAACCTAAGGGATATTCACTAAAGCCACGAACTCTGAAACAACTTACCAAGCATAACAAGAGGTATGATGCATGTATTAGATATTAAGAATAATGGAGAATAACATATACCTACTAGTCAAGTGGAAAAGGAACAGCCGGGCAGAGATTTTCGTTGTTAAGCCGAACATAAATCCCGATGACACAATATAATTTCAGTAAAGTAAGAGTTCGCATGGACAAGATAGTGTATAGTTCCACGTCGTGACATTCTAGGTTCAACGTGATCAACACATTATTCTATGGTGTGATGATGGTACACCATAAGATCGTTGGAAATAATATAATACAGCGGATGAAAAAGAGATGGGTAAGTAATCAGTTAAAGCTAGTGGTTTATAAGGAACCTATAAATCCTGTGAGCTATGATAAGATTCCAAGTTTAAATAAGATTCGAGGGTGAATCCTATTTAAGGGGGGAGAATTTATAACGACCGGTAATTCTAACTACTGATACATTGTGAGACGAGTATCACATAATATAAATTATGATTGGAAACATAAAGCCCTTGTGAGATGACTATCAGTAAATTCTTCGAGAATCCGATATTAGAAGTTACGATGCTCCATTACGGATAGCTCATAGTATTTGGATCGTAACTTTCTCATACGAACTCCAATTTTTATGAATTTTATATCACCGGAAATCTGAGATCAAGATCTATAATTTCACATTGATTATTTTTCCAAAATTAAACTAGAAATAGGCTAAAAATATAGATCAAAGTTCGGATGAATGGTAAATTTTGGACTTAACTAGAAGAATCTCTAACTTTCTCCACTTTTCCACATTTTCCCTATCTTTCCAGATATCTAATAACCCCTACTATATAAAGAAGACACTATTCACTAATCATAAAAGGGACGAAAGAAAGAAATAAGAATACGTTGGAGAGAAGAAGAAGAGAAGAAAAAGAAAAAGAATAAAAAAAATGAAAGAAAAAAAAAAGAGGAAGAAACAATAAGGAAGGTTTGTATTCATAAAGCATAAAGGATGAGGAGAACTAAGCATGAAGAAGGTAAGGAAAATCTGATCCAAGTTTTTGATATTGGTATTTTGATGATTTATTGATTAATAATATTGTTGAATTGAAGTAATTGATGGTTATAGAGGTTTAGTGATGAGAAAACAATGGTTGTTTGAAAATCCCAATTTGTTTGATTTTGGAAAAAAGATTAAGTATGTATACTAGGTTGAATATGATTTGGTATTGAGAATAATACTAATTTTATTTTGGAGATTGGTTGAAGTTAATTGCTTGTGTGAAGATATAGTTTAAGTGTCAAGATGATGGTGTGGAAAGTATTATGATAAGACCAGAATTTGGTCTCGTGTCGCAACGCAGAACACTCCATGGCACAATTTGGGAATTATCCTAGGAATTCTTCTGGTTGGTTACTCGTCGCGATGCAAAAGGAGCTTGCGTCATTACGCGCAAGGTAAAATTTTAGGTACGTCTCAAGACGATTCACGTCGCGATGCGCACGATTTTGCGTCGTGACACATGGACAAATAGTTACCCAAATTTATTTCAAGCCATCTCAATTTCACCCGAGCGTATTAGAGGCTACCTTATAAGTCTTGTATCAACCCCATATTTATAAATTACGTCATAATATACGTACTATATGCCTCAGAATGATAGCCCTTATTTGAATAGAAAAATTAACTTGATTCCGATCTATATATTGTTAGTATATTTTCTAATCGAAATTATCGATGATAGATCATCGCAGGAACCATAAGTTCTTCAGTGAAGCAATGAAAAACTAACGGAACTTCAACACAATGAGTGGACATTGTTCTTTTAAATAACTTTTATTTTGTTATTTTTCGTTCCAGACTTATATTTTTTACGCTATAGGGCGTTAGATGATTTTCATTACATTTATTTCCATGCAAAGTTATGTTTGAGAAAATAAATGTTTTCAGATATTGATTTTATGGTTTTTCAAGGTATGGGGGAAAAATCCATCTCAATATGTAACTTGTACATACATGAATTGACAGACAGAGAATATGTGCACATGTAGAGGACTGAGGTGACGACGATACATACCGCCCCCATCCTAGTTTAGGACTAGGGATGATAGATGCCTCTATATCCCAGTTTCAGAACTTTGAGGGTGGCATAGATCTGCACCCCCAGTTCTAGTTCAGTGACTTAGAGAATGGCGATATGTAACGCCTCAAGACCACCGGTTTCAGGGACAATAGTGAAATGCTTTGGGGGACAGTGATATGTAACGCCTCAAAGTCATGGATTTTTACACTCCTGGCTGTAGTTAGGCGTATGAGGGGACGCCAATACATAATGCCCCAATACGTCAAGTTTTTCAGATACAGACCAGTTTTCAGATATCAGATTTTTAGAAAAAGAGTTTTCAGATATGAGATTTTCAAAAACAGTTTTCAGAAAGTTGATTTCAGAAAGGTTAAATTTTATTAAAGAGACTTTAGATAAGTTTTCTGTAAATAGCTTCGAGTTTTCAGACAAGAAAAGGATTTTCAGATAATTTGATTTTCTAAAAGACCCTTGATTTTTGAATTAAAAGTTTTTATAATATTTCAGTTTTTACCGTCCACTCACTTAGATCGTACAACGATCTAACCCCCCACTCTCAGTTTTCTGTTCTTGCAGATATTTCTCAGAGGATGAGCTCGAGAGGACGGATACTGATGCAGTCACTAGGGTTTGGAGTCCACCAGACCAAGTCAAAGAGAGTGTGAGTCCAGTTATTTCAAGTAAAAGATATATATTAGTCATTGTTTGTGATAGTCATTGTAAAAGTAAATGTAATTGAGTACACAGTTATTAATGTTGAGTTTGTGAGTTATATTTTGAAGTTTGAGCTTCGGTCCCACATTTAAGATATTTAAATAAGAGAAAAAAGAGTATTTTTTATGTTTATGGTGTGAGAGTCAGACGCTTATGTGGATTGTACAGCCTATTCCCTGCCGATAGCATCTCTGAGATCGGGGATGTTACAATTAAATAAAGTAAAAGCATCTTTTACGGAAAATCCCTAATTAATAAGGTTTTATGCTAATTATGTATTTAATTCATGTTACATGGTCCGTCTTATCAATACGGTTTATGGATGTCTTTTCGATGACTACATCCGAGAACGTGTCAAAGTTGTGAGGGTGTAGTCGATAGAAATTTATTTATGCCGGATTTATATCAGATACTAGATAAATTCAAGCGAAAGCGGAATCCTGAACATGCCAAAGTTGTCAGGGTTACGTAAGTAGCTTGAGTTTATCATTGACGAGTTTAAACTTGGTAAGTCTCCTTGTGAACGTGCCAAAGCTGTCACAACGAGAAACAACAATGACTGGAAACCTATAAGTCAATATTGAATGATTGACAATGAGTTGTCTACCTAATTAATATACGTAGGCGAGAACATGCCAAAGCTGTGAGCTGAGATATATTCATGGGATCCACCTTTCACCATTCGTATTTAATTTAATTATTAAATCTTTATATTCTATTTGGGGATTACTGTATTGCATGATTTAGTAGGAAATATATTTTTAGATTAAAAATTCACGATCTAGTTAATGCTTTCAATATTATTTGAAACTATTTAATTTTACTAATCGTTTTTTGTAATCTATATGATAGATTTACGATGGCGGTACAGTCATCTAATCCGTTTACGCGTATGTTGGATACGAATAAACTTAAAGGCACTGAGAACTTTACCGATTGGGATTGGGATTTAAGGATTGTTCTTGAATCTGAAAAGTTGGGATATGTACTTGAGGGTCCACTACCCTTGCTGTGTTTGAGGACGCAATGCCGGAGGAACTACAAGTTTTACAAGCTTGGAAAGATGATGATTTAAAAATTAAATCATATATCTTAACTTCACTGACATCGAAACTCAAGAGGCAATACTATGGCATGTCAGATGCGTATAGTATGATCTTGCGATTAAAAGAATCGTATATTAACCAAGAATAAATTGTTGTTCAAAAAGTTGAGATGGAACTGTTCCATGCTCATATATTCTTCTCTTGATCTATTTGATTGAACAACTGAGGCAACATAATCTCCATCTGAATGACATTCTCGGTATGAGTGTCATTCTTGGTTCGCTTCCAACTTTTTATCACCAATTCGTAATGTATTTCAACATGAATGGGATTATCTGTTCCTACCATGAACTACATAGGATGCTGATCACGGCGGAAGAGGACCTAAAGAATGGAGTACCGATTCACTCTCCAAAACCTACTTCACTTTCTGCTTCTTCCCAGGCCTGACCAAAAGGAAAGAAGACGAAAGCGAAGAAGAATAAGAAGAGTTTCAGTCGATAAATGTCATCATTGCCGCAAAGTCGGGCACTGGAAAAGGAACTATCCTGACTGCATTGCCCAAATAAGGAAAGAGAGAGCATCTACATCATGTATATTTATTTTTCAGGTTTTTGATATCTTACTAGCTTGCGAAACTGTTACATTCAGTTGGATTTTGGATTCTGCTTGTCTTGTTCACATTTGCAATTCATTGTAGGTGCTAAAGAAAAGTAAGAAGATGAAGCCTGAAGAGATGCAGTTGTGTTTTGGGAGTGGAGACTCTCTGGATGCAGTTACAGTGGGAGTTTGCGAGATCCCCTTACCGAGCGGGAGCCTTTTATTGTATGATTCCTACGTTGTACCAGGATATGTAGCAAATATTATATCTCTTTTTGTATTAGATACAGAAGGTTATCATATTAATATTAAGAGTTGTTCTTTTTATTTATATGATAAACGTAATATTCATATTTTTTGTTGTCCAAATGAGCATGGTAATTACACATTGCATACTTCTAGAGAAATTTTGAATACTAGGATTAATAAACGTAGTTTATCTATAGTTAATAATATTGAACTTTGGAAAATGATGCTAGGTCATATATGCGTTAAACGCCTTACCCAATCGGTTAGGAATGGTTTGATACCAGATCTTACCATTAAACCCTATCTAACTTGTGAATATATATTCGATGATCAAAACCCCATAATCTGGTGTTGGATATTGTGCCAATAACTTACTGGAACTCGTACATTCTAATGTATGTGGTCCACTAAGTCAGACTACTCACAATGGTTATTCGTACTGTGTTACCTTTACTGATGATATATCAAGGTACGATTATATCTATCTGATGAGACATAAATCGAAAACCTTTGAAAAGTTCAAAGAGTTCCGTAATGAAGTCGAAAAACAAACTGGTCAATATATTAAATGCATTCGATCTGATCGAGGCGGCGAATATATGAGTAGTGAGTTCATGGATTCGATGAAGGAGAATGGAATTCTTGCTCAATATACTCCTCTAGGTACTTCACAGCACAATGGAGTGTCTGAGAGGAGAAATTGAACTTTATTAGATATGGTTCGATCTATGTTGAGTTTTACAGATTTTCCCTATTACTTATAGGGCTACTCTCTTTTAACTGCTGCACATCTTTTGATTAAGATTCATTCAAAGGCTGTTCCTACGACTCCATATGAGATATGGACCGGTAGGAAACAAAATCTTAATTATGGTAAGGTTTGGGGTTTTCCTACCTATATCAGGATGGCTCAGTAAGATAAGCTTTCGCCTCGATATCCTTCGAATACGAATGGATATCTATTCTATGATATCGAGCATTTTTTAAAATTATGTTTGTAGCTCGTGATCGGCGTAATCACACTCGTATAACACAAGCACACTTATCATTCAAGTAGTATAAAAATATCGATCCCACGAATATTTAATTCAAACTGTTGTTATTAATTATTGATACTATTTATTTACAGGTATCTAATTAAGGGAGAAGAGAATGATCAGTTGATTGGTTGGTTGAATCTGGATTTGTTGATTAAATAAATAAAATAAACAAAAGAAAATACTAAGGAAAATAAACAAAAGACACAAATATCTATGGTTGTGATTCCACACAATATTGTTCTAAGTGTAATAAATTAGTTTGCTAACCTGGAACACGAAAATATATATAAGCCTCTTCCGATGGTCAGATGCAAATACCCAATTAACTCAATTAATCATATGTCTATGTTAACCAAGTTACATGAATTCATTAAGTTCAAGTTTCAATTATGGCTACCCCTGCCGACATGTATATTCATATCCTGTAAGGAAATCTATTAAAGAGTTATCTATCCTCAATGAAGATCGTGAGCTATTGAATCTAAGGCTTAAACCTAAAATCCCTTTTCCAAGTTCATTTTAAGTTTACCACATCAATCTTATTGGTGATCAGACAACAAGAAGCATTAAGCTTAAGATTCAATAAACAAACTAAAGTATTACCCATTATATAATTAAATCAATTATTATACATGTGAATATGTGTTTCATCACTTCCCTAGAATAAAAAAAGAAAATGATGGGGTTAGAGGATCCACTTTTACTATTTCTAATTTAGAAATCTCTCTTATTATAATATAGAAATTATTACTGATTTTACCAACCGGCCATATAGGCGGTATTCTGATTAAGTCATATTTTCAATTAAGTCCAATAGACCAAAAAGGCGGTATTATTATTTGTCCATAAACCAGCCATATAGGTGGTAATCAGCTGTCACATAAAGACCGGCCATATAGGCGGTGTCACATTATATCAAATAAATAAAATCAGCCATTAAAGCGGTAAAATCTTTAGTCCATATTATCAGATTATAATTTCCAAATTATAATTAAGGGAGATTAATCTAAACTAAAATAATAAAAGCTTCACCCTTCCCCCAGCGAAAATTTAACTACAAAACATAAAAGAAAAGAAAAGAAAAGAAAATAAACTATTACTATTACTGAAAATAAAAATACATAATAAAATACTGAAAATACATAAAAATAAGATGCAATACTTAAATTCCTTACAAAAACCTAAGGAAAGCATGAGAATTACAAATGAAATGGCTTGGTATTTATAAGCAAATCTAAAGGCTTCCACCAATTTCTCCATTAATTTCTCCACCAAACACTCCACCAAACATGCCACAAAACACTCCACCAAACATGGCACCAAATATGGCACCAAACATTAAACAAAACACTCCACCAAATATGCTTGCATGTTTGGTGGAAGTTTGACCATTTTTATTTTTGATAATGACTTTAATAATTAAAAATAACATAATTTCGAATTGTTCATCAATTTCGGTCTTTAAAACTTCAGAATTCGAAATTCCTACGACGTCAAAGTTGTAGATCTTTGAATCTTCTTTAATCTAGAACTTAAATTACTCAATCCGATATCAAAGTAAAAAGTTATGGACAAAATATGAAAATTACGCAAAGTTGAAATTTCATAAATTGTACTTCGTTAGAACGCCATTTCAAGATTCCAACCTCCAAAATCTATATGTCAAGTCCAGTTTTTGCCATTCTTTGTTCCATATTTCGTCCTAAAAGATTCCATTAAGTTCTGATTTTATTTTATCTGTAAAATAAACTAAAAGATATCAAAACGTTCATAAAACTCGAGAAACTATACAAAATATTAAGTAAAAGCGACGGGAAATAGTGATATATTTTCCGCTCGTCACACCCCCAAACCTATTATTTTGCTAGTCTTCGAGAAAAATAATAAAATTAAATTAAAAAATTAAATTAAATTTAGCTAAGTCACTTTCGTATGGATCACAGTTGCATTTAGCATATGCAACAAGGCTTTAAACCACTATGTGTCCCTAGTGGACGAATTATAGTCTCATAAGGGCTTACAGTGACGATACCCACAAACGTCAAACTAATGCACATAAAAGTAAAAAGATAATAAAACTAATGCACACAAAAGCAAAAAAACAAGAGAAACAAGTTCGTGATTAAATATGTGAAACTTCTTATCCAAGTTAGTAGTTATTTTCTTTTTTCTAAATTACCAAATAAGTAAATTCTCCGATTATTTTTACCTTCTTTTTTCTAAATTACCAAATAAGTAAATTCTCCGATTATTTTTACCATTATCCATACACAAAACTAACAAGGTATTAATCAAGTCCTTGTGCCCACAATATTCATAAGTGTAGTTGAAAAGAGAGTAATAGTTTTGTCCAAAAGTTATATCAGAATTCACACCTTTTTAGCAATGAATTTTTTTCTCTTTTTTTTCTTTTTTTTTTCATAAATAAAGAAAGGAACATCTTCAATCCATGTAACGAGCTTTGGGCCAGTGACTCCCAAACCAGTTGGCTTTAGGGCACTAGGTGTTAAGACATCTCTACAGACTTAATTACTCGGATTTCAGATGTTTCTTTTTATTTTATAACATCTTTGATTTATGTAGCGAGCTATGGGTCAGTGACTCCCAAACCAGTTGGATTTAGGGTACTAGGTGTTAAGACACCCCTACGGACTTATTGACTGGGATCTCATACGTTTGTTTTTTAAAACACTTTTTTCTTTTTCTTTTTTTCATTGCTTTTTAGGTGCTTCCTCCAATTAAATTAGAGCACTGAATATTACAAACTTTTCAAATACATCTCATGGATGTATGTTATCATGCATGTTGGTAATACTTATCAACTGAGCATATGAAGATCCATTTTAGTCAGTTTTATGGAGAATTCAAAAGGATATAAACAAAATTAACTTGTTACGAATAGGCTAAAATGCGTCTCAGTAGTAGAAATTCCTTACACAGCTATCTCACACCAATTTCACCTAATTAATCAAATTAAAAACACAAAAACAAAATATTTTTTTAATTTTTATAAAAAATTTTAATTTTTTAAATTTTTTTTGAAAATTTTGACTAAACAAACAACATAATAAAAGTAAAATTCTAGTAAATTTTTCCCCTCCCCCAAACATAAATGAGACATTGTCCCCAATTTCTAAAAATAAAGAAGAAGAGTTTAGAAGATATCATATGGTTAGCGCGGATTTGCCAATTGCTCATATAAAAAATTAGCGATTAAGATCTAAATCCAATTTACGCTTCTTTCCACAATCGCTATCAGACCAGTTCAACTTGAAAATAATGGGGTGGTTCATAAGCTAATAGTTAGTCGATTAATTCATCGATTTTTCTCGCAGTTAGGAATATGTCTTTTACCGATTTGGAGATAAGCCCAAGTTTGTTCGCATCTGCAAGAAATACAAAAAGGAAATCGAAAAATCCATCCACATTAAATTATCCATTGGATTTCTGGTGGATGTTCAAATTTACCTAAGATGCAACTGTGAATATTTCTTCCAACGTGCCTAGCCCGCCTGGTAAAGCAATGAAAGCGTCAGCGTGATTGACCATTTCAATTGGTTGTTCAGACATGTCTGAGACAATGCATTCCTCTCCGTTTGAGTCTCCGATGAGGCTTATCTCTGCTAATGGTTTTGGAATGAATCCCAAAACATGGTTGCCACCTTCTTGCACGGCTTTTGAAACACATCCCATTAATCCAAGATTTCCACTGCTATGTACTAAATGCATGTTTCGTTCAGCAATAACTTTCCCCAATTCCTTTGCCTTTATAAATTCTGGTTAGGTCTCAGAGTTAGATCCACAAAACACACGGATATGAGTAACTCACTGTTTGGAAGTTGTTTCCATTTTTCGCTTATCTGAATTTTTATCTAGATGTGTACAAGAGAAGAATGATGAGCTGAATTTATAGATCCCGAAAAGGGTGAGTAATAATAGCACTAGTACTTGTCAAATGACAATGAACGTTAAAATAAATCATGAAAGTCAAAAATTATAGATCTTGTTGGCGAAAATAAAAGAAAATAACAAAAGAAATGCAAATCAAAGCAATTATTAAGGCAACGGAATTGCATATGTAATATGCCACTCGTTTGGTATATAAATCCATTAGGATGCGTCTCAAGAATCCATTCCTTTCTCAGCCATCACTAATGAATTAGCTCTCATTTTTGTGATTGCCAAACACCATTCCTCTTATCTTTCTTTGCCTTAAATGCTCCGTTTGTGCTTTTCCTGAAAATATCACACAAAATTAAAAACTCTACAACATGTATCATAAATATTATAAAAGAAATTACAATAAATTGCATGGGTTGCCTCCCTGCTGTGCTAAATTTTTCATCTTCAACCAGATGTGATTGAAATACATCTGTCAATGAGGTCTAAGTGTGGTTTTGGATGTCCGATTAAAGATAATCCCGTAAGCATTGCTTTTGTAGGGTCTCTTCCAACGGTAAAGTGGCAGATAGAATTTTGTCTCATTTAGTGCTCGTTCCACTTTTTTAAAATTTGTCGCTCTAATGATTCCAGAAAAAAAAAAACATGAGGTCTCATATGGTGCTTGACTTGGAATGGAAATTTCATTCTGTCAAGCTTCTGGGTGATATCTTTGATCTGTACTCCCTAAAACAATGATGTTTCTTATAAATATCTGATATCTTCAATTTGGTCAGACATTTTCTCCTTCATTTGCTCTGCTTCTTCCTCCACCATTTCTTCACAAATATATTTTATGATTTCCTCGTTCAGCTCTTCATCTATCATTTTTAAAATGCATACTCCATAAGTGTCAACCTGAGGATGTACATATGTGTCTGTTTTTAGGTCTTCATCATCTGATATGACTGGCTCAGATAGCTTTTCTTTAAACATTTGTGCGATGTAACCTCCAAGATCTTCATTTTGAGGATACAGAGTTTCATCCTCACTTTTTGTTGGTGCAAACAACTCTACTTCTGCATCATCTTCAGAGTCCGAATAATAAAAATCAAATTGAGACTTTGTTGGTTAGGGCTCCTGAACTGATATCTCTGATTCTTGATACTGCATAGCCTCGTCATCTGTTAAAGTTTCATGATGAAACTCTTGATACTCGAAAGCTTCTTCTGTGATATTTGAATTTGCTCCGTGAGATGTGTTGTTCAGGCTTTTTGTTAATTATCTAATTTGATCTGTCATTCTCTGTATAGATACTGCTTGACTCTGAATTTGTGCATCAAATTGAGCTTCTCGTTCTTCGAGCCAATATTTTAGCATGTGAATCATCTGATCTTCCTCTGATGGTTCTGGTTCTTAATGAAGATCGTAGGTGGATGGTGGATAAGATGGAGTATAAGGTTCAGTGAAATATACTAGTTCTCCGTACCTTGAAGGATTCTGATAATTCTACCACCTGAAAGGTATATGTATTGATAGCTCGAGTGGTTACCATCGCATATCAACACATCTCACCATTGCATTCTGAAATGATTGGGAAAATGTTGTATTGATGGTTCTGACATCCAGTGATAATTAGGCTGGACAACAGGCCTCAGAAAATCGGACTGCTACTCCCTAATTTGGGGTGTATCTTTTTTCTAGTAAAGCTCGTAATCTTTTAATCGCTCAATAATGTTCTATTGTTCAACCACCTGAAAAATAAAAGAAAGAAATAAATTACAATAAAATTAAAGAAAATTAGATACAATTAAATTAGATAGCTTCAAAACTAATAACTCAAGAAAGATAAGTCCCCGGCAACGGTGCCAAAAACTTGACCGGTGTAATCACAAACTTATAACGCAAAGCGCACGTATCGTATCGGTAGTATATAAAATATCGATCCCACAAGGACTTAATTCCTACTGGCTGTATATAATTATTAATACTATTTAATTTACATGTATCTAATTAAGGGAGAAGAGAATGATCGCTTGAATGGTTGGTTGAATCTGGATTTGTTGATTACATAAATTAAATACCAAAATAAAATACTAAGGAAAAAACAAAAGACACAAATATCTAGGGTTGTGATTCCACACAATATTATTCTAATGATGATTGATTCTCTTATATATGTGTAATAAATTAGTTTGCTACCTGAAACACGAAAATATGCATAAGCCTTTTTTCGATTGTCAGATGTAAATATCCAATTAATCATATGTCTATTGTTAGACAATTATGACCCATACGTCACCGTTTGTAAAAGACATTGGTGTTTTGTACAAAATTGACTATGTAATATTGAAATTGCCTTTTATCATTTCGTAATTCATTTACTATTACATATAAAATGGTAAAAGTCCATATGATTTTCCGGATTGAGATGATATGAGACAGTATCAATCCATAAAGGTTTAATCATTAAATATCCCTAGTCGTAGTTTATCAGAGCTGGACATCGATAATGCAGAATAGACTAGTATTGCACTTGTGCGCGTTGGAGAGCATAACAGCACAGTTCTCATATGTTTAAGTATAGGATACTTATGCAAGTGCGATAGGAGGTTGTGTTTTACCGATGGTACGGAAAACGGCTTCGCTCTGGATAGACCCCGCGGAATCCCATTGGTAGTATGTATATGTGTCTACGGGAGTCCGCGCGTCAGGGTAGATATATTTGGTCTTACCTGAGACTTACATCGCTAATACTTGCGACAATCGGTAAACTTTGGTTTTGGTCGTCCAGGGCTTTAACAGGTTCTGTGTACGCCTCTATTGGGTTATATCGAGAATCGTAGTGTTTGGATGTGATGTCAAGACGGAAGTGTCACTCCAGACATATGGAGATGATGATCACGCAGGGATCATAACTCGTTCTTATTGTGTTGCAACCATCGGGATAATGTGACAGGTCATGATTATCCGATTTAAAGAGACTAGTTGTTTGATATCCGATATGTGCTTCGTACGGGGCAGACACTATTCCAGCCCCAGGCCTAGCACGTGACATCTGATACTGGATCGAAATACGAGATACTAGGTATTCTACGTCTGACATAGATTATATATTCTAGTAGAATATTTCTGGAGAATTGGGTAGGCCGGTGCTTTGCTAGAAGCCAACCATGTCTTGTAATTCGGTAAGCACGTAGTACTAGAGTACTCGCTTTATCGGATAGTCCGATAACCGGATTTATTTACTGCCAACATATCCAGAGATCTCTTGGGTCGCTTCCCAAGGATTCACCGATGACAGTTGACTTAAATTGGAATTAATCTGGGATTAATAAGAGGAGAGATAATTAATCTGGGATTAATATGGGCTTTATTTAATCTGGGATTAAAGTGTAAAGTGGCGAAAGAACGCGATTAATTTGGAATTAATCGGTAAAATAAATTTAATAGTTAAAATTGATTTTTCTATTTAATTTATTTCAAACGGGCTAAAAAATAATATATCGGATATATTGAAATGGATTGGATTTCATTACGAGATTAAAGTCGACTTTAATGCGACCGAACGAATTGATTTGAATTAATTCATGAACGACGTTCGATATATATTTGCGAGGCATCGTTATTTAATTATATTGGATTTAATTACTTAACGACGAAGGATCGTTTAAATTGGATTTAAACGGAACCGAGCCGCGGCAAATACCCGTAGAGATATTTGAATTTCGGATTCAAATATTTTGGAGCCAAAGTGTGGTAGGTGTTCCCACCACACAACCACCTTGTTTTGCCTTTATGTAAACCACTTACCAATCTCTACCTTGTATTGGGTAAAGGTGAAATGGTTTCACCTTTTGGTAATAACAAAAGGGATTTCATTGTTGGTAACACTTGACACAAACCAAAACACAAAAAACCCGAAGAAAAAGCTTGGCCGAATTCCTTCCCCTCTCTTCTCTTTGATTTGATTTTCAAATCATCAAAAGCTAGCACTTTGGAGTGAACAAAGGTGATAGGAAACTCCTCAATAGCTTGGAATCATCCAAAGCTTGGATTCATCCTAAAGCTTGGATCTTGGAGATCTTGGATCTCAAATTTTTAAAAGCTCCAAAACTCATTGTAAGTATATTCCGCACCTTATAATGATCAACTCTTTTATTATGCATGCTTATTAGATCCTTATTTTGTTCTTGGAACACTAACAATGGTATCAGAGCCTAATTTAAGCATGATAATTTTAGGGTTCTTGAATCTTAAAATTTGGGGCTTTTTTATTTTGAGCATGATTTTTTGAAATTGATGCTTTGAGTATGTTTACAACATGATAACTTAGAGTTATGCATGATTAGATTTCAAATAAATCAAAAATTACAAAAATAAAAAATTCATTAGTGAGGCCGAATCCTTCTAGGCTTTGCACTGCAGTTTTTTGTTTTTTGTAACATGAAATAATGTGTTTGGATGCATGTTTAAATGATGATAGTTGGTTTAATATGATTAGAATCAATGTCTATAATGTTCATGTTAAAATCTAAGTGCATGTTGAGCATGAAATGATGATCTTAGGCTTCAATATGTCTCAAGCATGCAATGATGTGTTTTGGGCATGATTTTATGTTAAGCATGAATTATTGGTTTAAGCATGATTAATTAAGTTAATTAATATTTTGGAAATATTGAGTTTAATTAATTAATTATGTTTAATACACTTTAATTAAATAATTGTGATATTTGGAATATTATAATTATGATAAAATGCCTTTAAAATTGAATTGGGCTAAAAGTGTGTATTTGGGCCTAATGGGCTTGGTTTGACCAAGTTTGGTTTTGGACTTTTGGATTGGATCCAATTGGGCCCAAAACCAATTCCATGAAGTCCAAATACATCACTTGGCCCTTTAAAGTATTTGATTGGGCCTAATGGGCCTAAATTGATTTGATGGCAATAGGGTGATTCCTATTGGCCTTGGCATTTTGGGTTTGATCCATTATGGCCAAAGCCCATGCCTTAAGAATCAATTAAAAGCCCATTGGACTTTAATTAAATGACATTGGATGTTATTGGGCCTTTGAGACCCATCAAGATTGGATTTGGAATCCAAGTCTTTAAGGCAATTATGTAAGTGTAAATATTTAATTTGGAATTAAATAAGAATTAGTATTGAATCAAATAAATGGATTTAAGTTGTAGTTCGATATAATTCAAGAATGCGTACTCAAAAGTATTTATTCTCAAACGAGTTGGACTCGCGCAAATCAAATCATTGTTTGAACATTGGATGATCATTAATCAAAGATTAATTAATTGGATTAGATTGATTGTAATAAACATGTTTTGATTGAATACATAAATGTGATGTATGAATAACGTATATCGGATGGATATTAGAAGGGCAAGGGCAATTTTGGAAATTGTAATAAGTTTAGAATTTTATTAAATTGGACCTGCGTGTCCAGCCTTTAATCTCTTTACTCCTTGTAATTCTCTTCTCACCTCACCTTTCCCTCAATGTATATGAGGTTTCTTTATTGTATTTTGTAAAAGGGTATGAGTTAGAATAGTTCTAGTCGGGGAGAGGAAAGTGAGTGATTTGTTCTCGAGAACATTCTGTTTAAATATCCATCCGCATATCGTTATTAATTTACTTTTGCGCCTTATGATGTTTTAGAAGCATGCTTAAGGGTGTATGATGAGACCTAATCAAAGATAAAAAATGGATGCCAATTTACGCGCGAAAACCCCTCAAATATATTAAGCGTTTTTCCTTCCGTTGAGTGATTCTTACTCAAGATCCAAAGTTGGCATTGGCTTGTTGGCCAAAGTCAAGGCCTTTGTCAATTGAGGATGTGTTTGAATCATGAAGGTTTTGTTACTATCGGTGTCTTGTCCAAGTTGTGATTTGTTGGCCAAAGTCAAGATCACTTCTTGTCCATCGACATTGATTACGAAAACTTTCCATGTCAATGGGTCCCGCTTAACTGGAATCATTAAGCTTGTTGTGCCAAAGCCAAGGCTTAGTTGATTCAGAGGAAAAAGGTTAGGAAAATATGTTTGACATATTGACATATATAAAGTATATGTGTTTCGGACTTGGATGTCCACCTACCGGATCTAGGAATTGGATGAGATCCAATTGATCTTCGAGATCTACCTAGTTAAGTTTCATACAGCTTGTTGGCCAAAGTCAAGGTTGTATGTTATTTAACGGGATCCTAGCCCACTAGGAAACTAGGTTTCCCGAGTACTCGACAGAGGGTTAGAGGCTCGCCGAAAATTAGTGGGAGGCTAGTATTGAATTTGCAATTTCATTCAGATACTTAGCTTTACGCGCTTTCAAAAATTTCGTCAATATTACTTTATTAGTTGGACTAATATATTGTTATTTTTTTTATGTAACAGTTAGACTGTACCTATTATCGTTGACTAGATAGTTAGACTATCGTAGATCAAGATGACTGGCAAAGGAAATGTCCGTGATATTATCATGGGAGATAATGTCTTCAAGGGCACAAATTTTGCTGATTGGGAAATGAACCTTAGGATTGTCCTAGGTTCAGAGAGGCTGTTGTATACTACACAAAGACCTCTTGGCCAAAACCCGGACCGACTGGAGACACTTGAGCTGGAGCTTTGGAAGACTCACAGCGATGATTGTGACACAACTCAGTCAATTATGCTTGTTTTGATGACTCAGCACTTTCGCAGACAAAATAGGGACTTGGATCCTTATATATGTTGGCAAGGTTGCAAGATCTGCATCGCTCTAACAAGAGGATGCATAGGTACCGTAGTCAGGAAGCTCTCTTCGCTCACGCATGACAGATGGCATGTCCGTTGAGTCCCACGTGGCTCAGATGGTCGCCGACATCGATGAGCTGGCCAGCATGGGGATTATCTTTGAGGCAGAGATTACTGTAGACATGGTCCTGCAATCCCTCCCCGATACTTGGAGACAGTTCATCATAAATTATAATTTGATGAACACCAGTGATACCTCTTGGAGAGTTACTGTCAACTCTCAAGGAGGCTGAAAAGGTTTCAAAAGGGCAAACAAGCGCGAGGCGCACTTTGCAATCGACATCTCATGACCTAAGGCTGGGCCCAAGGCAACTGGAGGTGTGCGAAAGAAGAAGCATATGCAAAAGAGCAAGGCCAAAAGTCAAAGGCTTCTGGGAAGCCAAAGGACAAATCTCAAGATGTTTGCCTACAGTGCGGCAAGCGGGGTCACTGGAAGCGTGACTGCCGCGGTACAAGGCGCTTCAGAAGGAGATAAAGGGCGGGCAAGGCACCGGCCTCAGGTATGTTTGTTATTGAGATAACATGGCTACTTCTAGCTTTAAAAATTGGATTTTTGATTCTGGTTGTGGTACTCATATATGTACTGATGCGCAGGATCTGCAGATTAGCAGGAGACTGCTTCAGGAGAGATTGATCTGCGTGTTGGAAACGGGACACCTGTTGCTGTTTTGGCCGTGGGCACTTTTGTTTTAGAACTGCCTTCGGGACATGTACTTAAACTATCAGACTGTTATTATGTACCTAGTTTGACTAGGAATATTATCTCTGTATCTTATTTGACCCAATGCGGGTACACTTTTGTATTCCGAAACACTGGATGTTTTGTTTATAAAGATGATTTTGAGATATGTTCAGCTGATGCTAATAATGGTCTTTATATTTTGAATATAAATCAATCTCAAACATATAATGTAACAAACCAAAGGTCCAACTAAGTAACAAAGATGAGACTTACATGTGGCATTGTCGTCTGGGACACATTAACAAGACTCCCATATCCACACTTTCGAAGAGTGGGTACTTGGACGGATTTGATCCAAATTCATATGACGTCTGCGAATCTTGCTTATTAGGCAAAATGCCTAAATCACCTTTTAGCGGTAAAGGGTGTACGCGCCACCGAACTGTTAGCCCTCGTTCATAGTGATGTTTGTGGGCCCATGTCTAGCCGGCTAGAGGTGGATTCGAATACTATCTTCGTAACTTTACGGATGATGCATCGCGTTATGGTTATGTGTATCTTATGAGACACAAGTCGGAAACTTTTGAGAAATTCAAAGAGTTTCGACACGAAGTGAAAAACAGACTGGCAAGAGTATAAAGACATTACGGTCAGACCGTGGTGGCGAGTACTTGAGCAATGAGTTTCTAGATTACTTGAAAGAATATGGTATTCTTTCACAGTGGACTCCTCCTGGAACACCGCAATTAAACGGTGTATCCGAACGGAGAACCGAACTCTGTTGGACATGGTGGGTCTATGATGAGTCGCACTGAGCTACCTATTTCCTTCTGGGGATATGCATTAAACAGTGCAGTTCTTATTTTGAATAAGGTTCCGTCAAAGTCTGTACAACAGACACCATATGAGATATGGACAAGAAAGAAACCGGGTTTCTCATTCCTAAAGATTTGGGGATGCTGGGCATACGTCAAACGTTTGGAAGGTACCAAACTTGAACCCAAATCGGAAAATGCCTATTCGTAGGATATCCTAGGGAAACCAAAGATATTACTTCTATCACCCACGAGAGAACAAAAGTATTTGTTGCTCTACATGCGGTTTTCTTGAGAAGGAATTCCTAATACAGTGGTAAGTGGGAGGAAAGTTGAACTCGATGAAAATCGGAGTGATACTGTTCCTGGCATAGAATCCTCAACGGACAAGAACAGTCCATCCGGGATGAGACTGTACCACAATCTTCTATTACACAAGGACCCGCGTAGGTCGGAGAGAGTCAGGAACCAACCTGAGAGGTATGGGTTTCTGATCTCACCTCATGTAGATATTAATCTCATTGAGGAAGACGAACCGGCTACGTATGAGGGAAGTGATACAAGATATCGATTCCACTTTATGGCAAGAGGCCATGAAGTCCGAAATGGATTCCATGTACACCAACCAAGTTTGGACACTGGTTGATGCACCAGAAGGCGTAAAGCCTATTGGATGCAAATGGATCTTCAAGAAGAAGACCGACATGGAAGGCAACGTACAAACGTACAAAGCTAGGCTTGTAGTGAAGGGGTCGTCAACGACATGGTGTCGATTACGACGAAACTTTCTCACCCGTTGCCATGATTAAATCCATTCGGATAATGCTTGCTATTGCTGCATATTTCGATTACGAGATATGGCAGATGGACGTTAAAACCGCTTTCCTTAACGGAAACCTTTTAGAGGATGTTTATATGCAACAGCCTGACGGTTTTATCGTGCCTAAACTTGCAAACAAGTTTGTAAGTTAAATCGGTCCATTTATGACTGAAGCAAGCATCGCTGTCATGGAACCAATGTTTTGATGAGATCATAAAAGAATATGATTTCATTCAAAACGAGGATGATCCTTGTGTATATAAGAAGGTTAGTGGGAGCGCACTGACATTCATTGTCCTTTATGTTGACGATGTATTGCTTATGGGCAATGACATTCCCATGTTAACATCGGTGAAAGCTTGGCTTTCATTAAAATTCTCCATGAAAGATCTGGGAGAAGCAGCCTTTATTCTAGGAATAAAGATCTACAGGGATAGATCTAGAAAGCTGCTTGGACTCTCTCAGAGTACGTACATTGACAAAGTGTTGAAAAGATTCAACATGGATCAGTCCAAAAGGGACTGTGCCAGTGTCACATGGCATCTCTCTATCTAAGGACATGTGTCCTAAAACTCAAGATGAGAGAAATAGCATGAGTCGGATACCGTTCGCCTCGGCAGTCGGATCGATCATGTATGCCATGATATGTACTCGACCTGATGTCTCGTATGCTTTGAGCATGTGTAGTCGCTATCAGGCCGATCCAGGTGATGGTCACTGGATGGCAGTTAAGAACATCCTTAAGTATCTTAGACGAACTAAGGATGCTTTCTTGATTTATGGAGATGGAGAACTTGAGGTAACTGGGTATACCGATGCAAGTTTCCAAACCGATAAAGACGACTCTAAGTCGCAATCCGGGTACATATTTTGTTTGAACAACGGAGCAGTAAGCTGGAAATCTTCCAAGCAAGAGACTGTTGCCGATTCAACAATAGAAGCGGAGTATATTGCTGCATCTGAAGCAGCAAAAGAGGGCAGTTTGGATCCGTAAATTCCTAATGGATTAGGAGTTTCCGTTAGCAGCTGAGCCCATTCCATTATTGTGTGACAATAACGGGGCTATAGCGCAGGCTAAGGAACCACGGTCTCATCAACGATCCAAGCATGTTCTTCGACGTTTCCATCTGATTCGTGAGATCACACATCGTGGCGATGTGAAGATCGAGAAGGTCGCATCAGATGACAAAATTGCCGACCCGCTGACGAAAGCTATTTCACAGCAAAGTTTGAGAAACACATACATAGTTCAGGTGTTAGATGCTTGAGTGACTGGCTATAGGCAAGTGGGAGATTGTTAGACAATTATGACCCATAGCGTCACCGTTTGTAAAAGACATTGTGTTGTACAAAATTGACTATGTAATATTGAAATTGCCTTTTATCATTTCGTAATTCATTTACTTACATATAAATGGTAAGTCCATATGATTAGTTCCGGATTGAGATGATGAGACAGTATCAATCCATAAAGGTTTAATCATTAAATATCCCAGTCGTAGTATTATCGAGACTGGACATCGATAATGCGGAATAGACTAGTATTGCACTTGTGCGCGTTGTGAGAGCATAACGGCACAGTTCTCATATGTTTAAGTATGGATACTTATGCAAGTGCGATTGGAGGTTGTGTTTTACCGATGGTACGGAAAACGGCTTCGCTCTGGATAGACCCCGCGGAATCCCATTGGTAGTATGTATATGTGTCTACGGGAGTCCGCGTCAGGGAGATGTATTTGGTCTTAACCTGAGACTTACATCGCTAATACTTGCGACAATCGGTAAACTTTGGTTTTGGTCGTCCAGGGCTTTAAACAGGTTCTGTGTACGCCTCTATTGGGTTTATCGAGAATCATAGTGTATTGGATGTGATGTCAAGACGGAAGTGTCACTCCAGACATGGGAGATGATGATCACGCAGGGATTCATAACTCGTTCTCTATTGTGTTGCAACCATCGGGATAATGTGACAAGGTCATGATTATCCGATTCAAAGAGACTAGTTGTTTGATATCCGATATGTGCTTCGTACGGGGCAGACACTATTCCAGCCCCAGGCCTAGCACGTGACATCTGATACTGGATCGAAATACGAGATACTAGGTATTCTACGTCTGACATAGATTATATATTCCAGTAAGAATATTTCTGGAGATTGGGTAGCACACGTGCTTTGCTAGAAGCCAACCATGTCTTGTAAATCGGTAAGCACGTAGTACGAGGTACTCGTTTATCGGATAGTCCGATAACCGGATTTACTGCCAACATATCCAGAGATCTCTTGGGTCGCTTCCCAAGGATTCACACGATGACAGTTGACTTAAATTGGAATTAATCTGGATTAATTAAGAGAGAGATAATTAATCTGGGATTAATATGGGCTTTATTTAATCTGGGATTAAAAGTGTAAAGTGGCGAAAGAACCGCGATTAATTTGGAATTAATCGGTAAAAAAAATTTAATAGTTAAATTTGATTTTTCTATTTAATTTATTCAAACGGGCAAAAATAATATATCGGATATATTGAAATGGATTGGATTTCATTACGAGATTAAAGTCGGACTTTAATGCGAACGAACGAATTGATTTAGAATTAATTCATGAACGACGTTCGATATATATTTGCGAGGCATCGTTATTTAATTATATTGGATTTAATTATTTAACGACGAAGGATCGTTTAATTGGATTAAACGGAACCGAGCCGCGGCAAATACCCGTAGAGATATTTGAATTTCGGATTCAAATATTTTGAGCCAAAAGTGTGTAGGTGTTCCCACCACACAACCACCTTGTTTTGCCTTTATGTAAACCACTTACCAATCTCTACCTTGTATTGGGTAAAAGGTGGAATGGTTTCACCTTTTGGTACATAACAAAAAGGGATTTTCATTGTTGGTACACACTTGACACAAACCAAAACACAAAAACCCTAAGGAAGAAAAGCTTGGCCGAATTCCTTCCCTCTCTTCTCTTTGATTTGAGTTTCAAATCATCAAAAGCTAGCACATTTGGAAGTGAACAAAGGTGATAGGGAAACTCCTCAATAGCTTGGAATCATCCTAAAGCTTGGATTCATCCTAAAGCTTGGATCTTGGAGATCTTGGATCTCAAATTTTTAAAAGCACCAAAACTCATTGTAAGTATATTCCGCACCTTATAATGATCAACTCTTTATTATGCATGCTTATTAGATCCTTATTTTGTTCTTGGAACACTAACTCTATATTAACCAAGTTAACATATTCATTAAGTTCAAGTTTCAATTATGGCTATCCCCGCCGACAGGTATATTCCTATCCTGTAAGGAAATTTATTAAGGGTTATCTATCCTCAAGGAAGATCGTGAGCTATTGAATCTGAGGCTTAAACCTAAAATCCCTTTTTCCAAGTTCATTTTAAGTTTACCACATCATCTTTTGTTGATCAGGCACAAGAAGCATTAAGCTTAAGATTCGAAAAAATAAACTAAAGTATTACCCTTTATATAATTAAATCAATTGTTAAGCATGTGAATACTGTGTTTCACATCACTTCCCTAAAATAAAAAGAAAATGATGGGGTTAGAGGATCCACTTTTATTATTTCTAATTTAGAAATCTCCCTTATTATAATATAGAAATTATTACTGATTTTACCAACTGACCATATATGCGGTATTCTGATTAAGTCAGATTTTCAATTAAGACCAACAGACCAAAAAGGCGGTATTATTATTTGTCCATAAACCGGCCATATAGAAGGTAATCATCTGTCACATAAAGACCGGCCATATATGTGGTGTCATATTATGTCAATAAAATAAAATCAGTCATTAAAAGCGGTAAAATCTTCTTTAGTTCATATTATTATATTATAATTTCATATTATAATTAAGGGAGATTAATCTAAACTAAAATAATAAAAGTTTCACCCTTCCCCCAGCAGAAATTTAACTACTAAACATAAAAGAAAAGAAAAGAAAAGAAACTATCACTATTAATGAAAATAAAAATACATAATTAAAATACTGAAAATAAATACAAATAAGATGCAGTTCTTAAATTCCTCACAAAAACCTAAGGAAAGCATGAGAATTACAAATGAAACGGCTTGGTATTTATAGACAAATCTAAAGGCTTCCACCAATTTCTCCACTAATTTCTCCACCAAACACTCAATAAAACACTTCACCAAACATGCCATAAAATACTCCACCAAAGACTCCACCAAACATGGCACCAAACATGTAACAAAACACTCCACCAAACATGCTTGCTTGTTTGGTGGAAGTTTGACAATTTTTATTTTTGATAATGATATTAATAATTAAACATAACATAATTTCAGATTGTTCATCAATTTCGGTTTTGAAAACTTCAGAATTCGGAGCCAAATTTGTATATATTTGAATCTTCTTTAATCTGGAACTTGGATCACCTCAATCTGATATCGAAGTAAAAAGTTATGACCAAAATACGAAAATTACGTAAAACTGAAATTTCAGAAATTATACTTCGTTAGAACTCCATTTCAAGATTTCAACCTCCAAAATCCATATGTCAAGTTCAATTTTTGTCATTATTTGTTCCATATTTCATCCTAAATGATTCTATTGAGTCCCGATTTTATTTTATCTGTAAAATAAACTAAAACACATCAAAACGTTCATAAAACTTGAGAAACTATATAAAATATTAAGTAAAAGGGGCGAGAAATAGTGATATATTTTCCACTCATCAGCTCGCTTCGTAAAATTTCTAGAGGTATAATTTTTGTCAGAATGAGGTGATCATAGACATGTTGAACTTGATGAAGTCCAACCTGAAAACAATGAAACAACGGAGGAACCTGAAGTTCAAGTAGATGAAGAACCTTTAACAAAGGGTATCTAGATCTCTTGAACGCTTGTAAATGATACAAGAAAAGAGTCTTGATGTTCTCTTTGTTGAAGACACTGACTCTTTTACCTATAGAGAATCGATGTTGGACATCGACTCTGTAAAGTGGCAAGATGCCATGAAATTCGAGTTAGACTCAATGCATGAGAATCAAGTTTAGGACTTGGTTCTACTTCCCGAAGGAATTATTCCTATTAGTTGTAAATGGGTTTACAAGAAGAAGTGCGGGCTTGATGGAAAGGTTGAAACCTATAAGGCCTACTTGATGGAAAGGTTGAAACCTATAAGGCCCATAGTAAAAGGTTACACGTAGCGACCTGGCATTGACTACAATGAAACTTTTTCACCAGTAGCAATGCTTAAGTCTATTAGGATTTTGCTTTCTATAACTGCTTATCATGATTATGAGATTTGGAAAATGGATGTCAAAACGGCTTTTATAAATGGATTTCTTGATGAAGAAATCTATATGGAACAACGAGAACTCGGGTATGGTATGTAAGCTTAAGGAAGTCCATTTATGGACTTAAACAAGCTTCACGAAGTTAGAATCTTCGATTAGACAAGATTATTAGATTGTCTGATTTTTCTCAAGAATTCGGAAGAATCCTGTGTGTATCAGAAGGCCAGTGAGAGCATGGGGTTTTTTTAGTCCTCTATGTTGATGACATCCTAATCATTGGGAATGATATAGGAATGATGCAAAGCATCAAAGCTACCTCTGTAAGAATTTCTCCATGAAGGACATGAGAGAAGTTTTGTATATTTTAGGCATAAAACTCTATAGAGATATAGAAAGGAAGTTGATTGGGTTATCTCAATCAACGTACATAGATAAGATCTTAGAACGGTATAATTTTGGTAACAGTAAGATAGCAAATATATAGTTTAGACATGGGATTCATCTTTCAAAGAAGATGTGTCCGTAAACAGATGATAAGAAGGTTAGAATGTTATGTACTAGGCCTGATATCAGTTTCGTTGTTAGCGTAACTAGTAGATATTAGTCCAATCAAGGCAATGACCATTGGATGACCATTAAACATATCATGAAGTATCTTAAAGGTACTAAGGATAAGTTGATTATATATAGGAAATGAACTGCAAGTTAATGGGTATACAGATTCTAACTTCCAATCGAATCCTGATGATAGAAAGTCTACATATGGATTCGTCTTTACCCTTAACGGAGGTGTAGTTTAAATTCCACCACAAAGGCAGAATACATTGCAGCTTCTGAAGCTGCAAAGGAAGCTGTATAGATTAGGAAATTTATCATAAAATTGGGAGTGGTCCCAAGTATTGAGAATGTGATTCGGTTATACTGTGATAATACTGGAGCCATTGCGCAAGCAAAAGAACCGATGGCGCATTAGAAATCGAAGCATGTGGAACACAAGTACCATATCATTCGAGAGATTGTGTCGCGAGGGGATATTATCATGTGCAAGGTACCGAGTGATGATAATATAATAGACCCACTTACGAAGGCCACACCTTCGAAGTTATTTGATAAACATGTGGAGTTTATGGGCATTAGATATAATCGATATTGGCACTAGAGCAAATGAGAGATTTTATTGGGGTTGGTGCTCAGAGTGCCAATTTCCTATTGTCTTTCCTTATAAATACTCTTGTAAACGTTTTATTATGAATAAAATAAGCAATATCTATAATATAATATATCTCTTAATATGGTAAAGACGTATTTAACCTTAGAATGATTAGTCATGGTGTAGTTGCAAAAGCGTCGCAACTGATATTGAGTTGTATCATGACGTTGTCATTCTTAGACAGTTCCTGATCAAGGTTTACACTACTTGGTCAATAAAGTAAACATGTTGAGATCGGTATATAGCGTATACTGGACTATATGATTCCAATGGTTTATCAACGAACCATGAGTCTTGGAGACTCGTATAGACGTGTAAGTGTTTAGTGCGGACAAATAATAAACGACTCACCAAAGATTCTTAATGGATGGTACATCATCGTCAATAAGAATCTTCTTGGGTTGAGTAGCATTTGTGATTCTTCGACTTGAGATACCACTGTGGGCACATGAGACATCTTCCGTACTTAGATGACAGTCAAGTCACTGATCTATTAAGATCATACCTCCGCCCATTTGTTGGTATAGACATATCCTCAAGGTGTCCTCTGTGTGTCAAGATAGGATCTGTCAATTCTGTTTACAGGGCATAGATAGTCCATATATTATTAGCGATCAGATAAAAATCATGGGCTCGTGGTACACTTTAGAAGTAAGTTCTAAGTGTTCTTTTAGAGATTACTAATAGAGGCGTTGACGAGATTGTCCCTATAGAGATTTGACGTTTACATCTATATCTCTTGGATATATCTGATACCTGTGACTAGGGAATTAAACATATGTCATGACCTCGACCTGTATGATTCAGCGAGTTTATCTGTGGTCATCATAATTTCCTGGTGGGTACATTATAGACACGAAATTGGATTTCTTGACTGTATGTCTGAATCTAGAGAGTCTCACTAGTGAAATATACTCGTAGAATACTAGGACAACTTTTATGAATAATACTGATTATTTATAAGTCGTTTAAAAGTTAAACAAAAAAATACATGCAAAAGGACGTAATGGTTATGTATTTGTATTTAATGAAAGATTTTATTAAATACACATTAATTAAATATCAAATTGTGATATTTGACATATATCATAAATATATATGTATTTGGATATTTAAAGTAAATATAATACATATATTTAAAATATTTATATTCAAATAATTATTTAATTGTTAAATAATTAAAGTAATTAAAAATATAAATATCTTTAGTTATGATATTTTTAAGATATGACTTTAGTCGTTTTATTTGAATTGTCATTAAATAAAGTAATGATCATATATACAAGTTAAATTAATGAATTAACTGAAACAAAAAAAAAAATATCTAGATATTTTATTTTTTACTCCAAAATTCGGCCAAGGCTAAAATTGGGAGTATAAATTATTTTATTTCTTTTTTATTCATTTGAGGTCAAGCCACCAAATATTACAAAGTGAGTTTTGAGAGAAAAAGTTTGAAGATCAAAAGAAAAATTTGAAAAACTTGGATTTTTGTAAGTTTCCTTAAACTTTTTCAATTAGAAAATTATTTCTATGATTCTAGGTTTCAACTTGTGTTGCTTAGTTTCTTCTCTACTCTTTAAGTTTGTAATTAGATGGTTGGAAATTTATTTGAAAGATTCTTGCATGTTTGTTTAATAAAGAAAGCATGAAATTAGTTCATTAGCTCTCTTTTGATTATTTGATAATCATATTGTCATTCTAGAGTTGCTAAGCCACTCATTAATGACCTAGAATTGTTCTTGAGTTGTTTCATGGTGGTGAGATATGTTTGGTATTGTAAAGATGTTGCGTTCTCTAAGAACAATCCAGGATCATTTAAGAATAAAAGATGTGTGAATACGCAAAGTAATGTAGATGAAAATACTTATAATGCTAGGTTGAGTGGATATATTGAGAACAAATTTTTTGCTCTTTTGAAGTACTTCAAGCTCCTCTTTGATGATTGTGTGTTGAGCTCCAAGCTTGGTGAATGAGATTCCAAACTCAATGGATGTTTTCCTATCACATATTTTGACCCTTTTGAGTGCTAGCACTTGAGATTTTTGAAACAGAATCACTAAACAATAAGGCAAGCTTCACGCCAATGGAGAGAAAAAGAGGAGAGTGATTTCGGCAAGGAGAGAAAAGTGAGAATTGTGTTCACTTGTATTTTATTTTCCAAAAATAAATTATGATATACCAAATCTCAAAGTTTGGTAAAAGTCATTCACCTTTTCAATATAATGTGCTTTACAAGCTAACATCAAAATCTCTACTAACTTCCATCAAATAAAAGCTAAGTGATTGACTAATGATGTGACTTGTTATGGGCCCCACTTTAATTTAAAATCCGTGTGGGCCCGCAAACACATTCCAAGCTCGGGTTCGTTAATTTCGAATTAACGAATATTCCATTGCGAATTAATTAAATCAATTTTAATTAAATAATTATGCCTAGCAAAATTACTTTTAAATTCACTCGCGAATCAATTCTAAATTAATTCGTTCGCCCGAATTAAAATCTAATTTTAATTCTGTTATGAAATCTAATTTCATTTAATATATCGAATATGTTATTTAATCGATTAATTCCAAATTAATCATTCTTTCTCTTGTAGTTGAATTTTATCCCAGATAAATTCTTGCTGTAATTAATCCTAGATTAATTTTGTCTCTCTTCTAATTAATCCCAGATTAATTATATTCTAGTCAAACATCATCGGTGAATCTTCGGGAAGCGACCCATGAGATCCCGACAGTAAATCCGATATCCGGACTATCCGAACACGTGCGTACCTGGTACCACGTTTTTACTGATTTATAAGACATGGTTGGCTTCTAGCAAAGCACCGTACCTACCCAATTCTCTAGAAATATTCTTTAAGGAATATATAATCTTTGTCAGGCGTAGTATACGTAGTATTGCGTATTACGATCCAGTATCTGATGTCACATGCAAGGCCTAGGGCTAGAATAGTGTTTGCCCCATACGAAGCATATATCAGATCACAAGCAACTAGTCTCTTTAATCGGATAATCATGACCTTGTCATATTATCCCGATAGTTGCAACGTATCAGAATACTAGTTCTGTATCCCTACGTGATCATTATCTCCATATGACTGAAGTATACTTCCATCTTGACATCACACCCAATATACTACGATTCTCAATAAACTCAGAAGAGGCGTACACAGAACCTGTTAAAGTCCGGACGACCAAAACCAAAGCATATTGATTGTCGCAAGTATTAACGATGCAAGTCTCAGGTTAAGACCAAATACACCTACCCTGAATCAGATTCCCATAGACACATAGGCATACTATCAAAGAGATTCTGATGGGTCTATCCAGAGCGAAGCTGTTCCCGTGCCATCAGTAAACACAACCTCCTATCACACTTGCATAAGTATCAAATACTTAAATCTATGAGAACTATGTTGTTATGTTTCCACAACGCGCACAAGTGCAATACTAGTCTATTTTGCATTATCGATGTCCAGTCTCAATAATACTACGACTAGGGATATTAATGATTAAACCTTTGTGGATTGATACTATCTCATATATTATAATCCGAAACTAACCATAAGGACTTTTATCATTTATATATTCAAGTAATCTAATTACAAAATGATAAAATAGCAATTTACTTTATCACATAGTTAATTTGTACAAAAACCATAATGTCTTTTACAAATAGTGATGCTATGGGTCATAATTTTCTACCAATATCCCACTTGGCCTATAGCCAGTCACTCAAGTATTTAACACCTGAACTATGTACATGTCGCTCAAACTTTTACTAAGGAATAACTTTCGTCAGCGGATCTGCAATATTGTCATCTGATGTGACCTTCTCGATCTTTAAATCGCCACGATGTATGATCTCACGAATCAGATGGAAACATCGAAGAATATGCTTGGATCGTTGATGAGACCGCGGTTCCTTAGCCTACGTTGTAGCCCCGTTATTGTCATAATACAATAGAACGGGCTCAGCTGCTAACGGAACTACTTCTAATCCAATTAGGAATTTACGGATCCAAACTGCCTTTTTTGCTGTTTTAGCTACAGTAATGTATTCAGCTTCTGTTGTTGAATCGGCAATAGTCTCTTACTTGAAAGATTTCCAGCTTACTGCTCCGTTATTCAACAAATTATGTACCCGGATTGCGACTTACAGTCGTCTTTATAAGTTTGGAAACTTACATTAGTATACCCTATTACCTCAAGTTCTCCATCTCCATATATCAAGAAAGCATCCTTAGTTCATCTAAGATACTTAAGGATGTTCTTAACCGCCATCCAGTGACTATCACCTATATCAGCTTGATAGCGACTACACATGCTCAAAACATACGAGACATCAGGTCACGTACATATCATGGCATACATGATAGATCCGACTGCCGAAGCGAACGGGGATCCGACTCATGTTGTCTCTCTCATCTTGAGTTTTAGGAAACATGTCCTTAGATAGAGTGACGCCATGTGACACTGGCAACAGTCCCCTCTTAGACTGATCCATGTTGAATCACTTTGTCAATGTACGTGCTCTGGAAGAGTCCAAACAGCTTTCTAGATCTATCCCGGTAGATCTTTATTCCTGGAATAAATGATGCTTCTCCCAGATCTTTCATGGAGAATTTTAATGAAAGCCAAGCTTTCACTGATTGTAGCATGGGAATGTCATTTCCAATAAGCAATACATCATCAACGTAAAGGACAATGAATGTCTGTGTGCTCCCACTAACCTTCTTATATACACAAGGATCATCCTCGTTTTGAATGAAATCATATTCTTTTATGATCTCATCAAAACATTGGTTCCAAGAACGCGATCCTTGCTTCAATCCATAAATGGATCGATTTAACTTACAAACCTTGTTTGCAAGTCTTGGTACCATAAAACCGTCAGGCTGTTGCATATAAACATCCTCCAAAAGGTTCTGGTTAAGGAAAGTAATTTTGACGTCCATCTGCCATATCTCGTAATCGAAATATGTAACAATAGCAAGCATTATACGAATGGATTTAATCATGATAACTGGTGAAAAAGTTTCATCGTAATCGACACCATATCGTTGACGATACCCTTTCGCTACAAGCCTAGCTTTGTAAGTTTGTATGTTGCCATCCATGTCGGTCTTCTTCTTGAAGACCCATTTGCATCCAATAGACTTTACGCCTTCTGGTGCATCAACCAGTGTCCAAACTTGGTTGGTGTATATGGAATCCATTTCAGACTTCATGGATTCTTGCCATAAAATGGAGTCAATATCTTGTATCGCTTCCTCATAGGTAGCCAATTCATCTTCCTCAATAAGATTAATATCCACATGAGATGAGATCAGAAACCCATACCTCTCAGGTTGTTTTCTGACTGTCTCCGACCTACGCGGTTCTTTTGTATTCGAAGATTGTGGTACAGTCTCATCTCTGATGAACTGTTCATGTTCCGTTAAGGATTTTGTGCCAGGAATAGTATAACTTCGATTTTCATCGAGGTCTACTTTCCTCCCACTTACCACTGTATTTAGAAATTCATTTTCAAGGAAAACCGCATGTAGAGCAATAAATACTTTGTTCTCTTGTGGATTGTAGAAGTAATATCATTTGGTTTCCCTAGGATAACCTACAAATAGACACTTATCAGATTTGGGTTCTAGTTTGGTACCATCCAAACGTTTAACGTATGCCCAGTAACCCCAAATCTTCAGGAATGAGAAACTCGGTTTCTTTCATGTCCATATCTCATACGGAGTCTGTTGAACAGACTTTAACGGAACCTTATTCAAAATAAGTATTGCACTGTTCAATGTATATCCCCAGAAGAAAATAGGTAGCTCAGTGCGACTCATCATCGACCTTACCATGTCTAACAAAGTTCGGTTTCTCTGTTCGGACACACCATTTAATTGAGGTTCCGGGAGGAGTCCACTGTGAAAGAATACCATATTCTTTCAAGTAATCGAGAAAATCATTGCTTAAGTATTCTCCACCACGGTCTGACAGTAATGTTTTAATACTTTTGCCAGTCTATTTTTCTATTTCGTGTCGAAAATCTTTGAATTTCTCAAAGGTTCCAGACTTGTGTTTCATAAGATACACATAACCATAACGCGATGCATCATTCGTAAAGGTTACGAAGTTTTCATATCCACCTCTAGCTTGGCTAGACATGGGCCCACATACGTCACTATGAACAGGGGCTAATAGTTCGATGGCACGTGCACCTTTACCGCTAAAAGGTGTTTTAGGCATTTTACCTAATAAACAAGATTCGCAGATATTATATGAATTTGGATCAAATCCATCCAAGTACCCACTCTTCGAAAGTGTGGATATGCGAGTCTCGTTAATGTGTCCTAGATGACAATGCCACATATAAGTTTCATCTTTGTTACTTAGTTTAAGCCTTTTGTTTGTTACATTATATGTTTGAGATTGATTTATATTCAAAATATAAAGACCATTATTCACCTCAGCATTGCATATCTCCATATCATTTTTATATATAAAACACCCAGTATTTCTAAATACAAAAGTATACCCACATTGGGCTAATAAAGATACAGATATAGTATTCCTAGTCAAACTAGGTACATAATAATAGTCTGATAAGTTTAGTACATGTCCTGAGGGCATTTCCAAAATATATGTCCCAACAACCAAAACAGCGACTCTAGTCTCATTTCCAACTCGTAGATCAATCTCCCCTGAGGCCAGTCTCCTGCTAATCTGCATATCCTGCACATCAGTACATATATAAGTACCACAACCAGAATCAAAAATCTAATTTTTAAAACTAGAAGTAGACATGTTTATTTCTATAACAAACATACCTGAAGCCGGTGCCTTGCCCGCTTTGATTTCCTTCATGTGCGCCTTGTAATAACGACAGTCACGCTTTCAGTGACCACATTTTCCACACTGCAGGCATACATCTTGGGATTTATCCTTTGCTTTTCCAGAAGACTTTGACGATTTGGCCTTACCCTTCTTCTTCTTCTTCTTTACACCTCTAGTAGACTTCGGCCAAGCCTTGGAAGACTGAGATGTTGAAGCGAAGTGCGCCTCATATTTTTTGCTCTTTGAAAGCTCTTTTTCTACCTCTTTCAGCATAGACATTAACTCTCTAAGAGTGTCTTCTTGGTTCAACATATTGTAGTTCATGATGAACCCACTCCAGCTATCAAGAAGAGACTGCACGATCAAATCTATAGAAGTCTCAGCCTCAAAGACTATGACTAGTTGTCCCAACTGTTCGATGTCAGCAATCATCTGTGACACATGGTGCTCAACAGATGTACCCTCTGACATGCGAGAGCGAAAGAGCTTCTTCTGCAACTCATACTTCTGCGACCTAAGGTTAGATCGGTGAAGGTTCTTCAATTTCATCATCATCTCATTAGGATCCAATCTCTTATTCTGACGACGTAACTGCGGGGTCATTGTTGTCATCGCTGTAAGTCTTCCAAAGCTCAAGCGGCTGCTCATTTCTGGGCTTAGGCTCGAGAGGTCTCTATATCGTATAGAGCATTCTCTCAGCCCCCAGGACAATCCTGAGATTCATTTCCCAGTCAGGAAAGTTCGCACCATTAAAGACATTCTCGCCCATGATAATGTCCCTAACTCGGATCTTTCCAGCCATCTTAATTGCAATAGTCTAACTATTCAATTAACGATATTTGGGTATAGTCCAACTGTTACAAGAAAATAATAAAATATTAATCCAACTAATAAATACATAAAATGATGAAATAATTTGAAAGCGCGTAATGCCAAGTATTTGAACGAAATTGCAAATTCAATACTGGCCTCCCACTATTTTTCGACGAGCCTCTAAACCTCTGTTGAGTACTCGGAAAACCCAATTTCCTAGTGGGCTAGGATCCCCGTTAAATAACATTCAACCTTGACTTTGACTAACAAGCTGTATGATATTTAACTAGGTAGATCTCTAAGATCAATTAGATCTCATCCAATTCCTAGATCCGGTAGGTGGACCTCCAAGTCCGAAACATATATACAATATATATGCCAATATATTTTCCTAAACTTTTCCTCTGAATCAACTAAGTCTTGGCTTTGGCTCAACAAGCTTAATGATTCCAGTTAAGCGTGACCCATTGACTTTGGAAAGCTTCGTAATCCATATCGATGAACAATAAGTGATATTGACTTTGGCCAACAAATCACAACTTGCCCAAGACATGCGATATAGAACAAAGTCTTCATGATTCAAACACATCCGCGATGGAAAAAGGTCTTGACTTTGGCCAACAAACCAATGCCAATCTTGGATCTTGAGAATGAATCACTCAATGGAAGGAAATCGCTTAATATTTTATTGAGGGTTTTTCGCGTAATTGGCAACCAATTAATTATCTTTGATTAGGTCTCATCATACTGTTAGTGTTCCTAGAACATTCATAGGATCTAATAAGCATGAAAAATAATTGATATGATCATTATAAGGTGCGGAATAAACTTACAATGAGTGGATAGAGCTTTAAAATTTTTGAGAGCAAGATCTCCAAGATCCAACCTTTTGATGATTCCAAGCTTTTAAGTAGTTTCCCTATCACCTTTGTTCACTTCCAAAGTGCTAGTTTTTGTTGATTTGAAAACAAATCCAAGAGAGAAAGGAGGTATGAATTTCGGCCAAGCCTTGGAGCTTTTAGGGTTTCAAGTTTTCAATTTTGTTAAGTGTTACAAAAGTGTAGAGATGCCTTTTGTTATTTACCTTTTTGGTAAAACCTTTTCACATTTTACCCTAAACAATGTAGATATGGGTAAATGGTTTTCCAAAAGTAAAACAAGGTAGTTGTGTGGTGGGAACACTTACCACACATGGGCTCCAAATATTTGAATTCAAAATTCAAATATCTCTACGAACATTTGCCGCGGCTCGGTTCCGTTTAATCCGATTAAACGAACTTTCGTCGCTAAATAATTAACTCTAATTTAATTAAATAACGATGCCTCGCAAATATATTACGAACGTCGTTCACGAACTAATTCTAAATTAATTCGTTCGTTCGTATTAAAGTCCGACTTTAATCTCGTAATGAAATCCAATTCATTTTAATATATCAGATATATTAATTTTAGCCCATTTGAATAAATTAAATAGAAAAATCAAATTTAACTATTAAATTTATTTTACCGATTAATTTCAAATTAATCGCGTTCTTTCTCTACTGAACACATTTAATCCCAGATTAAATAAAGCCCATATTAATCCCAGATTAATTTTCTCTCTCTAAATTAATCCCAGATTAATTGTAATTTAAGTCAACTGTCATCGGTGAATCCTTGGGAAGCGACCCAAGAGATCTCTGGATATGTTGGCAGTAAATCCG
Organism: Zanthoxylum bungeanum; assembly: GCA_019454045.1. Lineage (NCBI taxonomy): Eukaryota > Viridiplantae > Streptophyta > Magnoliopsida > Sapindales > Rutaceae > Zanthoxylum > Zanthoxylum bungeanum. Next base: position 17,707 of record SKCR01026260.1, on the reverse strand, counting down.
GTTATCGGACTATCTGATAAAGTGAGTACCTCGTACCACGTGCTTACCGATTTACAATACATGGTTGGCTTCTAGCAAAGCATCGTGCCTACCCAATTCTCCAGAAATATTCTTACTGGAATATATAATCTATGTCAGGCGTAGAATACCTAGTATCTCGTATTGCGATCCAGTATCAGATGTCACGTGCTAGGCCTGGGGCTGGAATAGTGTCTGCCCCGTACGAAGCACATATCGGATATCAAACAACTAGTCTCTTTGAATCGGATAATCATGACCTTGTCACATTATCCCGATGGTTGCAACACAATAGAGAACGAGTTATGAATCCATGCGTGATCATCATCTCCATATGTCTGGAGTGATACTTTCGTCTTGACATCACATCCCATACACTACGATTCTTGATAAACCCAATAGAGGCGTACACATAACCTGTTAAAGCCCTGGACAACCAAAACCAAAGTTTACCGATTATCGTAAGTATTAGCGATGTAAGTCTCAGGTTAAGACCAAATACATCTACCCTGATGCGGACTCCCATAGACACATATACATACTACCAATGGGATTCCGCGGGGTCTATCCAGAGCGAAGCTGTTTTCCGTACCATCGGTAAAACACAACCTCCTATCGCACTTGCATAAGTATCCTATACTTAAACATATGAGAACTATGTCGTTATGCCCTCACAACGCGCACAAGTGCAATACTAGTCTATTTTGTATTATCGATGTCCAGTCTCGATAATACTACGACTAGGGACATTTAATGATTAAACCTTTATGGATTGATACTGTCTCATATCATCTCAATCCGGAACTAATCATATGGACTTTTACCATTTATATATCAAAGTAAATAAATTACGAAATGATAAAAGGCAATTTCAATACTACATAGTCAATTTTGTACAAAACACGATGTCTTTTACAAACAGTGACACTATGGGTCATAATTTTCTAACACATACACCCTTAAGCATGCATTCTAAAAGCATAATAATGCGCGATAAATAAAATAAAAACCATGGGCTCGTGGTACACTTTAGAAGTAAGTTCTAAGTGTTCTTTTAGAGATTGCTAATAGAGGCATTGATGAGATTGTCCCTATAGAGATTTGACGTTTACATCTATATCTCTGGGATATATCTGATACCTGTGACTGAGGAATTAAATATATGACATGACATCGACCTGTATGATTGAGCGAGTTTATCTGTGGTCATCATAATTTACGGGTGGGTACATTATAGACACGAAATTGGATTTCTTGATTGTATGTCTGAATCTAGAGAGTCTCACTAGTGAAATATACTCATAGAATACTAGGACAACTTTTATGAATAATACTGATTATTTATAAGTCGTTTAAAGATTAAACAAAAAAATACATGCAAAGGGACGTAATGGTTGTGTATTTGTATTTAATGAAAGATTTTATTAAATACACATTAATTAAATGTCAAATTGTGATATTTGACATATATCATAAATATATATGTATTTGGATATTTAAAGTAAATATAATACATATATTTAAAATATTTATATCCAAATAATTATTTAATTGTTAAATAATTAAAGTAATTAAAAATATAAATATCTTTAGTTATGATATTTTTAGGATATGACTTTAGTCGCTTTATTTGAATTGTCATTAAATAAAGTAATGATCATATATACAAGTTGAATTAATGAATTAATTGAAACAAAAAAAATATCTAGATATTTTATTTTTTATTCCACATTTCGGCCAAGGCTAAAATTGGGAGTATAAATTATTTTATTTCTTTTTCATTCATTTGAGGTCAAGCCACCAAATAATACAAAGTGAGTTTTGAGAGAAAAAGTTTGAAGATCAAAATAAAAGCTTGGAAAACTTGGTTTTTTATAAATTTTCCTTAAACTTTTTCAATTAGAAAATTATTTCTATGATTCTAGGTTTCAACTTATGTTGCTTAGTTTCTTCTCTACTCTTTAAGTTTGTAATTAGATGGTTGGAAATTTGTTTGAAATATTCTTGCATGTTTGTTTAATAAAGAAAGCATGAAATTAGTTCATTAGCTCTCTTTTGATTATTTGATAATCATATTGCTATTCTAGAGTTGCTAAGCTACTCATTGATGATCTAGAATTGTTCTTGAGTTGTTTCATGGGTGTGATACTTGTTTGGTGCGGTAAAGATTGAATTAAAATGTTGGATTTAATTGATTGGTGTAATTTATCAATCTGGAGAAATTATAAAATTAGGGTTCATAACCCTTTCCAAATTTGAGTTTTTTCATTTATGTGATGTATTATGATGTGTATATGATGCATATTAATTCTTGGGTTGATTGGATTTGATCTTGACATATTTTGAACAAAAATATACCAAAATGCAAAAACTGAAAAATAGTGAGCAGTTCGACAATTATAAGAATTTTGGGATTTTTGTTGTAATTTATTTTTTGATGTGTTGGAGATGTTGGGAATCATTTTAGAATTGATTTAGAATCATTCAAAATTATATTTGACAATTTGAGGAATAAAATGTAAAATATAGGGGTCAAACGGTAATTTTTAAGAAATATGATTTCTTGAGTTCAATTTTAATTTTTATGTATTGGGTAATTAAATAAAAAAATTTATTTAATTGATCCAAGAAAAATTATTGAAATGGGAAAATTTTGATTTTCCTTATTCCGTTGTGTTACCGGATATTCCCCATAAAACCCCTACACGTAATAATACTTAGGCAATTCGCTGCTAACCGGTAACATTTGACCAAATAAGTCTAGCATTGTATCATACTTTTGTTGGTCATTCTGTTCATCACTTTAATTTGCAATAGTTTCACAATGAAATTCAAAATCGATATCATAACACCTTCAAATGGTATTTTTTTATTCCTTCTCATGTAGTCGATATTCTCATAAATAAATTTTGATCATTTCCATCTAACACTAGTACATCACCGCCAAAACTATGACCGACTTGTGGACCTTGTAAGTCGTGCAAAACATCAGTTATCTTATCGTTTTGTAGGTTAATTGTAACTATTATTCCCTTCACCGGAATCAATAAACCGTGATTGAGAATTATATTACTCATCATGATAAATCCACGTACGATAAGTTGGTGATGTTCCTGGCATGTAAAAATGATTCTCAACTTCAGATAACCGTCTTCTTTTCCTATTCAAATAATTTGTATATGGACATCGAACACGACATTCTGTATTAATGTGTTGCTTTGCTAATTCCATGAACTCATAAACTCCGTTACATTATTCAATACTCAATCTATCCACCGAACTCATCCAATTTCTATCCATTTCAACCAAATATCTACATATAAAATTATAATTATTAGACATTATATTAAACTCATCAACATCACCAATTAATTAATTATTTATTTAAGCATACGTAAAATTAATTAATTAATAACAAAACAAACTAATAGTACTCACATATATTCATCATAATCAACTAACAATAAATTAACTAACTAACACAATGTATATAATAAAGATAATTATAAAAAATTAAAACCATAATTTTTGAGAAAGATTAAACTTAATTTAAATTAAGTGAGAGTGATTCAAATATAAAGAAAAATAAAGAAAGATGGAATAAAATTAGCTTGTGAAAAATTAGAGTTTTGTTGAAAAATTGTTGGAAAATTGTGAGTAAAACTTGCAGATGAGAGAAAGAGCAGCGTGAAAGAAGTGTTGCTGCTTTTGGGATTTTAATAACCTTTTAGCGTCGAATTTTCCTTATTCGATGCTAAATGTTAAGCTTTTGACGTTGAATTAAATTTTTGATGCTAAAGATAATGAGATTTTTGGTGGAATTGTCAGGAACCTTTAGCGTCGACAATATTTTAGACTCTAAAGGTACGACTTTTAGCGTCAAATATACATTTCGACGTTAAAGGTAAAGGGGTTGTCGGTGATGTTGTCATAAACCTTTAGCGTCGAAACTAATATCGACGCAGAATGTACGACTTTTAGCGTCGATTTTATAATTCGATGTGAAAAGTTTAACATTTTGCATCGAATTGTAATTTCGACGCGAAATGGTTGACCCTTTAACATCGAATAAATTTTAGGACGCTAAAAGTTTAACCTTTATCGTCGAATGATAAAATCGACTTTAAATGATTTATTAATGTCGAAAAAATTATCGACGCTAAAATTTTGGACTCTAAAGATCCATTTTCTTGTAATGAAATATAACTAAGGCACACCTGCATGAGAGAATATGTATATTAAATTATGTGGTGATAGATTTGATTCCATCTGTTTTAATGTCATCTTAATTTTGTCATGATATAATCCTGAGTTATCCTAAATTTTGGAGGACGCTGGATGAGTTTATAAAATAGAGCCATATTAATAAAGGATAATGATTGTCTTACGTTTTAAGGGGTTCTAAACGAGTTTTTAAAATATATAACTAGCACCGATTAAAAAAAAATGTACATTTTAACTTTTTTGTTGTAATAGGTATTAAATTTGCTTATATTTAGGATCATAATCTTGGTTTTTAGTCACTTTTATCCAAAAAAAATAATAATAATAATAATAACTCATATAAAATCCTAGGATATGCATATAAAAAAATTTAATTTTTATTTAATTTATGAACGATCAAATCTTGATACCCTAGCCAAATACTTGTGGGCTCGGCCTGATAGAGGATAACAAATATAAAATCAAGTTATATACTTAAAAATAAATTTTATTTAATTTGAGATCCTTATTTTAAATTAAATTATAGGACACACATGAACTCGTGTCGATTCTCTTTATGAAATAATTTTTTGATATCATTTGTAAGTGATATGATATCACGAATTAATAATTATATAATATAAAAAATTATAATTATTATAATTATTTTTTTATTATTTAACATAATAATATATTATTAAATAATAATTATATGAATCACCTAATACTACTTTTTTTCCCCTCCATGGCGCTCTACCTCTGTGAAAAGATGAAAGGGATCGGAAATTTTATTTGGTGGATAAGTGCAAGTGAAGTGGGCCCCGCTCATTGTTCTTGAATATAAGACAACGTACTTATACCCAAGATGATAAGCACAGGAAGGTCTTATCTCGTACACCCAAGTCAGCCCCCGCTATTCACGTCAGTCGTCACGTTACTCAAAGTCTCAGTGCGATTTAGCCACAGCGGTAAGAGAGAGAAAGTAAAGCCAATCAGTAGTCGGACTCAGATACATACAAGAGAGAGAAACACCGCTCAAAAAAATCATAAAAAATTCTCTATCTTTGTTCACTTTTAAGGTGAGCTTTTCTTACTTTACATTCACTATTCTTTTTTTCTTTTTTTCTTTTTTAATTTCTTGTTTAATTTTTTTTTGTTTTTCATCGATGCCAACTTAAGCTGTAACTACAGGTTTCTTCCTCCGCCAAAATCAAGTTTTATTTTATTTTTATATCTTTTCCTTTTTGTTTAATTCCTTATTTTAAAAAATTTAAATCTAAAATTCGTTACTTTTTTTAATTTAAGTTTTATAATTAATTACTCGAATTGTGAAATTATGGTAGCTGCTTTCTCATGATTCTTGCTTGATCGGTGCGATTATCTTCACGGTGGCTTGTTTTTGTCTGCATTGTTGAAACAGCTATATAATTTTGTTGTTTTGTGACATTTATTTGTTTGTTTGTGACTCTTTTATTATGGATCAAAGCCTTAACCCTTTGTTTGGTTGCCGAGAAAATTGAGGAAACGAGAAAGTGATAATTTCTGAGAAAATTATGTGTGTATTTTTTGGTCACTGAGAAAATGAGGGAAAAGAAAGGATTTTTTTTCCAAAACCCCAAATTTGCCCCTAAATTTTAAGTATTTTGAAGACAACAGCAGATACTAAAGCTCCTTTCATGAAAAAATTGAGAGGGCGAGAAATGAAAATTGGGATTTCAGTGTGTTCTGTTACTCTTTGAGAAAGAAAAAAGAAATGATTTACTTGACCAACCGAGCCACAAAGTTATATTTGGCTTCATGTGTAGTTTATGTTGTAGGTTATTTCGTTAATCAAATTCTAATTTGGTCTCATTTATAGATTTTGGAGACAAGAAAGGACTGCAGTGGAGATGTCTAAGCTCAGTAAAGATCTTGTTTTCTTAATCTTACAGTTCTTCGATGAGGAAGGTTTTAAAGAAAGTGCTCGCATGTTTGTCTCTCTCCCATTCTCAAGTTGATTTTACCAGATTTAATCGTTCATTCAAGTTCATTATATGTTTGATTAATCATGATTTTATTTTATGCATAGGCTTGAGCGTGAAAGTGGATTTTACTTTGACATGAAGTTTTTCGAGGACATGGTACTTGATGGGAATTGGGAAGACGTTGAGAGGTATCTTTCTAGTTTCATTAAGGTGGATGACAATAGGTACTCAACCAAGATCTATTTTGAGATCAGGAAGCAGAATTTCTTTGAGGCAGTGGACAGGTAATTTTAGTCCTTTTACTATTTCTTTTTTCTTTTATAAATCTCAAATTATCATTCTCGTGCAGAATTACTAGCCTTGTTTTTCTCTTTTTGTGAATGGTTGGTTATTTTTACAGTCATGACCATGCAAAGGCTTTAAATATTCTGAAGAAGGATTTAAAAGTTTTTGCTCCTGGTAATGATGAGCTCTTTAAGGAACTAGTTCAGCTTTTGACATTAGATAATATAAGGTATCAAGTTTACACCAGTTCCTTAGTTTCAGATTTTCTAACAGTACATTAGTTTCAGATTTTCTAACAGTACAACAATAAATTATTAGCTCCTTTTTTTTTTGTGTGTTTGACAGAGAACATGACTTGCTCTCAAAGTACTACAGAGATGCAGTGTCTGCAAGGAAAATTATGATGCTTGAACTCAAACAAATAATTGAGGCGAACCCCCTTTTACAGGGAAAATTGAAATTTCCTAGCTTTAAAAGTCATAGGCTACGACGTCTTATTAACCAAAGGTAAAAAACTTTGGCTTTTTGCCTCTGGACTTCACATCTGATGTTACTTTTTTTGCTTTTAAAAAAATTGAATTGTATTAGATGGAAATGATTCTGTAAATTTAATTTCTGTAACTTTGGCATCTTGGATTGTTTTCATTAATTTAGAGACACTTATCGGGCATTAAGACAGAACTGAATAAAATCTTTTTGACAGCCTGAACTGGCAGCATGTGCGTTGCACAAGTCCTCTGCCAAATCCTGATATAAATACCCTTTTTGTGGACCATGTTTGTCAACTGAAAGAATCAGATTTGTCTGGCCAGGTAGCTGAGAGTAATGCAATGGTAAGCTGCTGAACTCTTGGTTCTGATACAAGTCTTGACCAAGCATGTTCATTTTATATTTCGTCAACTTATTTAATAAAAAAATTTGTAGCCTTCTCAAGCCACACCTACCCCTGCCAGTTGCAATTTTAACTCATCTACGCTAACTGATTCTGAAGTTTCCACTGGAGCTTTGTCTCTCAGTGATCCAAACATAGGTAGTGGTTTTATTTTAATTTTTTTTTTTTTTTAAAAAAAAAAAAATCAAGGTCTATGGTTAAAGCTCATCTTTTGCAATTGTGTTTCCATCTGTAGCTGCAACTGCAGATGACCTGGAGGATTCTGATATTATTTCTGAGAAAAGGCCTGTTGGGATTTTTGATGAGGTAATGCCGGGTTAACTCTTTTGCAACGTCCCACAATTAAAAGACAATTTTTTTTTGTTAGTCATGATTTTTCAGTTGTATGTGTAGGCAGCATCAACTGTTACTTATCCCGGTGTAAGTGTCAGAAACATTCCTGATTACTCGGCCAAGAACACTTTTAAGAACGAAATGTTTCAGTCTTTTGAAGAAACCAGCCTCGCTGATTTTCCCAAGACGGTTGCACGGACATTTGTTGAGGGGTCATCTCCAGTTAGCCTGGATTTTCATCCTGTTCAGCATACATTTCTTCTAGGTCTACCCATACAAATTTGTTTAGTTTATAGTGATTATTTAACATTTCTATCTTAACATGTTCACTCAACAATGTTGCTTGTGTAATTCTTCAGTTGGAACCAATGTGGGGGACATAGGGTTGTGGGATGTTAATTCTGTGAAAAAGTTGTTTGCCAGAAATTTTAGGGTTTGGGATATTGGAGCATGCTCGATGTTGTTCAAGGTTTGTCCCCTCCTAACCAAAACCATGTAACATCCTGCCAAGAGTGGAGTTGAATTTCTTGAAATCTAATCAATTGTAAATATATGCAGACAGCACTCGTTAGAGATCCAGTTGTTTCTGTCAATCGCGTCATTTGGAGTTCAGATGGTTCTTTGTTAGGCAAGTACAATAACATTGGGATCACTGCAATGGAAAATTTAGCTAGTCATTTGATTGATTTTCGTTGTTATTCTTTTGAACAGGGGTAGCATATTCAAAACATATTGTACAATTGTATTCTTACCATGGTGGTAGTCATGCCCGGCAGCTACGGGAGGTAGCTTTAATGCCTAAACTATATGTAATACAGTGTTTGAGTTTGCAATTCAACAACCAATATTGATTTTTTTCTTCTATTTAGATCGATGCTCACATTGGTGGCGTAAATGATCTTGCATTCTCCCTCCCTTGTAAGCAAATTTCGGTTATAACTTGCGGTGATGACAAGACAATTAAGGTTATGCTCTCTCTTCAACTACAGGGGGTTCCACAATCTCTTTTTGTATCTTACCATTTTATTTGCCTATGGGCTGCTCTTTCTTGTACTCCTTTATCTGTCAAATTTATTATATATCACATCAGGAGTTTGATCTTAGATTTTTTAATGGAAAAAACGAGACAATTAAGGTTGTATTTACATTTGACATTGAATAATAATTTTTCAAGTCTTAGAGAAAGTGACATTGTGTTTACTCGTGATTGTGTTAAGGTGTGGGATGCGATTACTGGAACCAAAACGTATACCTTTGAAGGTCATGATGCTCCTGTATATTCTGTCTGCCCTCATGCTAAGGAAAACATTCATGTAACGGCATTCTCTTTATTATACTCATTACTGATTGTGGTGATTTTCATGATTGGTTGATTTTTATATTTTATGTAACATAAGTTCATATATTCTTTTGTGTCGTAGTTTATCTTCTCAACATCAGTGGATGGCAAGATAAAAGCATGGTTATATGACAATTTAGGTGCCAGAGTTAATTATGATGCTCCTGGTCTTGGCTGCACGAGGATGACTTACAGTGCTAATGGCCGAAGGTTTCTATAACTCAACCTGAACTTTCATAATTTGATCTTTTCATCTATTTATATTTTGGGGGAATTAGAATTTCACCAGTATAATTAAAAACCTTTCAGGCTCTTTTCATGTGGGACTTCTAAAGATGGAGAGTCGTTCCTTGTAGAATGGAATGAAAGTGAAGGTGCTATAAAAAGAACCTACTGTGGATTGCAGGTGCAGAATAATTCTGTGTCTGTACTGCATTTTGATACAACCAAGAACCAGATTTTGGCTGCTGGTGATGATCATGTCATTAAAATTTGGGATGCGGACAAGGTTGAGCTCTTGACAACCATTGATGCTGGTGGAGGATTACCAGTAAGTTGTTATTGTTTAGGCACTTAAGTGTGAACAACACACTCACACAAAAATATTTGATGAGTTAATTCTTCTATATTATAGTTCAACAGGAAATTTTAATTTAATATCTGTTATGTATTCCACAAGAATTAAAAAGCTGCCTTTAGTTGCATACTTCTAACCTTTTCTGTTTCGAAGGCAACCCATACATCTCTTCAACAAGAATGGTACGCTGTTGGCTGTAATTGCAAATGAAAACAGAATAAAGATATTGAAACATCTGAAAGTAATTCTGTTGATGCCTCTGGAGTCCTCTCTGATAATATGAGTAAGGTTAGCATATTAAACCTTATCTTGTTGTTTTAAATTGAATATTTTTCCTTCCTGATGCAATCCATTTCTTGCAGCTTTCAATCAATCCTATTTCAACTGTAACTGATGCTGGAGTTGTTGATGGAAGTGTTCCAGTGGTGAGTCAGTTATACATGAAACAAGTTTTCTGTTTCATGTTTCTAATTCTCCTGGCATGTTGCAAGAGTTCAGTCGGAACTCATGTCTTTCCATATTTTGCTAACTTAAGTCGAACTAATGTCTTAGAGATACTATTTCTGAATTACTATTCATGATACATTGGTCTGCTGTAGAGTGAGGATCAAAAGAACTTGACGGATGTGAAAACAGATATTTTTGTAGAAGCTGAAAACAAATCAGAGGTTGAGAATGAGAAGCCCTTAATTGCTAGACCTTCGGAGTGCCAGTCATTGCTTCTCCCCTCTACAGTGAGAGTAAACAAGGTTAAGAATTCCCATATTAGTGCATCTTCATCTTCATTTATTATCTTTTTATTTATTTTTATTATTTCTTCAGTGATATATTTATCGGGCTTTATAAATATGCATTTTAACAGAGCCACTTACAATGCAATAGAATGGTGCAGCTACAGAATACCCATACGTGCTAGTAAATAAGAACTGAGTAAATGACATACTAGAAATTTGCTTTCGCAACTGTTGTACGCTTCCTTGAAGTTTTTTAGCTTGAGTTTCTTGTTGCACGCTAATATACAACTACCCTCGTCACTGTACTGACCACAGAGATTCTTTATAGTCTAGTTAACTGATCCAACGTTTCTCTAATCAGCTATCCGTGAGTAGAACCTTATTTGTAGTTCATTAACATTTCTTCTGAACTTTTAAATATGTAAAGAATGGAGTTATCGACACAAACATTGAGGAACCTTAAGTAGCAAAGGCCTGAGGATACCAAACCACCTAAAACATATAGGTAATCTGGTTTCAGGTTGAAGTAAATGAAATCAGAGTTTCTCACTATCTTCCTTTCTTGCAACTGCAGATATCAAGACTCGCATACAACAGTGGAGGTCAAGCGATTTTGGCATTAGCATCAAATGGAGTTCATCTAATGTGGAGATGGCCAAAGAATGAGCTGACTTTAAGTGCCGAGGTGAAAGGGAGTCAGACAAGGACTTTCATCAATTTGATTTCATACTGTTGAAAGTTTTGATTTGAACTGTGGTTCTTATTGTCATCATGAAAATCTGTTAAATATAGGCAACTACCAAGGTTCCTCCTCGCTTGCATCAACCAAGGAACAGCTCAATGGTAAATGACTATACAGGCAGCAATTCTCAAGAGGCTTTGCCTTGTTTTGCTTTGTCCAAGAATGATTCATATCTCTTTTCAGCATCGGGAGGGATGGTTTCCCTGTACAATGTGATGAATTTTAAGGTAAGCTCAAGAATTACACGAATTACAACAACCATTCAAAACTTTGTAATGTTGATTCGCACATCATATATTTAAAGCTTTAGTCTCAGAAACCGAACTATTATCATATTCTCAATTTTTTTTCCCTTTCTAAATGTGCATAAGATGAAAACATGTGCAATCTTTCCTTTCATAAGCTTATAAAAGTGCTTGAAAACAGGTGGATTGCTTATTTTCTACTTGATTGTTTCACTGGTTAAAATTTTAAAAATCAAGATGTTCTCATGTCGATGTTAACAATTATTTTTGAGTCTAACTGACTGTTCTACGACAATGGTGGGTATGCATAGACAATAGTGAGCATTATGCCTCCATCACCTGCAGCTACTAGTCTTTCCTTCAGCCCCCGAGATAACAATGTAATTGCCATTGGCATGGATGATTCCAGAATAATAATATATAATGCCCGGTCTTCTGAGGTATATCTTCAACCTACATTTTACGCACTTCAAAATGCCCATCTTTCAGAGAATCCTAGTTAATGTTTCTCATCAAATTCATTGGTACAGGTCATAAGCAGGCTTGTGGGTCACTCTAAAAGAGTCACTGGCCTTGCCTTCTCTGATGCTCTAAATATACTTGTTTCATCTGGAGCAGATGCCCAGGTTAGTCCCTTGATATTCCGTCATGTATACACACTTGACCCCAATTATACATCTTACATGTGAAATTTTTGTATATCCATTGGTGATTGAGAATTTTATTTTTCACTCATGTTTTCATTTCCTTCTGCAGATTATTGTGTGGGATGTTGATGGATGGGAAATACAAACATGCAGATCCTTGCAGACTCCTGATGGGGTAATGACACTAGCATTATCTGATACACACATCGAGTTTCATCAGGACCAGACTCGTTTCCTTCTTGTACATGAGACTCATCTAGCAATATATGATGCCAAGTACCTAAATTGTCAGAAGCAGGTCTGTTGTGCACTTCCTGTCTTTGTCGTTTTCGTATGAGTGTGCATGGTCTTGTTTGCGGGATCTTTTTTGAGGGCTTTAACCAAAAATATCGGCTGTTTGGTACTTACAGTGGTTTCCAATAAGTTATGCGCCAATCTCCCAAGCAACATTCTCATGCGATTGCCAGATGGTGTTCACCACCTTTGTAGATGGAACAGTGTCAATATTTGATGCTTCAAATCTTGAAGTACATTGCCAGATATTATCCACAGCTTACCTTCCTCCTACTACTAGGTACTTCGTGCAAATCATTCTGTTGTCTGATTAATATTCTGTGAAAATCAATACCATTGATCATATATGTTGTGTTTAGCCATGACTCAAATCTTACATTTCTGTTACTGCAACAGTCTCCATGTGTACCCGAATGCTATAACTGCAAACCCGAAGAAACCAACTCAGTTTGCAGTGGGACTAACAAACGGAGGAGTATATGTAATCGAACCTAATGAACCTGGCGATACATGGGTCTTGCTGCCATCAGATGAAAGTGTCAGCGAACAGCCTGCCTCTACATCTGGAGGTGACTCAGTTTTGGATGGAGGCATTAAGAGGTGACTCAGTTTTGGATGGAGGCTTTAACTTGGCTTAAGCCCGCTTATGTGTACAAGTAAATGCTGAATGCACTGACCTAAATTTATTTAGCATATATGGTATAAAGTGACTGTGAACCTCAATTAAAAAAAAAATATGAAAAAGAATGCTGCAGTATTTTGATATGTGCATGCTGATGCTGATGCTGATGCTGATGCTGATGCTAGATACAAGTGTTTTATAAAATAAAATGAAAAAAAATTTAAATTATTAAATAAACAAGAAGTTTTCAAATGAAAATAAATTCAAATTTTTTTATTATGGTTCTCAGCAGGTTAGGTAACAGAACTTGAATTTATATGTGATTTGATAGTGTAGGATTCAGCATCTCACCTTGAGGTTTTGAGTTCAAATCTAGGTAATGTGTTTCTTTTAGGAATCTAGGACCGCGCGGATTTCCAATAATTCAAAAAAAAAAATTTGAATTTACTACATCTTAAATAATTATAGGGATAATCCCATATTCAGAATCATTAAAATGGCAACGGAATGAACAATTTGTTTTGGGTGGGGGGGGGGGGGGGGGGGGGGGGGGGGGGGGGTTGGGTTGTGTGGTGTTGGGAATTGGGAGTCATCAAAAAGACATGGTTTGATGGTTTGGATTTCAGGATCTCACTTTGAGATTCTGGGTTCGAATCCAGGAAATGCGTTTCTTGTAAGAGCCTGAGACAGTCGGTGATTTTACATGTTCCGATTAAGCCCAAATGTGATGGTTGACGGTGGGTTTCAACAATTTCAAAAAAAAAAAAATTATTCATAATTGAGGGTTGAATCTATATGAATATACTTTCAAGAATTTATATCCCAAATGATTTATTAATTCATAATGAATCAAAGATCCGCTCATTTCAAAATAACGGAGTTGGTCATTTTATTGAAATGGAGAAAATCAATCAGAGAACACTTCACATGTAGGCATTTTGCTACACCGGTATAGACCCAGACCCGAAACCGAACCGAACTGGTCAGTTCCCGGTTCCACAAGTATGAAAATCAGTTATGTCAATATCTCTTTAGCAATAATTGATAAAACATGATATATATTTTGATGTCGATTCCACTATTCAAGGATTTTAAAATTTTTACTAACTAAACTTTCAGTAGGAAACTCGAAATTTGTAGATAAATAATTATCTAATTTGGAGTTATTAGTTGTCGTATCCCTAGTTTTTTATTTCGTTGCAGTAACCAACGATCATCTGCGCTAAGTCTTGTTTGAATTACTGGTTCACTACTACTATATTCACCTAATGTTCCTAATTTATATCTTACAATATAATCATTAAATAACTCATTAAATCATTTCTTAATCTCACTATTATTCTTGTAATATCAATATCAACTAATATTCCTAAATAAGTATAGTAAGCTTGTAAAGCACTATTCAACCTTCTAATTTAAATCTAGGATCAAAAACAACAGCAATAAGATAAAGTAAATGAATTTCTCTAAAATAATTCAAGCATTTATGTTTCGTAACAGTAATGGCTTCTAACAAAATAATATCATTAGGATCGTTATTTTCAAGATGTTCATCGAGAGTATCAACAATATTCAAACTTTCAAAAAGAAATAAATGTGTTGTAATATAATAAACTCCGCTAAAAAATTAAAGTATCATCATTAAAAACTTTTAAATTTTCTAAAAAATTTTCACAAAAATCCCATGACTAGGAAAAAGTGTGATATTTTGAACATATTGATAAAAAAACTACATAATGCCATCTTTGTATTGCAATGCTTGATATAAAAGAAAATAAGTTGAATTCCAACGTGTTGGAACATCTCTTGAAAATTTAATCGGTTTAATACCATTTATTTTACAAAACTTGGTTCATTCTCTCCTAACTTGAGAATATGACCAAATACAATTAAGTGCTATGAAAAATGATAATTTTTCCAGACCATCTTAAACACATAAGTTAAGGACATGACATATGCAACGAATATGAAAAAACCGACCCCCTAAATTTGGTTGACATATTTCTTTCAAATCATTGATGGATGCAGTATTTGCATATGCATTTTCAAATCCAATTGTTAAAATTTTATCTACTAAACCATATTCATCAAAAATTACTTTCATCATTCTATAAATATTTTGCGCAGTGTGTTGGTCATCAAAAACTCTAAATGCAATAAGTCATTTTTACATGGTAAATGATGCATCAATCCAATGACAAGTCACACCCATGTATGAGTGTGTTCGCCAATGGTCACTCCAAATATTAGAACATATAAAAATACGACATTTAATATCTTTAAATATTTCATTTAAAATAATTTTACCATATTTGTATAATTTAAAAATATGACATTTTGTTGTATTTCAAGTCATTCTACGTGCAGTGGGATTTAAAGCATTATGTACGTAATTAGTAAAATGAAGTTTTTCACCAAAGCTTAAAAAAAGATGTGTCATACAAGTTAATTTCGTAAATTATTCTCTATTTTTTGCATCAGAATATATAAATAAGTCTACAGCACTCGTACATCTACTAGATGATGCGTATCTGGCCATTTGAGTTTGCATCGTATCAAGTCCAAGTTCAACCGCATGACGTCCTTCCATGTTTTTGATCATATTGTTGTATTCACCAGAAAATTTGTAGACCCACAATGGTTGCATAATGCTCTTGAACCTTCATCGGTACCGAGAAACGAGACTTAACTTCTTTTTCCGTGATTGTGAACTGATACTAGTGCCGCTCTCTTGGGTGGCATATTTGACATTATGTTATCAGATGAGCTGATCATTTTTTGTTTAAGAAATGAGTAAGAAGAATAAAAAAATTGAGAATGATAATAACTAATTTGTTATTATAAATGAGAGAATTGAGAATAAGAGAATTGTATGAATTGAGAGAGTTGAGAAATTGGTGTGTTGAAATAATGAAAAATGACCCATATTTATAGAATTTTAGAATTTTTTGATACCGAAAATGCCCCTAAAAATAGCTGTTTTATTACTGTTATTAGGTGTATGTTAGGAATTAAATTAGTGTTGTTATTTTTATTTTCTTTTTTGCCGTTGGCCATTTTTCTGTTTTGGGGGCAGGGAGCCGAAACCCTACGGTTCTGGTTGGAACCGCTGGAATGGTTTGATTCCAGCGGTTCCAACCGATTCGGTTGGTATTGAACCCTAACCGGTTGGATCGAAACTATCCAGTTTCAACCGATTCGGTTTCGATTCCGAATTGAAATCATGACCGGATCTACCCCAGTAATTGCAAGTCCTTCTAAACCCAAAACTAGTTTCCCATTTTGGAAGTTTATCTTGATCCGATCCTCCACTACCCAATCCCGCCCCCATATTCATCAAATCCGTTGGTCCACTACCCATGAGTCATGAATTTGTTTGTCGCTTACACGAAAGGTTCAAACATAAAACAAAAAAAAAAGTTTATTAATTCAAAACTGTAGTATTTTAAGATTCCATCTCAGTGGTGAGTATATTATTATGATATACCCATAATCGCAACATGATGAAATTGAAATAGATTAAAAAATGGTAAATCGAAATCAAAATAAGTTATCTATTTATTTTGGGAAATTATAATCGGAATAAAATAATATTATTATTAATGTATTTATTTTATCAAATAATCGAAATAAATTATTAACAAGTTACAAAAATACTCTTAATTAAAATTATCTATTAATTTATTACTTATTATATATTAATTATTAATGTATTAAATTACTTAATATTAAACTATTCTTTATTTCAATTATTATTTTATTATTGATTAATTATTAATAAATTTATTTATTATTTTATAAATAAATTATTAATTAATTAATTATTAACTAAATACTTTAGGAGTAAGATTAAAATTTATCATCAATAATGAGAATGTAAATCTCATTCTCATGAAAGTAGCGGAAATGAGACTCTCATTTCCAACACCTAAATGAGTGAGTTTTATCCATTCTCATTTTCATTTCGTCCCCAATGGGGTGCTTTGGTGGTGTATGATTCAAGATCACATCTTGAAGTCCTGGGACTAGATTTGAATACAGGAAGTACGTTTCTCATAAGAGCATGAGACAGTAGGGGGTTTTACCTACTATACTTAAATCTAGAATGAGTGATTTAACGGCGGGGTTTCCAACGATTCCAAAAAAAAAAAAAAAAAATTTCCATTTTCAACATCCTTAATGTTGTTATTTAAATTTCCCGAGGGTAATGTGTTTGGACTATTTCCTGCTCATATGTCACTTGCAATCTTGTTCCATGGACAACCAAATTGTCTGCGGCTTGCCTAAGTTTTGTCACTAATTTTTCTTCTTCTCTTTTTTTTTTTTTTTTTTTTACATTGATGATATAAAAAATAAAATAAAATAAAATAAAGCAGAAAATGATTGAGAAGACGGAATCTCCTTATAGTCAACTGGTAAATCAGTTTTAAATTTATAATCTATCCGAAGTAATACTAGAAGTTGTAATAAAAGTAAAGATACAGGTTTTTCGTATTTAGGTTGAAAAAATTGATATGATTAACAATTATATTTTGTCTCATCAACAAATTTATTAATTATGTGGTATTTGTATTATATCATATTAACATGATGTCTATCTATTTATAACAAAAACAATATTCGTCTAATCGATGATTATCCATTTATGACATTTTTTTGACTTGATTATTTTGTTTTATTTTTATGTAATTGTGTATGTTGACGGCTGATTTTGGTCTCATAGGCAAATAGGGTTCTTCGCTCCCGAGACAATCCTCCTGCAACTGTGAATTTATTTTTGTTATGGGAAATCAAAAGCAAATTTGATAAAAG